>LPNX011061539.1:1204936-1226516 GCA_001517045.1 Pseudotsuga menziesii | reverse complement strand
GTGGATGACTTCAAACTTATTGGGTACTCAGACTCATATTTTGATGGCGATAAGGAGACAGGAGTATCAACTTCTGGATACACTATGAGTCTTGGATCAACAACTGTCTCATGGAGATCACGCAAACAGTCAGTTCCAGCAGATTCAACAGCAGAAGCAGAATATGTGGCTGCAGCTGAAGCAACGAAAGAAATAGTATGGCTCAGGAATATACTTGAAGACTTGCAAGAAAAACAAGAGAACTCCACTCCATTATTGGTCGACAATACTTCTGCAATCAAGCTGGCTAAGAATCCTAGATTCCATGATCGAACCAAACACATCAACACAAAGTATCATTTGATTCGACATCATGTAGAGGCCAAGACAGTCCATCTTCGACATTGTTCCACAAATGATCAAATTGCAGACATCTTCACCAAAGCGCTTGGACGAGAAAAGTTTGAAAGATTCAGAAACATGCTCGGACTTACGAACACCCCTTCGGATTAAGAGGGGGATTGTTAGAATATAATCCGTAGGGATTATATATTTTGTAAATAAATAAATAAAACTGATGTAGGAAGCCGAAAAGGCTGGGCAGAAGGTGAAACTCAATCGTCCTATGAATTGTATAAATATATGCATTAGTAAGGGAATAATATTGAATCGGGAGTTATACCTGTCAGATCTGATAGGGTTATGTAGAAGAAAAGTATACTGATTTTAACATTTAGCAAATACATATGAAGACTAAAACATTCACCATTGATCAATCAACACAATAGATAGAAGATTTTTTACCCTGTGGAAGCCTTTTAAAAGAATAAATCCCCAGCCAGAACAATCTTCTTTAAATATGAGATGGCTTAGTTTTACATAAACAAAATTAAAGAAAACTTTACAATGAAGCCCCTAGGTCTTGTTACATGCCCAGATAAAGAAAAAACTCACTAAAATTTGAATGAAGCTCACTGAAGACTGTTGTAGGTAGAGACGCCCTGGATGCAAGCCCTAAGATGGCGGCAGCCCTTTATCATCCCTTGACAAAATATTGGCAGCCTTGATCCTCAATAAAATTGGTGATGTCAACCTTCAAACAATCAATGGAAGCCCTCTAGGGCCCGATTTCTATTATCGAAGCCCTGCTAGGGCTTCAACAACTCCACAGCAGCCCTGATAGGGCATGATCAAACCCTCATATGATTGGAACAGGACTCTCCAGGCTAGGAATAGATATCGATAGCCCTACTAGGGAAAAATCATACCCTCGGATGGTTCGAACAGGCCTCAGAAGGCTAGGAATAGAGATCATCAGCCCTACTAGGGGAAAATCAGACCCTCGATTAAGTGAGCCAGGACCACACAGGGTTGTGGCTGAGAGAGATAAACCCCAACAGTGGTTTGGGTGAGAGAGATGGACTTCAACAGTGTTGTCCCTGAGTTCCAATGTCTTAAAAGGACCTAGGACAGTCCTTGTGTTGTTCTTAGAGTTCAATGGTTGATCAAGACTTAAATGATATATATGAGATAGAAGATAAGCAGCCGATTGAAGACCCCAAAACAAATTTTAGATAGCAATGATTGAAATAATGAATTGAAGTGTTGAGAACGTTCCACATTTATATTCCACCATTGAGAATCCATTCCATAGAGATTTACAAGGAACAAATAATTAAATATTTAATTAGGGTTTCCATTGTTTTATTTTTCACTTTTAATATTTCATTAAGGTTCTTGACTTTTTATCTTAAGCTTTTATCCCTTCACTAGTGGGCTTTTGACTTTTTATCTTAAGCTTTTAACCCTTCAGCTTTTAATCCTTGAGTGAGGTTTCATGACCATAACTCCTTAAACAAGTCATTGGGGTTTATTATGTTAATTTGTTTTTTTTAATAGATGCAGTAAAAGAGGGTAGTATTAAACAAGTTGTGCACATCCATACGTTACATAATATGCAAAAAGAGTTCTTGTTGTTCAAAAAAGAAAAAACCAAAATTGGTCTAGAGGGGAGACCAAAGATCTCCACATAAAGTTTTTACATATGTGGTAGTATATACCCTATTAAACTGTTGATTAAGTAACAAACAGAAAAACATAAACTAAGGAATCCATTTAAAAATAAGCCTGTGGGGGCTTCATTGGCTGGACTACCGACTCCTCCTCCATGGGCTAGACTGCTACACGGGTTTTGCGGGCCTGACTGGCTTGATTCATGCTGACCAAACGCTGAAGGTCTTCTTGGATTCTGTCCACTTTGCCCATCATTTCTTTGAGATTGGATTCGGTGTCATCAATCCTAGAATCATGATTGCTTATCTGGTAGGAGGTATAGCTGATCACCTCACCCATATCCTTCACCTCTTGAACCAGTGCTTTGTTATCCATTATACCTATGACCATCATTTCATACATATGCCTGAGGTTTTTCTTCAGGTCTGCAATCACTACATTCTCATTTGCCGGATTCATATTGCCTTTCCTAGGAATGTAAGTGTCAAGAGCTATGCTAGAAAAACTGAGATGAAGATTTTGAATAGCACCTTCCAAAATTTGAGCCTGAGAACCACAGAAAAACTCACCAAGAACCGAGTGGAGAATGCTGACTTCTCGCAGAAGAAAATTGCAGTCTTCCTTACTTCTATAGGAAAGAGTGCATATGGCTCCTTCCTTCCACCCAGAGCAGTTGCAACGAAGAATCAAATTACTGCCTACTGTAAAAAACTCACTGAACAGGAAGACCGAGCCCGAGACCAGAACTCAAACGCCACAGAGGACCACCGGCATGGGGAGAGCAATGACAGGAGAAGAAGGAAGCGAGTGCAAGGATTTCTTTAACAAACACCCCTGCAAAAAGGCAGAGACTCCCACGGAATCTCCTGAAGAACTCCCTTGTTGACGCCTGATATTACATTCAGCAGCGTCCTCTTTGGCGAGAAAGCAGAACAAGCAAGGATCAGACCACTGTTCAATGGAGCTGAGGGGTAAGAATGAAGTCTGAAGGAAGCCATAATGCGAGGGATGACAGGACCTAGAGCGTGTGGGCTGCAACAACAATAACGCTGGAAAAGATGGGGGTTAAGGGCATGGAGGATCAAGGAGAGCAGGAGCACACGCGGCGTTGGCATGGGAGGCAGTAGGATGACCAATTTATGCGCTAGGGTCTTCATAATTAACCATGGCATCATAAACAATGCAATGGGGAATAAAAATTTTAAGCCATAATTCATTAGGGTATAGGTTTAGGGGGCGAATCGACCCCATTGAGTTGAAAATTCCCTTGTGGAAGGGAAGCTCCCACATTTTCTAAGTCATCGGCAGCCACGTTATTTGAGCAAAGGATATGATAAAATTCATAATGGGGGGATAGAAGAGGGGTAGTTTTGTCATACAACCGATGACATTTTATCGAGCCATTGGTGTATCCATTGAGCATTTTATATATGACATGTCTAGAGTCGTCAAATATCGCAACCTTGTAGAGATCAGAGTTGGCGAGGATCATCAATCCCTGGAGAAGCGCCATCCATTCAGCCTCATTACTAGTCCTGCATCATATTCCCCAGGCAAAGGTTTGTTCAATTTTTCCTTCAGGATCTAGAAGGATCCCTCCCGCACCTGCCACCCCTTTATTATGTTAATTTGTTATATATTATATATTTTTTTAATAATTATTATATTACTTCTCTAGTTTTATAAATTAGGATTAATATAAAATTTAATTAAATTGTGTTTTATATAGATATAATAATTTTTGTTTTATATAAATATAAAATTTGTTTGATTATTATATAATATTTGTTTTAATGGTATTTTTTGTTATAGTAGTATATATAATAAACTTGGATCAAGGAAGTTTGCTGAGAAGAGTTGTGACTTACAATGTTATAAGGCAAGATAATTGTATTAGTGACCAACTGATGACCACTGAAGTAAGTCAAAGGGACTGCCAAATGTCAATACAAAGCAGGAGACCAAAAACGACTTCTATAAAAAGTAGGATGCATAAAGTAAAGTGTTGATTTAAAAGCTAAAATGACAACAAAACTCTAGAAGTGGAGAATAGATCTCAAGAAGGGTGTACAATGGGTATAGACACAAAATCTGGGGTTCCCATGTAAGCACACTGTAACATCTGAGGCAAAGTGGAGTAAACTCCACATAGAATATTGTCTAAAAGGAGAACCAAGAGGAGGATCTGGATTGCATGTTGCTCTACTGCGTGGAAGAGGTCAACCCACACTAGGGCCTAGGTGACCTTGTCTAACTAATGGTTGTTAAATTTTTAGATTTTTGCAGATATGATATGGTTATGTAGCAGAAAAAGTATATTGATTTTAACTTTTAGAAATTACACTTGAAGACTAAAACATTCACCATTGATCAATCAACACAATAGGCACAAGATTTTTTACCGTGTGGAAACCTTTTAAAGGAATAAATCTCTAGCAAGAACAATCTTCCTTAAATATGAGATGACCTAGTTTTACATGAGAAGAATTAGAATAGACTTTACAATGAAGCCCCTAGGGCTTGTTACATGCCAAGAGAAAGAAAAAAAAGAACTCATTGAAATCTAAATGAATCCCACTGAAGACTGTCGTAGGTAGAGACGTCGTGGATGCAATCCCTAAGATGACGTCAGCCCTTTAACATCCCTTAACAAAATAATGGCAGCCTTGATCCTGAATAAAATTGGTGATGTCAACCTTCAAACAATCAGTGGAATCCCTCTAGGGCATGATTACTATTATGGCAGCCCTGCTAGGGCTTCAAAAACTCTAAGACACACCTACTAGGGCATGATCAAACCCTCATATGACTGGAACAAGCCTCTCTAGGATAGGAATAAATATCGACAACCATACTAGGGAAAAATAATACCCTCATATGGTTGGAACAGGCCTCAGAAGGCTAGGAACATATATCAGCAACCCTACTAGGGGAAAATCAGACCCTCGACTAAGTGAGAGAGGCCGACATAGAGCTACGACTAAGAGAGATAAAACCCAACAGTGGTTCGGATGAGAGAGATGGACTTCAACAATGCTGCGAGTGAGTTCCAATATCTGAAAAATACCTAGGACAGTCCCTACGTTGTTCTTCGGCTTCAATGGCTGATCAAGACTTAAATGATAGATATGAGATGGAAGATAAGCAGCATATTGAAGACCGCAAATAAATTTTGGATAGCAATGATTGAAATAATGAATTGAAGTGGTGAGAGTGTTCCACATTTATATTCCACCATTGAGAATCCATTCCATACATTTACAATTCAACAAATATTTAAATATTTAATTAGGGCTTCCTTTGTTTTATTTTTCACTTTTAGTCTTTCATTAGGGTTCTTGACTTTTTATCTTAAGCTTTTAGCCCTTCTCTAGTGGGCTTTTGATCCTTCATTAAGGTTTCATTACCATAACTCCTTAAACAAGTCAGTGAGGTTTATTATGTTAATTTGTTATATATTATATTTTTTTTAATAATTATTATATTACTTGTTTAGTTTTCTAAATCAAGATTAATATAAAAAATAATTAATTTGTGTTTTATATAAATATAATAATTTGTGTTTTATATAAATATAAAAATTGTTTTATTATTATATAATATTTGTTTTAATGGTATTATTTTTTATAGTAGTATATATAATAAACTTGGATCAAGGACGTTGGCCGAGAAGTGTAACCAGGAATATTTCACCCTCTGCAGACAGAAGTTGTTCCTCTGGTCTGAATGGTTCAGATCCAGAACAAATGAGTGAACAACAAAGGATGAAGACCTTCCCTGGATGTCGTAGACACCTGGAATGTTGCTTTGATAGTGAACCTGTGTACCTGCAAACAAATCAAACATGCGAACACATCAAAGCTACCAAAAAATCATCTACTTATCCATGTTAGTGACTAAGAAATCTAACAACATGTACATGCGAAATCAAAACAACAGTAATGTGGGACAGAAATCAACTTTGCATTAAAGATGTATGGAGAAGCTTACAACCATTGCCTTAGTGTGGTCAATCCAACAGCATAACAATACATCTATACTTCTCCCGCTCAACTATGGACATGAGCTTGTATTTATAAGGCTCAATGGATAGGAATAGTTGAAATATTTTTGGATGAGGTGGACTCTAAGATCCTATGGTGGGGGATCTCGGGCTCAACTGACCCACAATGATAGGGATAAGGGAGGACATAAGGCTCATGATCTAGAAGCCTTGAGAAACTTCTCTTTTTCCCATTTTACCCAGGGTACCACTTTTCTTCTCTTATGACAGAGCGGTTTAGATGAGAAACGCTTATGGACCAAAGGCCACAGGTGGTGGCACCGCTTATGGCAAACAGGATACAGGTGGTGTGAGCAAGGTACCGCTCATGGGTCAGGGGAACACACGGTGATGAGTTTTTTCATGTAGAATTGACAAACAACATGGGTTTCCACTCCAAGTGTTGGGATTAAGGGAAAACATGTAAGTCAAAAGGTCTTAACACATGGTGGCAACAGGATTTGGGTATAACATAATGCCCCCCAAAGCATGAGACTTAGAGGGATATGATAAGCGAGAGCTTTGAGAGAACAAGTTGTCACTTCGAGGTGAAAATGTCAGCTCGGTCGGAGAATGTTGTCTAGTACGCATTTGTAGTACATCAATATTTTTGACTCATAGACACATGTAACCAACTCATGGCTGCAAACCAATACAAGGTAGATCCATGGGAACAATAAACAAGCATGGCTACTAGAATACAGTGTAGATCCATGTGATAGAGGACTCAAACTTGGACATAGCTACCAGACATACAACATAGATCTATGTCATAAAGACGCAAATATGAGCATAGCCACGACCATACAAATGTGGATCCATGCTAGATATACAAAACTCCATTGCAACCCGGGGAAAGCAATGAGTGCTAAACAAATACCCAGGGTCTTCGTCTCGTCTTCCACAAAGTACGATTCTATCCATGTGATTACAATGATCTGAAGTCGAACATGGTAGAAACCACATGATTACCGGCCAATGATGTGAACCGTTAACAAGTGCGAGGGAGATCACCATTGATGTCAATGACTCCCAAGGTACTCTAGTACAATCTACTAAGTGTGAATAGATGTCTTGACGTTGAACACCCAGTTGATTCTATCAATCAAAGGTCAATGATGTGAGCCTATGTCGAGAGCGAGAGAATATGTCGTTAAGGCATATAGATATCAAGGTAGTAAGCTTTTGTTTCTAATACTATTTCCCAGATGATGAGCTCATGTCGACAGGAAAATTCTCGTCGAAGGAGGGCCATGATGAGTCCCACATCGACGACACAAAACTTGAAACATAGTTCTGGAATGATGTGAAGGTAGTAACCATAAGACTGACTCAAAAGTACTGACACAGAGACTGTTTTGATTGCATAGGTAAACTTCTTCAACTTCCCTTTGAACATCGAGTGGCACGACAAAAGACTTGGTAGCATGACTAAACCAGACAAACACACAGTGCGACAATGGACAATGCATTTTTTTGAAAGACTCAAAGGAGTGGCATGAGTCATGAAAGTGGATTGTCACGGAGATCAGCTGAATACCCAATTGACTGAAATGATATGCAGATAAGTGCCATGTTCAAAGGTAACGACAAAATACTGCCATTTATTTGCAAAATGATTCTCTTCCCATTTTCCCCATCATGTTTGATGAGTGCCTCTTTTCATTTTTACGAGTTCAAAGAGGGTAACAAACACTCAGTATAGCTCGTCCGAAGACAAGTCCAAACTCATATGTTTTACGAACCTGAGAGAGGAGGGGTTCATTCCCAAAAGCAGTTCTCTCAATGTTTAATTTAACAAGTCCAATGAAAGAAAACTCGATATCATTCATGTTTAGAGAGTTTGAACGACCACGAAAGAAGAATCCAAAGGATCCTTTTCGTATGATTTATTCCCTGAGGTCCGCAAAAGTATAAAATCATACCTTAGAGAACTCTTCCAGTCATGGTTGGCTAGAGTGTTCCTTTTTTGTAAACAGTCTATCCGAACTGAAAAAGAGATAACCTACCGTAAGAGAGATGACTCTTCAAATGCTTTAACGAGCGTGAGGAAGACAATATCGCTCAACAATCTTTTCGTATTTAAGGAGCCCAAAAAAAGTTTAAAGAAGACTCCATTAACCTTTTTCATGTTTGAATCCAGAGCACGAAAAAGTAATAATTTAAGCTCAAACCACTTTTCATGTTTTAACCAGAGCGTGAAAAATGAAAAGTAAGCTCAACCCCATCTTACTGTTTTTAACGAGCTCGAAGATCAGTTGAAAGAATGCTCAAAGATTGGTTTCATTTTTACGCAATCTCGGAACCAATGGTTAAACTATGCTTGAAAAATCCCATTAACATGATATACAGAGGTTGGAATCTTTCCCCCAGCATGATTGCTAGCGAAGCTTACCCCTATCATGGTTGCTAGCGGCTCGACATTCCTTCAAGCTCCATTTCATTTGACAATTCTTCTTCCATACCCAACCTAAAAACCTGGTTACTAATGTGAAAATGTTCACCAGGGGGGTAGGAAGGGCGAGAATTGGGCAGGTAAAAGAAGGTTAAAGTTCTAACACTAAAGGGAAGACTCGATTCAAGGGAAGGGGGTCTATTTCATTTTTACACAAGCTTGAAACAGAAGGTAACTATGCTTGGAACATGGTTTCATTTTTATGCAAGCCTGAAACCAAAACGTAAACTATGCTTAAGGAAACCTACTTCATTTTTTAACGAGCTTGAAATAGAAAATGAACTATGCTCAAGAATGGTTTCATTTTTATGTAAGCTTGAAACCAAAAGGTAAACTATGCTTGAGGAGATCTATTTCATTTTTTAACGAGCTTGACAGAGAATGGGAACTTTGCTCATAGGCATATGTTTCATGTTTTTTAACGAGCTTGACACAGAATGGGAACTATGCTCATCGCATGGCTTGGGCTAAGTGGTCAATCCAACAGCATAACAATACCTCTATAGTTCTCCCCCTCAACCATGGGCATGAGCTTGTATTTATAAGGCTCAATGGATAGGAATAGTTGAGGTATTTGTGGATGAAGTGGCCTCTAAGATCCTATGATGGGGGATCTCGAGCTCAACTGACCCATAATGATAGGGATAAGGGAGGACACGAGGCTCATGATCTAGACGCCTCGAGAAACTTCTTTTTTTCCTATTTTACCTAGGGTACCGCTTTTCTTCTCTTATGACAGAGCGGTTTAGATGAGAAATTCTTATGGACCAAAGGCCACAGGCGAGGCACCGATTATGGCAAATAGGATATAGGCGGTGCGAGCAAGGTACCGCTCATGGGCCACAAGGAAAGCGCGGTGCTGAGTTTTTTCATGTAGAATTGACAAACAGAATAGGTTTCCACTCTAAGTGTTGGGATTAAGGGAAAACATGTAAGTCAAAGGTCTTATCACATGGTGGTGACAAGATTTGTGTATAACAGCAGCTGGCATGGATTCAAGATCAACTCTTGGCAGCATGACTAGAGGCACATTGGGAGGAAAAATATACCTACATAACTTATATAGATTGAGTGGGAAATGGGAGTTGGAATTCAGATTCCCATCATGGATCCATTAAGCATGCAACAATTGTAGAGAACTGCAAAATATGTTGCGGCTTGAATGATCATTCTATGTCAAGGAATTACCTGGGTGGCTCTTTTCTTGATTTTCTTAAATACCAAAAAACCTAATTGACTGCTTTTCTTGCTCAACAGCAGTCGCAATATGGTATGGCATATTTGGGAAAAGGTGGCAATGCTAATCCAGGTTGTTATGTCGGTCCTTCCTTTGACTTTTCCATGCCATATCCAAGTGGCCCAAATGGAAGCCTTGTTCTTTTGGGTTCTCCTATGGCATCTGCAACTTCACCTATTAGACATAATGGATGAAATTATCATTATTCCTCTGTTCAAAGAGTTCATCTAGGGGAGCTTGGCAGTCTAGAAATGGTGGTGATATAGACGAAAACTATGGCTCTTCTTTGCTGGAAGAGTTCAAGAATAACAAAAATTGACGTTTTTAATTGTCATATATTGTTGGACATGTTTTTCAGTTCAGGTATCTTGATTATCACTTTAGTCCATGATTTATATATAGTTTATTTTATTAAGTGAAACTAATTTTAAAGTGTTTGGATATAGTGCTTATCATATTGGAAGTTGTTTTATTCAAAAAGAGCTTGAAATTGCAAGTCCCAAGGAGAAGAATATGATTTTTATGGAAATATATCCTCAAGCATTGATTCTCATGAAAAATGTTTTTGGGAATTATGTTTTGCATAGGTTATGTCCTGCTTGCCTACACACCATCCAATATATCATAATGGTAATTTGCTTTTCTTTTATGTTTTAATTAGGCGGCTTCATAGCATGGACTTCAAATTGGTTGTCTTATTTATTTTATTTATATATCAATCTGAACATGGTTTTTTTTCCTTGATTGGCTATTTAAGTTTCCTCTGAATAAAATGATTACATAAGTATTCATACTTCTTGTCAGTAAGCAAACTCGAAGGTATTGTTGTTTATTGTTGTTTATTGTTGTTTATATTTCTTTTTACTATTCTATATACATTTTTGGTCATGAGTTGCTCCATTTTCTCATTCTTTGCTTCTATATAAACTAAAATTATTCTTTCCATGACATCATCCACCACTATCTTCAAGTTACTTATGATTTTTCAGTCAAATTCAGATATCTTGGCATGACTCTAGATGACTCAGTAGATAGTTTAACATTGGATGCATGCTTGTCATTCCTATAAAATTCTAGGATTTTTGCATTTCGCATCATTCAATCATACAAAATAATGATTATCAAGTTGCTATAAATACATAATGGCTTACCTTAAAATAGTCCTTCAAGTTTTTCAAATGCATTTATTAAGTGCAAGAAGGACTTGAAAGACTAGTACAAGGTATGCCATTATGGATCTATAGTAACTTGATAATCATTATTTTGTATGCTTGAATGATGCAAAATTTGTTTGAATATCATCATTATCAAGCAATAACAACTTCTTGAAGGGTGCTAGCTCAATCGTAGAGTACCTGCCTAATTATAGGCAGGAGGTTGGTGGTTCGATTCCTCCGCGCCCTATTATAAATTTGTGACTACGAAAACGACTAAATTCACATATATACGACTATTAGTAGCTAATTTCCTGTATCTAGTCGTATTTAACTTAGTCATTAATATGTTATCATCTAGTAGTTTATTTAGTCATATATTTGGCCATTAATTGCTGCAATTAGTGACTAAATTCGTGACTAAATAAATGACTAAATTATTGACTATCAATGACTAAATCATTGACTATCATTTATTAGTTTATTTAGTCATATATTTGGTCATTAATTGTTCGAATCCATGACTGAATCAATAACTAAATCGTTGACTATCAATGACTAAATCAATGACTAATAAGTCAAGTTATTAATGACTAAGTGAAATATGACTAGCTATAAGATAGTGGAAATTAGCTACTATTAGTCGTCGACTCAAAAATAGTCGTTTATAGCTGGATTTTAGTCATTTTTTTAGTCATTAATTTCTCATTTTGTACTAGTGTAACTTCTCTATTTATACCCTTCAAGTGACTGACCTCCCAACATGATTGGGCCGACTTCTCCTAGAGAGACTCTAAAAGCACATTACATTATATTATACTGGGGACTATTGCCCCAACTTAGAATAGAGGTTGTACCTCAAGGACCATACACAATAATGACATCTCGAAAGGAGGGGAACACATCTCTAATGGGGGTACAACAACATACAATGATAATATACATCAGAGTATGTTCAGAAGTTACAAATACAACAATGAATGTAAATGGGGCCTTGTAATATTTTTTCCCCTAGATGGCTAATAATATCATGAGGTGGGGTATGAACTCCACCAATCAAAATATGTGGGTGCTCCTCTAGCTAGATGGTTAGCTTCTTGTCTTAGCTAAAATGCATGCCTCCAATGATGTAAGAGCATGTGAAACCATTTTGGCATTGGATGGTTGACAACCTTCTCCACACCTATTGGCTTAATTTTGGTGATTTTAATATGGTGGAATCTTAAGAAGACAAAGAGAATTCCCTTCCTATGTACCTTCCAAATGGTAAAAAGGCACCTTGATTAACCCAAAACACCCACCATGAGATTTTTACTCTAATTACAATCAACAAAAAGACTCATATTAATTGTGGTTCACATGGACCAACTTTAATAAATCAATGAGTATATAGGGATTTACTCTCGTAAACTAATTCCTTTTTCAACTCATCTAGGGGTTTCCCCATTCATGTGGAGGGAACAACTACTCTTTATGATCATGAACCCATTTGGTTCTATATAATTTCTAGGGGATTGAAAGGACTCATAGGACTAAACCCACTTCATCCTTAGTGTCTCTCATCTCGAAACCCTCACTTGTTTGGCCTACATTAGCATGGCGATGCAACCTCACCCCCTATGACATGAGGATACGGGTTTTTGGGAGGTTGTTATCTCCATAACTGTGGTCTTCCTGAGGTTATTTTTCAATGAATTTCCAAAATTATTTTTGGTTGCAACTATATGATGCATAAGGACCTAGAATGGATTTTACAAAACCTACAATGTGCCTCTTATGATGGAGATAAGCAATTCGTACTACCAAACTTCACCATCTCTTGTGGGTAGAAGATGTATGTTAAGGGAGACACACTTAGTTGTGCACCAAATTGCATTGGATTAAATCTAGTGATAGATCCACCAAGGGCCTAGCCACCAAGAAGGTTGGGAAAGCCATTTCTTCGCTTAACTTATTGTCAACCACTAGACAATAAACTTAGCATGCATTAAGTATGGATTCATTAACCACTATTGTATGGTCTTTTAATCCCGAGGACTCTCCCATGAAAGGTAGGAGGCTGCCCAAAAGTGTCTTCATGTTGTTATCTCCAATATTTTAGTGGAGCAACAATGAGCTTGTGAGCTAATTGTGGCCCTTCATGCAATGGTGGATGACAAAACCCCTAAGTTGAATAGTTTCCTCTCTAAATTCTATAACCTTTTCTGTGTTGATAAGGAGGCCTTTCACCAATGTTATTTAAGTGCGGGAATCAACAAAGGGTTCATCAAATTTATACTGAAGTATGGGGATCCTAAGATTATCACAAACTGGTAACCTATTACTATATTCACACCTCCTCATGTAGCATTTGCTCATAACATTAAGCATGAGACGAGATGTTTTTAGCTTATGGCAACTCCACTTTTTGAATTTTTCTTTTTCTTTTTCTTTTATTTTTGAGTAAAATTTTCATATTAAAATTTGTACATATTACCTCTTAACTTTACTTAAAAAACAATAATTATTAA
Source organism: Pseudotsuga menziesii (assembly GCA_001517045.1). Taxonomy (NCBI): domain Eukaryota; kingdom Viridiplantae; phylum Streptophyta; class Pinopsida; order Pinales; family Pinaceae; genus Pseudotsuga; species Pseudotsuga menziesii. Next base: position 1,213,126 of record LPNX011061539.1, on the reverse strand, counting down.
AAAAAAATACTTTTTTTTTGAAATATTATTAAATATATATATATATATATACGCTTTACATGCATTATTAAAAAAACTCATTTTTTTGAAATGTCATTCAAAAAATATATACTTACACAATTTCTATGAATAACATGATAAATGGGAACACGCCAAATAAAAATCTACAAGTCTACAAATCTTAGTGATTTGCTTCTGGTGATACTCTAGTTAACATACGAAAGGACCTCTCTATATAAGTCCTATTTTTGAGGTGATACTCTAGTTAACATACGAAAGGACCTCTCTATATATAAGTCCTATTTTTGAACTTTTTTTTAGTGGTTTCTTTCAAATATATATAAGGACAATAATCAATAAGCAGATCAACTTTCTAAAATCGGATTAAATTTAGTTGAATGATCTTTCAGTGTATGGAGATTAACAAAGACTCCATCAAAGAGCTGGACCCGCGACCAATTTTGTTTTAGAACTAACCTATCTCACATAACAATGTTGTCTGCCATAGAGTGAGACACTGTTTATGAAATCTTTAGAATAAGAATGAACGGTTAGTTATAAATTTTTTTTTTTGAAAAACTACATTTCTGATATGCATATGCATAGAATAACTTATGAAAAGTTTTCAAAATTATGTATGGATGGACTTTTGAAAAACTACATTTCTGAACTTATAAAAAGTTTCCAATTCCATAATTTATGGAAAGTTTTCAGAATTATGTATAAATGGACTAATGAACTTTGGTTTAATATAAAGTGGAGTTATGATCTTTATTTTTCAAAAAAAAAGAAAAAGAAAAAATATATATAAAATATAACACAAAATTAGAATTATATAATGATAAGCTTTAAAAGAAAAAGAAAAAAAAACCATTAATTGATGTTAAATAAGTACTACTGGTGTGTTTATTGAATGCCCTTTTAATTTATGTTAATAAATTTACAAAGCCTCATCAGAGTATACTTGCATATGGCAGTAGAGCATTGCCACAAAAATCACTTAAAAGCCTCATAAATGGCTGACAACATGGATAACCGTAGTAAACAGTCACTATTAACTTTTCATGGAGTTGGCTAAACTTTAGACTATTTGCATCTTAACTCATCCTTGGGAGGAGCCTATGTTACCTATTGAGAACTTACTTTAACTCCACCTTGGGTTGGAATAGTCTTTGAATACAACTATGCCTTCATACCTATGACCAAAGACATGCATTGATGCAACTAACAAATGGAAAGCTTAAAAGAAATGGGTGATAGGAGGTATACCCATTATGTTAAAGCTTGGCGACCTCTTTCTCTACTCTAAACCCTACAGTCTTTTTAATATTCTTGGTTACCTCATACCTAGAACCTTGAGTCTATACCCTTGAGACCTTCTTTTTATCTGGCAAGTTTGGTCGGAATCAGGTAACACGATTTGCTGTTAAAAATGAGATTTCCAGTGTTGAAATTGTAATTTTTATTGCAGAAATGGATTCAAGATCCTTGATTACTCATGAGGCACCTAAATTATACAATTCCAATCAAAATTTCAAGTACAAATGATCCATAGTTGAGCTTACACCACTTTTCATGGTTTAAATCCCAAAACACTCCATCACAAAGTGATATTGGATTAAAATCCCAATTTACCATTAAAGTTTGTGTAAATTTGATGATAAAAGTATAGATCTTCATCTACCTTTATTTCTCCTTTGTTTCTCTTTTGGATGGAAACAGTGTTTATGTTGTATAGACTCCATTTAGCTTCCAGTCATCACTAATAACTGTGAACCGTGAAGATTTCCTGCCCAGTGCCTACCTACCAACCAGTTCACTCATGCTGATATCATTTATGGAACGAACCAAATGACTCTCTGTAGAGGCAGACAACAAAGATGTTGCGGCGGCATACGGCCGTGACTGGAGAATTCCAAGGCTAGAGCTGCCGGATGTGGGTCCTCTGTGGCTGTTCTCACTATTTTTCACAAATGCGGGCTTTGTTGGATTTGCTAATGTCACAGAAGCGCTGGAGATCATCAATACAGCATTGGACATAATTGGACGGAGGCCTGGATCAGCTTGCGTGCACAGAAGGGCAACGTGAATGCATCTTAAAGCTTGCTCCTGCGTGCATGTTTCTCTTAATGTCGAATCTATCATATTTTTAAGACACCCTCGCTGGTATGATCTCCATGCCTGCATTACATCCAAGATAAATGCATCCCCGCTTTTAACATCTCCATTATGTCAAACCACTGCTGTTTGCTAAAAGAACATTCATGAATTGAAGTCTTACCCATTCTAGTAGGCTTTGCATTTCATGAGGAACGTTTATATCACTGTTTTTCCTTCCACTCACAATCTCAAGGACTAGCACTCCAAAACTATAGACATCAACCTTGACTGATAGTTGCCCCCTCATTGCATATTCTGGAGCCATGTAACCGCTACATACTCCAGTGAAAAAATTCTTCAAATAAGTGGGCTGTTTAATGTGGTTAAATCTCACAATTGCATAAATGTTCAACTGTTAACATATTGACTGCTGACAAATTACATTAGAAAAGGGTAGAGGGAAATGGTCTTACAATGTCCCTGCAATTCTTGTTTGGATATGAGTCTCGTCTTCAGGAAAGAGTCTTGCTAACCCAAAGTCTGCTATCTTGGGTTTCAATCTTTCATCAAGCAAAATGTTGTGTGCTTTAATGTCTTTATGAATGATTTGCAACTGTAAATCCTCGTGAAGATAAAGAAGGCCATGAGCTATTCCCAGTATGATGTTATAGCGCTTTTGCCAATCAAGATGTCTCTTCTTCTCTGAATCTGTATTTGTATTTCAAGAATAGCAAATTTCAAAACTTTCAATTAATCAATCTCAATAAATTTATGAAAGATTTACCATATTTACAAAAAACCAAAATGACCCACCAAACAGGAAGGTGTCAAGACTCTTGTTTGGCAAATACTCATAAACCAGCAACCTTTCTGGTCCCTCGGCACAACAACCAATCAGCTTTACCAGATTTCGGTGTTGAACAGTGGCCACAAAGTTCATTTCATTCATAAACTCTCGGTTACCCTGCCCAGACCTTACAGACAGCTTCTTCACTGCTATTTCTTTTCTGTCTCTGGTTATTCCCTGAAGATTCAACCCCATCAACAATCATGGAAAAAACCCTCTTCCTCTTCGTCTATGTCTATCTGAAAGATGATGAAGTCATGCAATTTCATGGGTTTAAAACAATAATACCTTGTATACAGAGCCAAAGCCTCCCTCTCCAAGCTTCTTCTTTTCAGCAAAATTATCCGTTGCTTTTATTAGTGCGTCTAAGGTAAAGAAAATTTGCTCCTGCTTTACTAGCGGCGATTCTGGGTCATTATCATGTGTTTCTGTGTACAAGAGAAAAAAAGTGAATAAGAACCTAACTGCATTCTGTGCATAATTTGGCTGTGGGAAACAGAAGCGAAAACTGCAGATTCTACCTTCATTCTGCGCACGGGTTACTCGCCTCCGTGAAATCGCAGATTTCAGTTGCCCCCGCATGGCAAACAAACAAACCATTAACGCTAGAACCATAATCCCCAATATCATTGGTAATGAATTGGAAGAGGAACCTTCTGTAGAGTAGATCATGCAATATACGGTGTATGATCCAGAAATTACAATCAAATTTCATAATCCAGACATTGAAATTACAATCAAATTTCATAATCCAGAAAGGGGCAAATCATAAAACTAAATGCAGCAGAGAGAGATTACTCGACGTGGTGGGTGAATTTCTATTCGTCGGAGGAGCCTCCGCAGCTGTAGTAGTTTCAAAAAAGGGAAATATTTCATATCGGATCTTGCAACTTCCCAACAGTGCTCGACCTCCTTGCTGCGCAGCACAACATCCCCCTAGGTTAATCATAGCTAATTCCAAACAAGATCTGCAGTCCGGGATGGATATATCTCTCCAACATTGAACTAGACCGTAAACGGTGCCAGTAGAAGAATATGCAGTTGATCCTTTAGCGAATCCCTTGTTTGTAGAATCGCAAGCCTCATCAGACAGTTTGGAAAGGAAATGTGGAGTAGTGATCATAAAACTAATTCGATCACTAGTACTAATTTCAGTACCGTTCTTCATATAAGTCCCATTCGTGTCTAGCTTTAAAAGGAAGTTATAGGTGTCGTATCGTAGGAAGCAGTTATCTAGCCATACTCGACCACCTATGTCTTTTCCGCAAAGCTGTCGAAGGCTATCGTTTGCTTGCTGTGAACAGATTGAGCATTCCTGTGGAGATATGTGACCTAAGCACTGGAGGAGGCCATAGATTCTGTTGGGACTTTGGCCATACGAAGAAGTATTGAACCCAGTTTGAGGTGTGTTCTTCAGTAGATCACCCATTACCCTATTCAAATTTCTAGAAAATATAGTTCCATCAGCGTAAGTAGAGGGTTTACTGCATTTATATGAGCTAACCTGTGGTGTAACCGAAGGAAAACAGGTAATGGATAGTAAAGCGATGAAATGAAATAGAGCAATGGCTTGTTTGATAGAATTAGCAAAGTATAAACAATTATACTTATCGAATTTTCTCATGATGTTCCTACTGCTAGGCTCTGTCTGCATTAGATTCAAGAAACAATGGTCTGGATGCGGACGGAGAAGGGAAATCATCAGATTGACGAGGATTGCAAAATCGATGAAATTGGTCGAAAGGGTAGGCGACTTTTCAAATACAGAAACCCTGAAACTATTACGAGAGCCCCAAAAGATAAGCTTCCAGCGGCCAGTCAGGCTTTTGCCTGAAATTGAAATTGAAATTGAAATCAGTGGCTATGCTTCATCTAGAAAAGTAAAAGTGGACTACAAAGAGTAAGTCGAGACCGGAGCAGAAATACTAGGTTCATATTACATTTAAGTCAGATTTTCACAGTTTCAACTTGCAAGTCCAGTCTCTCTCCTACGTTCACTCTTTCTCATCGGTCCACGTGAACAGATGACGGGTGGGATACCTCAGCGATTGAAAAGGCAGTCAGGGCGACTCGCGAGACTTTTTCTGAGTATTGTTCATGTATTGTGTTCAATTACAATTCAATGTAAGTGCCTGATTTCAAACTCCAATTTAATTCATCAGTTTTTATTTTCAAACAAAATCGATACTTTTCAAGCATCATTTATTGTCGTGTTCAATTCCAATTCAATGTAAGTGCTTGATTTCAAACTCCAATTTAATTTATCAGTTTTTATTTTCAAACAAAATCGATACTTTTCAAGCATCATTTATTATCACTTAGGAATATAAATCAGTAAATTGACTGATAATCACGTAATTAAAGTTATGAATATGGATATGGAGTGGAAAATGTTGATACTCATATTTATCATAATTAAAGTTATGACTAGCATACCTTCAAAGCGGGGAAATGAAACATCGAAGATAACTTTTAAGATATGTTTCAAATATTGAGAGAAAGTTGAGTATAGATAATATAAGTTTGTGTGATAAAAGTAAGGCTAGGAAAATAAGTGAAAATAAGTTACATCAAACTTCTAAATTGCCAATAGAATCTTACAAATCAAAAAAATCCAAAAAATCCAAGAGGCATAGTTATAGGAGTTTTCGAAGTTTTAGGTAGCTTTAGAGAACCTCCAAACCCCTAGACCTGGAGGAACTATACCTTTGAAATTGAGACTTGCATGAGACCTAGCTTGGAGGTGGAGAGAATATACCTTTGAAGTTTTTGCACATAATAATTTGCACAAGCGACACCATTTTTCCTTTTGACCATTGGCTTGGGTCCTCTTATAATCTCATGTATTGAAGATCATTGAATGGCCAAATAAGGTTGACAAGTGAAGAAAATACTTTGTTTCAAGTTTTTAATATCCCAAGTTAATCGGATGTCCATTATTGCTTGTTGTTTAATTTTCATGACCTAATGGATGATGAAGCTCACATATTGTAGCTCATGTGGCACAAGTTTTGATAGACATAACAATTTCATTAAATTCTTTTTACTTTTTCTCTTTACACATAATAACACTTGACTGCGCCCATAAAGAGTGGTTTTCTCTTTTTACTTGAAAAAAAGAAGGTTGATCGTTAGCCTTAGTATCCCATCATAACTTGGTTAGGTTCGGTCTTTTTCACTTATAAAAATACATTTAGAAACTAAGAGGATCCAAATACAATCCGTTATGCTTTAACCTTTTAACTCTTATTTATGATTAGACTTGAAAAAATTAAAATACATAAACCAGTTGTCTTTTTCATTTATTATTATACCTGAAAAATTAAAATATACATCCTGTGTATTTTTCTTAGAAACAAAATTTCAATTAAGTTATGAAAAAATTAAAATATAAATTCTATGTCTTCTTGAAACAAAATTTCATTCAAGTAAAAACCAACAATTTTAATAAAACAACAATTTTAATAAAAACCATATGTGTTTGCTCAACTAATTTTGAACAAAGGCAACCTTAGTCATAAAACTCCAGGCAGGATGAATCCTACACCCGATCCCCGATCCATGAACTCTGTTAAATCCTTCTCAGAGGGCACACCACCCGTGACTCCTAAGCACGACCGGATCCTTTAACTGCCATTTTGATAGCTAAACTTCTTATAAATAAAGGCTGACCCACATTTGGAGTGGCGCGCACCCAGAAACAGGTCTTTTTGTTTTATGGTTTTGTGTGTTGTTTAAGTTGGAATTCGAAACTTTTCTTTGAATACTCTTTTAACCACAAAGGAGATTTTATTTAACCATAGAGAGGTGTAAGGGCATCCAACTATCCAAATAACCTTATATCCCCACTTTCCACCATGCCACCGTCTACGGTCCCTACCCGCGTTATCAAGCTACAAAATAATATATCTTCCTTATCAAGCTATAAAAAAATATAGATAGATTTGTTGTTCACTCACTAAGTTTTGTTAAGTAGTCTTGAACCAAACAGTTCCAATCTCCACTCGCTGGGAGTAGTTCCTTTCTTCAATTCAATCAGTTCCGAAGCCTAACGCTGTACCCAATTTTTTTATATTTTTTTCCATTCCAAATTATGAATTATACCTTTTTGAGGTATATATTGGACGACTTATTCATGGGTAAGTCAGCCCTTAGATGACAGGAGGGGTAAAGGGTTTCAGGCGAGAGAGGGCTCTTGGGAAGCAACTGGAGGTTGTTGCATTGATGAATAGCTATTATTTAAGTTGTTGCATTCTACAGGAGGCGTCATAAACAACAAACAACAACTACCTCTGTACGCCACAAACAGACCAGCATCAAAGAAAGACATGACATAAGACTTATTTGAAGCTGAGATGGATTATATTCCTTAATTAATAATTAATAGAGATGGCAGCACGCGGACAGGAAAATTCAATTTTCCAACGTTTAATCTCCCAATTGTTGTTTTTCTTAAATTGAATGATAGTTGCGTCCTTTCCAACGTTTAATCTTCCAACTGTTTCTTTTCTATGCTTACCTTATATTTTGACAGCCAAACAAAATAACTTGACAAATCTCTATTGTTGCTACAAGGTTCCAGTTGGGTTTTTATAATAAAAAACCTGAAACATGAAACAAGAAATCCATAACATTTGGCAGTCCTCGGGCTAGGCGTCTATGATTCAATATCAGTTCGATTTCGAAGTTTAGAATGTGTTGGTTTTACGTTAACTAGCTCAAAAACTCATGAAAATTGTGTTGGAAAATGTAATTACTCGCAGATCTATACCTAACTCTTAGCCAACTATGTCAAAGTCTGTACTAGTCAAGATCTTGTCTGTCAGTCTGACAAGAAGGAAGAGTCCACAATTTGGCAATGTATACCATGTCGAATTTATTTCTGAAGCTAAGTTGTTAGGTAGATAGTTATTACAGTCTTTAATGGTGAGTCAGTCGACCCATGTAGAAGCAATCTTTAGGTTGCCTATAAATAGAAGAAGCATATTGTAAATCAGTTTACAGACACAAGAGACACAATAGAGAGACAGAGGAACTCAGGGTGAGAAAGAGAAGTCTAAGCTCAAACTTCTGTGTATGTGATTTAGTCGAAGAGCCGAAGCTCTGTAGACCGACAAGTCTCGACTGACCAGTTTGTAATACTTTGTTATTTCCGCATAGTTAAATATATAAAATAGTTTATGGTTGAATGCATCATTATTTGGCCGCACATATTTCCATATTTACTTCTGGACTCAAGTCTT
>LPNX011061539.1:1156266-1204881 GCA_001517045.1 Pseudotsuga menziesii | reverse complement strand
ACGTCTGCGAACCGGAGAAACTGAATCCCCCACTTGGGCCTCCACCACCTCAATCCTCCATCACTTCGATAGCAAGCTTACTAACAATGGGAAAGCTTGAAAAGAACACAACAGTGCTCCAAGGGACAAAGGGATGCAGACTCGAGCATAAAGTTCTGGCAACAATGGACTATAGTTTCGATGCTCTCAACTTTCTCTTATGCTTTCAATGTACCAAGGGGTTGCTTATATAGTTCTTCAAAGGGATACTGAAGGGTCGAATCCGTGCGATCTCAAGGCATATGGAAGGCCAGGAGTCATATGAGTCGGATCCAAGTCAAGGAACAGTCCAAAAGGATTTGGATTTATGCACACATCCCGATGTACGCGACTATCGAGGGAATATCCGCGTATGTACGCGGTTATCGGGGAAAAAGCCGCATATATCAATATTATAATGTTTTTTGGGGATGATTAAGGTAACATCAAAAGATATAAAGTGGTCCAAAGGGGTTAATGAGTCTGCAGCGGGACAAGGGAAGGCCATACAATGTGTGATTCACCTAGTGTGGTGAAATCCACTATAACACCTACATATTTGGGCATATGTTTTTATAAATTCTTTAGATTTGTTAATGTGTCCATTTTTACTTCATCTTACTCACGGGTGAAAAGCATTTGTAATTTCTTAAGTCTTTCGACTAAGAAACTTACTCTGTAGATTTCGACCAAAGTGAACCGACTTGAGTGGTCGGTTGAGTCAACCGACTGAGGTGAGCCGACTTGGTCGAAGAGAAGAAGTAACCGGTCTGTAGAACAGACAAGTAAGTTGAAGTAAATTTAGTCGAGTGGAAAGACCGACTAAAATTTATAAACTTGTCTAGTCAGGATATAGACAAGTTTCACCCAACAAGTGAAAAAGAAAAAGTGGTCAACGTGAAAAGTGAAAATAAAACTTTAATATCGATTGAGCCCTAAACTCAAGTTTAGTCGGCTTGGTTTTGGCTAACAAATTGTACCCATGGAGTCTATTTTCCTGATGGGTAGGCTATTCCATCATTTTGCAGAGCTTAGCACACCATGAATAGGCTTTCTCCGAGGTGATTTGCAGCTTTCTCATCAATTTTGTTTTGTGTAGTTACATCAATTCACGTAGGCTATTCCATCATTTTGCATAACTTAGCATACCAAGAATACGCTTTATGAGGCAATTTGCAGTTTTCTCATCAATTTTGTGTAGTTAAATCAATTCACTTTGAATTTGTAGTGGGCTTATTTATGATTTTGCAGTGGATTTGTTATCCTTCATTCTCCAAACATAGTAACTAATTGCATCTATGTATTTTCAACAAATTGATAGGTTTGAAGTAGATCTGTTAAAGAAATTCACCATGAATTTGCCCCAGGAGCAATCCAGTCCAAGGGAAACTTCAGCAGGTAGATATGAGTTTGGATGGGAGCCTCGCCAGATGCAGCCATAAGTAAAGGACCCACCAAGCACAACTACGCCACCACCACCAGTCTCCAGGATCCGTTTTAGCATACATTATAGCAACTTGTTGGGTCTATAGCTTTTGTTTCAACAGCTTATGGGTCTCTCGGATCTGCTTACTCAGTTTCTGAATATTAAGTCTCCGATCTTGAGTTTTGTGTTTCAGTTTCAAGAAATTCCGAGTTTTCGGGTTATGCTTTAGTAGCTTTCGGGCATGTTGTGGTGTTTCTCCTATTTTTGTTTTTGTTTTTTATTGGGTTGGATTCCCTTCATTCTCACGAGGAAGCCAAAGTTCTATTACTAGGAGAGGAGACGCCTTAAGTGGACATCTTCTTTTCCAATGGAGGATTTGCCAACTAATGACTATTGAACTGATTCGCCAACATAAAATGTTTCTCACCAAACAATAGATATAGTTTATAAAAAATCTGAAACAATAGATCCAGTTTATAAAGAATCCAACTGATTCGCCAACATATAATGTTTCTCACGAAACAATAGATCCAGTTTATAACGAATCTGAAACAATAGATCCAGTTTATAAAGAATCTGAGGTGGAATGAGAATGTTTTTCATTTTCAGTAGAAGGTGTTCAATCTCTTTGCTTTTTTGGTTGACTCCCGAACCACCTGACTATCGTTTGCGTTGAGAGCGAGGACCGAGTTCTATTACTGGGAACTGGGAAGCTATTGGTTGAACCTCACCTCATAATATAAGTACTAAACTGCTTGGATGGTGTAAGGCGATGGTTTATAGCGCTGGCCCAATTCCTAGCAGTAGCAGTCTCATGGTATACGTGTAGGCATTCACCAAATAGAATTTCAAGCACTTGGAGGAAGAGGTCGCGGAGAGAAACTTGAAGTGGCAACGTGTTGCCAGAACATGGAACAATGGAAGGCACACTCTCGTAGCTGGAAGGCACACTCGCACACTCTCTTAGCTAGAAAGCACACTCGCACACTCTCAACAGGCGGAGCCTTTTCATAGGTCTTCGACAGACGAAGAGTGAAGGACGAACCCTTCAAAAAAGAGCAACCCTTTAAATAACACCTTCGGTAAGGTGGAGTAAGTAGCCGAATGGTAAGTCGCTCTTGTAATGACAGTGTGACCCGTGTTCGATTCTCTCTAAGGCATTTCTCACTTGAATGGGAGTGCGGTTCGGTGAATGGGCATGTTTAGGGTGCATTGCATTGTAGGAGCATGAAACCAGGATATGAACCCCCACCTTTTGTAGGCACCTGAGTGGGCCCAATGGTCAAGAGCTTGTGTTATCTCCGAGGAGGTCACAGGTTCAAAACCGGCGGGGGTAGGGATGCTTAATAGCCCGTTGTGACAAGGCTAGAAGGGTAGACGACCCGTGGATAGATGCCCATCCTTGGGAGGTTGTTGTTCCCATGGTAAAAAAAAAACACCTTCGGTGTAAATATGGAGTGGAAAATAATGACATCAAATATTAAAAAAAAATATTATAATTTTTTTTGAATTTTGAGTTGTTATCATATATTAAAGTAATTATAAGATATATTATTGCAAGAGAGTGTAAAAATATCAAAAGTATGTATTAGAGTGGTTTTATCAAAATATAAGTTGGATAAATATAGGTAATACTTTGTAGTTAATATATAGCTAAATAAAATATAAAGACTTAAAACATGGAGTATACTAAGAAAATGTTTTAATAAAAAATAAGTATTCAATTGGTAAATAAAGATACATAGATAAATATAACCAAGCAAATAATTTGTTTTTATAAAATTGCATTAGTTTGATTTTGATTTTTTTAATGAAAGTTTTAAATCATTAAATTGGTCATATTTGAATGTATATTTATAGTCTAGCAAGTTAGTTTTAGTAAAACTTATGCACAATATAGCATGCATGGCTATTTACAGCTCCATGAGTGATTTAAGGGTTACATGGCCCTTCATAGTTTTATGAGTGTTTTTTGTAAACATGATGCACCTAACAATAGATAACCATTCATGGCCTTATGAACTATTTAAGAACTTACTAATGGTTGGATCAAGTAAAAAAGTAAAATTCACTTGGTTTCATGGGAGCGTTTAATGCCTAAAGCTCACCTATGGGGCATAAAGAGTTTAAAATGGTTCAATTATGCCCTATGTTTAAAAATCTTTTGGAAAAATATTTATGGAAACAATCTTTGGAGTTTGATGTGCCTTGCTAAATACTTATGGAAGAAAATGCTTATGGCATGGTTCAGAAGTAATAAAATATGATGTTGTGGTTCTTCTCTAATATGGAACAGTTTTATAAAAAAATTCCAATGGATTAGGAGATGGGTTGTCTGGGATGTTGGTAATGGGGAGTTTCTGCATATCAGTGTTGATCCATTCAAGGAGATAATGAAGAAAGCATCCTTCCACCGAGAATCATTGACCATCTTAAGGAATTGAACATGTCAACTCTTAATAAAAAAAGAAGGTCGGCTTGGTCGGTCTTAAAGGAAGGGTACTGGCTAATATCTAGATATCTTGGTTTTTCTAGTGAATGGGAAAGAATTTGGGACAGGTACGTTAACACTCTAATCAATGCAGGTATTAGACTTACTTCTACAGAATACAAGATAGTGTGGTCCTGGAATAAATCTACTGGGCATATTACAACTAAGGAGGCTTATGCTGAAATTGTTTCAACACAAAATACTTGTGGGAAAAAATGGAGGAATGGAATACTATGGAAGTGGCACATACCTAAAATATTCAAGTGCTTTTTTCTGGCTATTGTTGAAAAATAAAATTCTAACATCGAAAAATATCATGAAGAAAGGATGTAATGGTCCAGGGATATGTATGTTATGCCGGAAAGATGAAGATTCAGTTGATTATATTTATCTCTTGTGTTTTCAATAAAGCAGTTTGGATGTGTGTACATGGAGACTTAAATATCAAATCATCATGGGGGGATAGCAATATGGAAGAATGTTAAGAACATGTGTCAACCCTCCTCTTTATTTCGTTAGTATATTTTGTTGGACGCATATGTTTTGTAAGTCGTCTCGTTAGTATGTTGTATTATCCCACATCCATGGGGAGTAATAGTTGTTTAGATTAGACTTAGTATACAAGTGACTGTTGAGTACAATGAAGGTATCCAAGAATTATTTTGTAGTGAGCTTGCTCAAAGGAGGTTTCCCCCTCGAAGTGGCATGCGATCAATAAAATCTCTTTCGTGCTCCATTATTTATGTTATATCATGCATTGTCATTTTTTATTACGGGAGGTTCTTCACATATGGTATCAAAGCACTTTCCTTGGCACAAGTGAAAAAAAAAATTCTCTTATTTTTTGCGAAAAAAAAGACGACAAAGTTGGGTGGCGATTTTCAGATCAATTTCCAAAACGTTTTGCACAGATTCAGAAGAAACAAGTTGCATATTTGAATTTCTCTTGAAAAAATACACAGTTTCAAAAAATAAATCATCCCATTTGGAGTTTCGAAAGTGGAGATATCGTTGATTTAAAATAAGTCATTTTCCATAATTTAAGTGACGGCCGCGAAAAATTGCAAAGCGAAAATATTTTGACCAGGCGCCCTGATTTATGTTCTGATTGTGGGGGTAGATGTAGAGTCGTTGTTCCAGTTCCGGAAACAGTTTCTCATAGTGATTCTGAGTAATATAAATCAGGTTATGCTCATTTTAAAATTTTCGTCTCAAAACCCTAGCTCTATTTATGGGTTTTTTGGGCATTGGGTAGAATTTATACCAAATTATTTTTTGACGTTGTGATTATTGCAGTATTTCTTCTTCTTTCCATCGGTATTATTCATTCGGATAAGGGAATCAACCCTATCCGCTTAACTCTGGGAAGTACTTGGGCATAACCCTAAAACTCATTGCGAGGAGTACCATAGGAACCCTGAAGTAGTTGTCCATTAAGAGGACCTGCCAAGCGAAAAGGAAAATGACCCCTACATGATTGACTAGTTCCACCTATGAGGTAAACCGAGAGGCGTCGTTTGTGGCAAATCAATTATCAGTTTTACTTGAGCCGTGGAGTGAGGGGTACTGCCCCAATACGCAAGTCGTTAGGCAACATTGGTGGCCGAGTGAATCCCTTGAACCTTTAGGAAGACGAACATACCTAGGGTCCATATCCATTTATATGATAAAGTGCAGATTTCCAGAACCTCCATAGATCATTTCCATGGACCCAAAAATAATAATAATAATAATAATAATAATAATAAAATTGCTTTTTTGTCATATCTTCTTTGATTTAGCTCCATTTACCTTGAAAATTCTATGTAACCCCCGTAATTCCATTCTACATATTTCCTTCCTTAAGGACCCTATACCAAATTCCACTTCTCAAAGCCCAAAATTCCACATTTGTCTATGTTTAGGGTTTGCCATAACTTTTCTGATTCTCACCCGATCACTTCAAAATTTTCCACTGTGTTCATTTCCAATTTATGCTTCCTTGTCGCTCTCTCACAAATTTTCTCATTCTTTCACCCCTCTTCTAATATTCACATTTTTTGCTTCTTTGTCCCTCAAAAAGTGTTCAAAACCTAGTCAAACCCCAACTACCCACCTGAGATTTTCCCAACTAAATTTTTTTATTTTCTAAAACCCTTTAAGTTTTTTGTTTTCTACCCATTTCCCTAAAAAAAGAAAAAAAAAACTGCTTATGATTGTCACCCATGCAAGCGCAAATAAACAAATGGAAGAAGAACTTGTCGCCATCAAGACCAAACTTAAAGATCTGGATCAAAACATTATTGGCCTCCATCTTCCACATTCACCCATGAGCAACCGATGACAACCTGAGTCTTCTGCAAACACTAGGTCCTCTTCCTCTAGCAACTTTCGTGGGACGAAGCTTGAATTTCCTCGCTTCAATGGTGATGATCCGACTGGATGGCTTTACAAGGAAGAACAATATTTCAGTCTACATAACACTTTTGATGTCAATAAATTCCCACTTGCGTCATTTCATTTGGAACATGAGGCCCTTCAATGGTTCTGTTGGTACATCAAGGATCATGAAGAGCCACAATGGACATATTTTTGCCAAGTTATTTTGCAACGATTTGGCCCTAGTGGTTTTGATGACTTCACAAGAGCACTCACCAAACTTCACCAGACTAGCACTATGAGAGAGTATCAGACAAAATTTGAGAAATTGGTCAATCACACAGAAGGATTGTTTGATGCATGGTTTGAAGGATATAATCCAATCTGAGGTTAAATTTTTTTGTCCCAACACAATGATGGAAATCCTAGGGTTGGATAAGTTGGCAGAGGACAAAATCAGGGCTCAACAATGCTCCAAATCCACTTTTGTTCCATTCAGAAATATGGCTCCCCAAAGGCCTTCAATCTCTCCAGCTCCTATAACCACTCTTATCAAGCATTTGTCTGATGTCGAGATGCAGGCACATAGGGAAAAAGGGCTTTGTTATAATTGTGATGAGAAATTCACCCAGGGACATTAATGTGCTGAGAAAAAGCTCTATCTCTTGGATGTGGCTTCTCTACCTGCACTTGAAATTTGTGAAGTTGCTCAAGATCTAGTAGATGATCAGGTCGACATTTAGAAGCCTCTTGTTGACCATCCTTCTCATGAAGACCACCCAGATATATCTCTCCATGCATTAGTCGGAGTCACCACCTCACAAACCATGCAGGTCAATGGTTTCTTAAAGAATATCCCTCTTACAATACTCATTGATTCTAGTAGCATCCATAACTTCATTGACCCTCAGATCGCCAAATAGGCTAATTTTTTTATCCATCCTTGCTCCAATTTAAAGTCATGATTGCCAATGGGGGCACCTAATTACCTTGCAAAGGAAAGTGTCACAATGTGCATATCTCTATCGGATATTATAACTTGTGCTTCAACTTGTTTTCCATGCCCTTAGGAGGATGTGATGTGATTTTGGGCACTCAATGGTTACGCACACTTGGACCCATCTTATGGGATTTTGCTGAACTGTGGATGCAGTTTTCAGTCAATGGGAAAAAACACACATTGAAGGGCTTGCAACCAGGGTCTCTCATCATCATCAGTTCACATCACATGGAAAATATCCTTAAGAAGAATTCACATGGTGTCATCGCTCAGCTCCATTTCATTCAAATGAAACCTTCAGCAGTCTCAACTACTCCCTTGGATCTTTCATTCAAATGCAACCTTCAGATGTCTGGTTTTCCCCAGCCCTTCACCATTGAGAGTGATTCTTGCGACAATGGACTTGGTGCTATCCTCCTTCAAGATGAACATCCCATTGTGTTCACCATAAAATCCCTTTCTGGTAAGAATTTAGTCGCCTCTACGTATGAGAAGGAAATGATGGTCATTTTGCATGCAATGCAGAACTGGCCGCCATACCTCTTAGGGAATCATTTCTGCAACAACATTGATCACCAAAGCCTGAAATATTTCCTAGAAAAATGGGTCTCATCCTCAACACAACAGAAATGGGTTAGCAAACTCATGGATTATGACTATGAGATCATTTACAAGAAGGATAAGGACAATCTGGTGGTGGATGCTCTTTCCCGCACATTTGATGACCATGTTTCTCTTTCATTTATTTATTTTCCTATTCTAAATTGCTTCCACTCTGTTCAACAAGGCTATGTCAATGGATCTTCATTATCTAAAATCATTCAATAGTTGGCTAGTAACCCTTCTGTTGTACAACATTAATCTTGGGATGGTTCTTCTCTGAGAGACAAGGGTCGTTTGGTGCTTCCCTAGAGCACATATCTTAAAGATGTGGTCTTCTATGAACTCCATGCCTCTCCATCAACAGGGAGCTCCGGGTTCCTCAAAAAGTATGAGCGAGCATGTCGTAACTTATTTTGGAAGGGAATGAAACGAGAAATTCAACAGATGGTTGTCGAATGTGCTACATGTCAGCGCCACAAGGGTGAAACTACACTCCTTCCCGGATTTCTCGAACCTCTGCCCATCCCTACAAGGATTTCGATGGATTTCATTGAAGGGATCCAAATAACCTTGGTTGTGGTTGATCGAATCTCCAAATATAGTCATTTGTGTGCTCTCAACCATCCATATACCTCCTCCTCAGTCACATAAATTTTCATAGACCACATATTCCATCTTCATGGAATCCCTTCTTCCATTATCTCAAACCGCGATGCAACTTTCACAAGTCATTCTTGGCCCGAACTATTTCGCCTCATTGGAACCAAATTGAATATGAGTTTAGTTTATCACCCACAAACAGATGGTCAGATTGAATTCATCAACAAATGTTTGGAAACTTATCTTCATTGCTTCACCTCTGAACAACAACATCAATGGGAAAAGTGCCTCGCTCTCGCTGAATGGTGGTACAATTCTTCCTACTATATGGCATCTAAAATGACTCCATATTAAGCAGTTTATGGTCAAGAACCTCTAGTACTCCTTCCATACACCCCAACAGTTCACTAGTTTAGGAAGTTGACATGGTTCTTTGAAACCGAGATCAGATTTTTCACATTCTGCAGGACAATCTTCCAATGGCAAGAAACCGCATGAAATAACAAGCTGATCAACACCGTTCTAAGCACATTTTTCAAATCGGTGATATGGTTTTTCTTCGTCTGCAGCCTTACAAGAAATCCTCCTTGAAACTCACAGGGAATCAAAATCTTGCTCCAAAGTTCTATGGGCCATATAAGGTTCTTCAGAATATTGGGTCTGTAAATTCCAAATTAGAACTTCCTCTTTCTTCTTGCATTCACCCAATATTTCATGTATATTGTCTTAAGAAAGTGATTGGCACTAACATCAAAGCACAAATTGTTTTACCAAAACTGGATAATGAAGGATCCATCATTTTCGAGCCGAAGGCCATCCTTAATAAGCGCACCCGTCAGCTTCACTCTCAGTCCATCTCAAAGGTCTTAATTTAGTGGCATGCCATGCAACCAGAGGATGCTACATGGGAACCACTCCTTCATATTCAGCAACAGTTTCCACATCTAAGAGGGAGGGGATGTTAAGAACCCGTGCCAACCCTCCTATTTATTTCATTAGTATATTTTGTTGGACTCATATTCTTTTTAAGTCGTCATGTTAGTATGTTGTATTATCCCACATTCATGGGGAGTAATAGTTGTTTAAGTTAGAAGTAGTATATAAGTGAGTGTCGAGGACAATGAAGGTATCCAATAGTTATTTTGTATTGAGCTTGCTCAAAGGAGGTTAGCCCCTCAAAGTGCCCTGTGATCAATAAAATCTCTTATGTGCTTGTTATTTCTGTTATATCGTGCATTCTCATTGTTTATTGCAGGATGTTCTTCACAAAGAAACTTGCAAGAGTTGGGCTTTAAGTGAAAAGAATTTCAGGTTATTACACATCTTCATAAGCTGGGCCATTTGGAATATGCATAAAAAAACTATTTTTGAGAGTATCAGTCCTAATATCTCTTAGTGCAGTACAAAAAACTTATCTTTCTTTAAGGAATCATTTGAGCAATTTTTAGTCAAAAACTCAAAAAAAAATTATAATCATGTACCAAACTTTCATTATGATGTTGGTTACTTTGATGACTCGTCACTTGAGGGTTGTTATGGGAGTGGTATGGTTGTTTGGCTAGATGATAAACATTTATTAAATCTATGCGTGGGAGCAGGAAAGGGAAGTAACACCAAAGTTGAATTATTATGTTGTGGGGAGTTCTCACATTTGCTAGCAAAAGTGGTATTGATTCTATCAATACATTCGGTGACTCAAAGGTAATTATTGAATGGGAAAAGGGTAATTTTAATCTTCGGGTCTTAGAGTTAAGAAATTGGTTCAAAGGAGTAAAAGATCTAATCATTACTTTCAATCATATTTCTCTTGCGCATATTTCCAGATTATATAATTATGAAGCAGATAGATTGTCAAAGGAAGTAGTCCAGTGTGAACCTGGAATCATACACTTTTAAGAATTCCTGGATTGTGACATTATTCAGGAAGGATCTGAAGTTTTAGAATGACTCTTGTTTTTTGTTTGTCAATCCAGTTTATGCAGTTAAACACTGCATGACACTTTATCTATGGATTGTAGGGGGATGAATCTAGTTTTTTCTATTTGTCAATCCAGTTTTGTTGTTGATATCTGCATGACACTTTTAAAAGTGGAATGTAGGAGGGCTTATAGTTATTTTTTTAAGTTTTCCATATAGTGGAGCCTAGAGAATATGACTGTATTTGAATGTTCTCAATTATATGGAGATTGAAAGGGTGTAGATGTACAACTTCGAGATGCATTTTTTTCTTTGATTCTCATGAATAGCAAGAAAAATGTTTTTCTTTTTTCTTTTTCGTTTGAATAAAAATGCCTACATAGTCCTTCATAGTCTTGTGAATTATTTTTATAAACATTATGCACCAAACAATAAATTAGTAAGTAATGTGTTGATTGGGATGTACAATGTAGTGGGTCGTTTATAATCCCAAAAGCTATGTAAAGTCTACACAACCCTTCATAATCTTATGAGTGATTTAAGGTCTACATAATCTTTCATACTTTCATAAATGATTTTAAGTAAACATTATACACCAAGTAAAAAATTATTAAATATTACATAGTTTAAAATATACATCATGAAAGCATTGAAGTTAAACACAATATATAGATTTTCATATTTGAAAAAAACCATCATATAAATTAATAAACAATGCAAAATATTATAATTCAAATTATATATATAAGATATTGTATTTATTTTTAAAACTTCAATAAATATAATTATTAACTAAATTTTAATTATTAAATAGAATATATGTAGAGAGAGATTTTAGTGAATCTTAATATAGCATTTTAATATTTAAAGTATTAAAATTAATAACCAAACGATTATTTTTTTAATATAATAATAGTATATAACTCAAATACTAAAAAAAAATGTACCTTCTCAAAATTAAACAAATAACTATGAATGGTATATAAACATTGATTTACAACAGATTGATAATAATGGATAGGTTTATAATGAAAAAATAAATTGCAAAATATATGACCTTGACCCAAAGCGTCTTACCTTAACTATACGAAATATTAAAATAATCTTGACTTAATAGACTAGCCAATATTAATAATTGGTTTGATTATTTATTTGTCAAGAACCTCGAACATTAAAGTCATGACAAATATTCAGGGGATGGGTGACACCTGTATCGTGGTTGAGAATTTTAGAACATGTCCTCATTGTTTCCGAGGCATGTCATTTGGTTAGGAGTATGTGGTGTGATGAGATTTTTCTTAATTTGTTTTTTATAGTTTTTTTTTACAAATATAAGTTACAGCAGATAATATTTATCAAATTACAAGTCAATACCAATAAAAATCAAGAAATAAAATAAAATAAAAAATAATTTCAAAAAACAATTATTATTTTTTATAAATTTCATTTAATATAATAATTTTAATAATTCATAACATTGTAAGACATTAGCATACAATTAAAAATTAATGTAAATCAAAGTTGAACGACTAAAAAAGGAGCTATATACCTTCCTCCGACAGGTAAAACAAATAAAAATTGAAAAGTGACATTCATATCTTAATGTGTATAATATATTATTTAAATGAAAAGTAAGAAAATATTTTATATTTTTATAACGCAGTTTAAGATGTTGTAGGCAAATTCTAATTATGTCGTAGGCTTTTTCTCAATGAAAGAATTTGTCCCAAAAGATTTTTCGTCTCCCTGGTCATTAACATCCCGACATGTGTCTCTTAGTGATTGGCGAGTCTAATGGTTAAAATTTATGGTTATTGTATCCCGCGATCCGGCATGGGCGAAAGAAGGCAGCATGGAGTTGATTAGTAGGTTTGTTGTGTCAGGCTTTATTCCGTCTGTTCGTATTCTTTCTGCGTAAGCTCTTCCTCTGCCAAGTCCATGCTTATCTTAAACTCGCTATGCGTTTATTTTTTCCGCTCTGCCTCTACTTTTGGCAAAGATTAAAGAACCGCAGAGAAAATTTAGGTTATTGCAGGAAGTACCAAATTCAAAACTCACCTATACAATTTTTTTTTATGGCAAGGAAAATAACAAATTGTCAAATTTAGACCTCGTTGTTTTTTTTTACGACGATATGGGATACACCGATGTCGAAATTCGGAAATACTATCTTTGACGTTTCTTTATTTGAAAATAGGAAACTTCGGATATCGGAAATGTTGCAATGTTGCATATGGTGTTTCTGCAATGCTACTGTTAATTGCTGATTTTTTATTTTGTTGCATCATGTTGTGGTTAAATTTCGCGGTTCTTATATCCCGTAATTGCGCAGGTAGTACCAAATTTTTTTTATGGCAAGGAAAATAACAAATTGTCAAATTTAGACCTCGTTGTTTTTTTTACGACGATTTGGGATATGCCGATGTTGAAATTCAGAAATACTATCTTCGACGTTTCTTTATTTGAAAATAGGAAAGTTCGGAAATCGAAAATGTCACAATGTTGCATATGGTGTTTCTACAATGCTACTTTTAATTGCCGATTTTTTATTTTGTTACATCACGTTGTGGTTAAATTTCGTGGTTCTTATATTCTGTAATTGCGTAGGGAGTACCAAATTCAAAACTCACCTATACAATTTTTTTTATGGAAAGGAAAATAACAAATTGTCAAATTCAGACCTTGTTGTTTTTTTTACGGCGATTTGGGATACGCCAATGTCGACATTCGGAAATACTATCTTCGACGTTTCTTTATTTGAAAATAGGAAACTTCGAAAATCGGAAATGTTGCAATGTTGCATATGGTGTTTCTGCAATCCTACTGTTAATTGCCGATTTTATTTTGTTACATCATGTGGTGGTTAAATTTTGCGGTTTTTATATCCCGTAATTGCGCAGGGATGGAGCATAGACTTTAGGTGTGGAAAAATGTGTCATGGGTTGATCGATTAGGTACATGTTCTGAAAATGGTAAGGCTTTATTCTGTCTATTCATATGGATTTGATCGGTACCATCTTTTTTCGCCAGGTGTATTGCATTTTTTATGACACTTCTATCTGTTGATGTGCCTGAATGGATTGATGGACTCAATAGATTGATTTTCAATTATGAATCCTTCATTCCAATTGTTGTTTACCGTTTTTTTCGACAGGTGGCTTCCGTGTTTTCAGTACACTTCTTTATGTTGTCCTAAACAACAGGTGCTGGAAATTATTTTCAATTGAGGCTTTGGATTTAGGCTATTATTTTATGTAGCACTCTTGTGCATTTAAAATGTTAGTTTGGCGTCAATTTGGTCATGGTTTTGTTTGA
This sequence comes from Pseudotsuga menziesii, assembly GCA_001517045.1. Lineage (NCBI taxonomy): Eukaryota > Viridiplantae > Streptophyta > Pinopsida > Pinales > Pinaceae > Pseudotsuga > Pseudotsuga menziesii. The sequence continues at coordinate 1,191,153 of LPNX011061539.1, read as the reverse complement.
CTGCTCGTTCAGTTGATAAAAGACACTTTGCCCATGTCTCTTCATTCACATTAATGCAATAAACTGTCATTTGTGGTAAACATGGAGCTGTATCTTCAATTTTGGTCATCTAATGACGATCTCTAATATGTTCTTACAATATTTCATTTATCCCACTCGCTGCTACAACGCCTTTGCTTTCCACATGTAAACACGCCTTCTGGTAGTCACTATTTCTTACTGTTTGTTGTGTTCCATCTACGCTCTGAATTTCTGTGAGAAGATTTTGAATTTTACTAAATTTGCTAAATTTGCAGGTATTCGTTCATTCTTCATTTAGTCTGCTTATTAGATAGTCAAACACCGTTTGATAGGCATGTATTGGTTATGTCATTCCTGTCAATAAAATCTTAGCTATTGGTTTTTTTGTCTAATTTAAAATGTTGCTTTTGATATAGTGAAACACCGTTCCTATGTTTGAATTGATTGTTAAAATAGTCATAAACTTATCGGAGGAATAACTTTTGCGAAAGTAATAAGAACAGTGAAAATAAAGCGTGAAAATTGGGATTTCGAAATCTGAAATGTCTGAAATAGGAATACTGACATGTTCCTATTTGAACACATACGATTTCTTGATATGTTGAAAAATTTGATATCGGAATATAGCATGTTCGTTATTGTTACAAAATACGAGATAGATTTCTAAACACCGAAGTGTCGGAAATTGGAAATAGGAAGATGGACATATTTGTATTTGAACACATAGGATTTATGTATATGTCGCAAAATCGGAATATTTTGAAACTTACTAAATTTGTAGCGATTGCTTATTTCTTCATTTAGTCTGTTTATTAGATGGTGAAACACCGTTGTTGTGTTTTAATTTAATGTGACTCTGTATTCCTATTCGTTCAGACTTCATTTAGTCTGCTTATTAGATGGTCAAACACCGTTGCTGCGTTTTAACTGAATGTGACTCATGATTTGTTGCAAAAATAGTGGCATGCATTGGTTATGTCATGCCTGTCAATAATCTTAGCTATTAGTGTTTTTCCTAATTTAAAATGTTGCTTATGAGATAGTGAAACACCGTTCCTTTGCTTGAATTCATTGTTAAAATAGGCATAAACTTATCGGAGGAATAACTTTTGCGAAAAATAATAAGAACAGTGAAAATCGGGATTTTGAAATCCGAAATGCCTGAAATAGGAATACCAACATGTTTATATTTGAACATATACAATTTCTTGATATGTTGCAAAATTTGATATTGGAATATAGCATGTTTCTTATTGTTACAAAATACGAGATAGATTTCTAAACACCGAACTGTCGGAATACCGACATGTTCCTATTTGAACACATAGGATTTATGTATATGTCGCAAAATCAGAAGATTTTGAACCTTGCTAAATTTTCAACTATTGCTTACTTGTTCATTTAGTCTGCTTATTAGATGGTTAAACACCATTGTTGTGTTTTAATTGAATGTGAATCTTTCTTTGTTGCAAAAGTATTGTGCAATGTATTGGTTATGTCATGCATGTCAATAAAATGTTAGGTATTAGTTTTTTGTCTATTTTAAAATGTTCCTTATGAGATGGTGAAACACCCTTCCTGTGTTTCAATTGATTCTTACTGCCTTGTTGGCTTGCTGTATGTTGGAAAATCATCGATCTTCCGATTGCCGTTGCAAAACATAAGACCTAAATTTCCCAATTATGAAATGTCCAAAATTTACAATAAGAACATAGACTTGTTCGTATTTTAACATGTACAATTTCCGGAATCCAAAATATCAGTTAATCGAAAACATAGAACATACAATTTCTACAATCGTAAATGTCGAAAAATTGGAAAATATGCTTTTCTGAGTTCACAAAACGTAAACAAATTAATTGTGTATTTCAGTTCAAATGTTATTTATTCAAATGTATCTATGGATCGAAAATTGGGAAATAATATAAAAATAAATTAGACAAATGCTTTTCCGATTTCCGCATTCGAAAATCGAAAATTAGAACAATACACTTGCGAGAAAAAATGGTATGAGTTTTTCCATTTAGGATCTTTGATTTGTTTGAACCTTTGTTTAAATTAGGTAAAATTGGCGATTTCCATTTCTAAATGCGGAAATGGAAAATAGGAACATCGACATATTTTTATTTCAATGCATCGAATTTCTGGATATGTTGGAAAATCAGAAATCAGAATATAGCATGTTCTGTGTTGGAAAAGATAGGACATACATTTCCACATTCCAAAATGTCGACAATGAGCAATAGGAAAATCCACATCTTTGTATTTCAACACATTCGATTTCCACTCGATACGTTTATAGCTCAAACAGATTCAAACCAGAATAATTAAATATGTTAATGAATAACAACAACCAGAACAATGAAATATGTTCATGTGAAGAATTTTTTTTTATATATCTATTTTATACTGGACAAATGATTACACTACATTGCAAATTTTTTTTTTTCATTCTCTATTTCATTTGGTAGGAAAAAATAACCATTACGTTATGGAGACTATCGTAACTGAAGATTCTATTTTACTATTGCTACATGGTGCTGTCAACCTTTCTCCTCTGGTACAGGTCTACACATTAAAGCAAGTGAATTCAGTCAACTCATCATCTATTCGGTTCCGAATATCTATTTCAGATGACATTCACAAGCATGAGCTACTTCTTCTGGTTATATATAGCCATCTTGTAGAAAATGGACAACTAAAACAAGGAACTATAATCAAAATTACCCAATGTTCATGCAACGTTGTACGTAATATAACGTAAGTTCAATTTTCTCTCTCTTTTCCACTCAATCGATTTCACACTGTTCATGGATTCAATGTTTTCTCTCATTCATGTCTAATATCTTCATCTCACAGGACTATCGCATTGATTGCACTCGAGGTTGTCAGAGTGGATGCAGAAATTATTGGAGATCCTGCACCTTACCAATTACCTCTAGCTTTTCCTTCTCAAAGTAGTTGTTCTATTCCACTAAACACTAGCTCAATAAATCAAAACCCTGGCTTAGCTGGATCCACTATCTACGAAAGTTTAGAACATTCAAGGCCGAGTTATTTCCAAGACAAACATACATGAATGTGGGAACCAACGAGGATATGGAAAAGTGTTTGGTTTTAACCTTATTGATGCTTCACACAATGAAATACATATATCTGCATTCAATGAATTGGCACTCTCTTTGTATGACCAAATAGATATTGGAATAGTGTACATTGTATCAAATGGCACAATTAAACCATCCAATCCAATTTTCAACCATTTGAAAAGTCATAACGAGATTTTTCTAGGTTCCACTTCAACCATTCAAGCATGCTTAGATGAATATCCATTAATACCTTTAAGTTGCTTTAACTTTAAAACTATTAAGGAGACTCAAAATATACCAGTGAATTCCATGGTTGACCTTCTTGGACTTGTCATTTCAATTTCACCTACATCCATGATATGAAAACGAGATGGTGTCGAAACTATTAAGCGAACCATTGGAATTCGTGACATGTTAGGCTATAGTATTGACATAACACTTTTGGGAGAACATTGCCAAATTCAAGGAGCTGAGCTTGCCAGCCTTCGCAGTTTACCTACTCCTCCAGCAGTAGTGATCAAGGGCGGTTGTGTTACAGATTTTTATGGAAAATCTATTGGCACTATTTCAAAGTCTACTATGTTTATTAATCCAAATATTGAACAAACATCAGTTCTCCAAACATGGTTTAATGACAATGGATTTCGTTCAGCATCTCCATCTTTGAGTCACAAATTTAGTGCCTCTAATTCTGCTCATCGGAAAGTCATTACCATCAATGAGCTACAAACTCTTCAGCAATCTGAAAAAGTTGTTTGGTATTCTCTTGCTGCAACCATCACAAATGTTAGCATGGATGACTTTAATTTCCTTGCTTGCCCTATTTTTGTTGATGGTATACAATGCATGAAAAAGATTGCCAACAAAGTTGGAGACATTTGGCATTTTGGTAAATGTGATGGGGAGTTTGTTGAATGTGACTACCAATATATTCTAAAGGTTGACTTGGAAGATATAACTGGAAATATTCATGGTGTGATCGCTTTTGATGATGCTGCAAACCAACTGATGGGAATCTCAGCAAAAGACCTGTGTCTTCTCGCAACAGAATCAACATCAATTGCTGAAATAGTCCAGAGAATCTGCAAGAAACAATTACTTCTTACTCTTTCAATTAGAATAGAGACGTTCTCTGGAAATGCAAGCCTAAAAGTTGTAATTGTGATGGTTGAAAATACATCATCAGCAACTTCACTTGATACATAAATATATAAGTTTGTTCAACTTGTCTGTAACATCCTGATCTCAGGAAAATACATGTGTAATAAATGTTTTTTTGAAATTGCACTCTTAGAAGTTCTAATTGTCATCGTTGAAATTACCTCATCAAAAAGTTCACCACAAATAACTGGTATTTCGAATTGCGGAAATCATTTGTTTTCCAATAAGGAACACCATAACTTTCGATTTTGTGAAATATATGCTTGTTGTTATTAATTTCTCAAAATTTAATAACTATATTTTCGAATAAGGAACACCCTATATCCCAATTTTCGATTCCCCAATTTCCGAAATTACATTTATATATAAATAATAACTTATGTCTGCTTACTTTTTCAATTACTTGTTTTAGATAATGAAATAAAAAACTGTTGTTTCAAACTTGTCACGTCAATATATAGAATCAAACCAAGTTTAGACACCAAATATTCGCGAAATTTACAGAGAGACCGATGAAAAATAACAGAGAGCGAATTTAAAATAGTCATAAACTTAGCGTAGGAATAAACAAAAATTTCGAATATCAAAATCTCGCAAATACGAAGTATCGAATCTTGGGACTAAGGAACACGGACATGTTCGTATTTGAACACACAGGATTTCTGTATATGTTGCAAAATTAGAAATAGGGTCATAACATATTTGTTATTTTCACATGTAAATTTTCTAGAATCCGAAAGAGTCAGTTATTGGAAAACATATGACATAGGATTTATACAATCCTAAATGTTGATACTTGTGGATAGCGTCCGAGATATAGATTCAGAACCGAATAAATGATATAAATGGTTCTTAGCTCATTGGATATAAACCCGTAAAAATTACTATGTTTTGCATCTGAACCATTGAAGAAAATGTCGAGCTATGTCTACACCACTATTTTAGCCTACTATGTGATAACAGTTCGTAGTTCATTGAATATAAAGCTAAAAGTATTTGAATATAATGAAAACGGTTTTCAATGTTACTGAGTTCCAAGAAGTATTTGTATTTGAACACTAAGCCATTTTCCAATAGGAAAACATAGTAAACCATTGCCAATTCCCAATTTCCAAATTTCAATTATCGAATATAGAAAACCCAAAAATCGAGATTTTGTTAACGTTATTTTGGATATCTGCTATTTCTGATTTTCGATCTTGGAAACCAAATACTCGTAAACTCATTTTTTTGCTGAAATAATTTGTTTCCTTTGTGATTTTCGATACCCGATATTTCGGATATCAAAAATCGAGAAGCAAAGAAATTATTTCAACCTCATATTTGTATAAAACTTTGCAGTTAACAATTTTACGATTCTATTGTAGGCATTATGCCAAGTCATCACAATGAGTATTTTCAACTACTATTTTCAGTTCAGCACTGTTTTCACTGGATCAGAATTTTCACTTTTTATTGTAGTTGTATCGACATAACTTGTATACTCCATCAATTCAGTTTCAAATGGCTCTACATGCTTAGCACATTTATCTCCTACACTGTGAGGCTCTACTTCATCCGTTTTGAATGACTCTACTTAGCCTGACATTTTGTCTACCTTAAATATTGTCGATTTCCTATTTCCAATTTGTGATTATCAAATATGTGAAACCACAAACAAGATAAAATATCAGAAACCATACACTTGTACACTCATGTTTATGTTGAAATAATTTGTTGGATTCTCGATTTCCGATACACGATATTTTGAGAGAACTACAATTGATCTCAAATAAATTACATTATGGATGATTTGGTTATTATTTATTTATTTTTGGTTACCTACATGCAATAAGTTAATATTTGCTTGTTGTATATTGATTTACACCGATAAACTTTGCAGTTGACAATTTTGCGATTTTGTTGTAGGCATTATGCCAACTCTTGACGATGAAAAAGAAAATGCACGAAGAAGAATTGTATATGTAGAGAATAGAGATAAAAACAACAAGAGACAACGTCTTCTTTACAGAGATGCACAGTTACCTATGGATATTTCTTGCCCAATTTCTCTCCCTGAACCTCTCAACAAACCTTCGCTTTGACCAGCTATGTTAAATCCATAAAGCACCCGCCTCGATGATGCACATCAACAATTTCCCTAAAAAAATGGACCAACTACGTGATATGCATGTCTTCTCAATTTGCAAAGAATGCTATGCTGGTATTGCAACCAGAAAAATCCATGATGCATATACTTGTTCTCGTTGTATTCTAGAAAGAAAAGGCCATCGGTTTTCATTCGAAAACAATATGGATCTAGGAATCCAACCACCTGTACTCGCAGCACTTACACAAGTTGAAGAAATGTTGATAAGTCACGCTAACCCAGTTCTACAAGTGACATATGCTCATGGTGGTCAATATAAATATTCTGGACATACTATCTGCTTCCCCTAGGGCATTTCCAACATTTCCAAATCCCTGCCCCATTTAATATCAGAACTTGACATCCTTGTTGTTCGCAAATGCAACTCTACAAACAATCCATATGAATTGTTTGTTAGTCGTACACGTGTTCTTGCTTCCCTTGAATACAAAATCTCAAACGACCCATACTACAAGGATGTACAAGTCAACTTAGTTGCATTATCTTCACTGCCTCTTGTCTCAACAGACATTTCACCTTGGATTCCGCATGTTAATAGCAATGATACATTATCTCATCAGCAAAGCTTGTCCTCTATCGCTGAATCGCCAAATTCATTTCAACCCTATGAAATTGAATCCTCCTCATTTATTTCAACACAACCTAATGCTAGAACTGAAGTTGAAGAAATTAGACAGTTGTTACATATACCAAATACTCCACTAGCACCTTCAATTGATTGGCCTCATATAGGCATTTCACCTATCAATGAGTACAACACAAAAGGACTTCTTTCCATGGCTTTTCCAACTTTGTTCCCCACATGTGCAACAATGCTTAAACAACCACGCATTCATGAGGTTGATTTGCACGAATATTCACTATCATGACAACAGATTTGGGCAACATCCTCAATTCTGCTACTACATATACAATGTAATTATGCATCATCAGATTAATGCTACAACCTTTGTTTTTGTCAAAACTAATCTTGAAGATACACTACCTCTGACAATACTTGAACTTGTTAACCAATTGCAAGACATGCCTAATCAAAAAATTGGTGAGCGGGTCGCACGATTTGGATCTTCATTACGTGTAACACGCTCATATTGGAACAAAAGTAGAGCTGAACTAACTAATGTGATCAATCAACAAGGTACGCCAACTTTCTTCTTTACCCTCAGTGCAGCTGATACAAAATGGCCATATTTACATGCTCTAATGCCTGCTACATGTTCTACCGGTTTAGCTCAAGACTACCAATGAAAAATTCACAATATCATATCAAATCCACATATTACATCACAATACATGCATAATATATTCAAGGCATTCCTTCAAGAGGTTCTTCAAAAAGGTTTTCATATAACGGATTCTTGGTGCAGGTATTTTACCATCTCTTCCTTCTTATTTTTCTCTTCGTATTTTTCACTTTATCCATTTTGATTTCTAATATATTCTGTTTCCTTCAATGCAGGTTTGAATGGAAACATAGACGATCGACACACATTCATGGTTTTATTTGGTTGGCAGATGAAACCCAATATGGACACTTTATATTGGGAAGATATTGTTGCAGTTGAAGATGCAAATTTTTTTTTGACACATATGTTATAGCTTGGAATCCTTGTGATACGCACTTGTCAACATCTGGTTTGCATCATTCTACAAAAAATGATCCATGCAGTCTTGCATCATCATCCATATTTGCGTCAAACTACTTAGTTGACTATGAAGAACTTGCCAATTTTGTTCAAAGACACACTAGATGCTCAGAATCAACTTGCCTTCGAAAAAAAGAAACATCTGTGAAATGTCGCTATGGTTTTCCCTATGAGCTGCAAGCTACTTCTTCATTATTCATTGATGCAAATGGACGTAAAACATACAATTCTTCAAGAAATTATTCTCTTCTCAATATTCACAACCCTATCATCCTTTCAATATGGAGGTCTAATGTTGATTTCCAACCTGTTCTTTATAAACACGTAGTGCTCAAATACATCTCAAAGTATGCATCAAAAGCAGAGCCAAAATCAGAAAGCTACCATGCAATTCTCTCTCACCTTACACATGCATCACCAAGCGACGGTCCAATTCTTCAGCCAATCAAACAATTGCTTGCCCAAACAGTTGCAGAATGAGACATTAGTGCACAAGAGACATGTCACATGCTGCAAAAACTCTCTCTTGTTCTTTGTAGCTGTTAGTTCTTTTTGTTGAATGTGAGTCAAAGTGTCTTTCGATGTGTTTGTAATGGCACTAATAACATCCCTCCAACTCCACCCTTTATATTTGCATATATGCAAAGACCAGTAGCTCTTGATCATCTAACCCTATTTGAAGTTGCTCGTTCTTGGTCCTTTTAGCTAATAGGAAAAAAAATCCATGGAAACAAAACTTGCATCACAAAATTGTTAAAGTCTATCCATAATTCCTTTCCATTCCTTCCTTTGACTCTTCATCTTTTGAACCCTTTTGTTGGAGCGAACTTCTTCTATACAAACCTTTTGGTTCCATCCCTCAAGATATTGGAACAACAACTTCTGAAATTATTTCTCATTAGCAACAAATTAAAGGCACATATACTATCTGGCATGTTGAATGTGCACAAGAAGAACCCTACACACCTTTATCCGATGATTCAAACTCTGATGCTATTAACTTTCCCTTGTCCAATAACATGGATGAATGGGAACTTCTCTCTCAAATACGACCCGACAATAGCTTTCAAATTGATGATCTTGAAATGCTTGGACATCGTGATTTTGACAAAAATCACGATTGGACACATAACAATATAACTAATGACTTGCATCATACAACAACATCATTTATTGACTTGAATCCCTTGTCCACACAGCTACATGAAGACAACCTATCGTTGTCTAGTTCACCTGATTCCTTGTCTCCCACACAATGCATGGCCTTTGATGTCCTCGTTTCTCATTTTAGAAATACTAAATCTACTCCACCACTGAAAATGGTGATTCAAGGTACCGCAAGAACTGGGAAATCTTACCTGATATCTTGCTTAAAATCTGCACTACAAACTCCATGTGAACAAAGTGGCTGGGTACTTCTTCTCCTTGCTCCTACTAGTGTTGCTGCTTTTAATATACATGCATCTACAATACATTCTTCACTTCGAATACCCATTGGTGAAATGAAACCCCTTGAAGGCCAATCCCTTTCAAAACTTCAAGAAGAACTCCGACATATTCGCTATATTCTCATGATGAAATGAGCTTTATTGAACCAAAAATGTTGACTCAAATTGATGCAAGATTACGTCAGGATTTCCCCTCAAATTGTAGAATGTTGTTTGGTGGTTGTTCCATTATCCTAGTTGGTGACTTTGGACAATTAACTCCTGTAAAGGACATTCCAATGTATGCAAGCTCATATGTTGGAACAGCTTTGTGGCGTACAGTTGATACTTTTATCACGCTAGAAACAATTTTTCGAGAACAAGGAAATAACCCTTCTCAAACTTCCTTTCGGAAACACTTGCTAAACTTGCGAAATGGAACACCAACTCTTGAATACTGGGCACTCCTAATGACAAGAACAAGCTCATGCCTCTCAGATGTGGAAAATTGCTCTTTTCAACAATCTATCCACTTATATCCCACCAATATCTCTGTTGCACTGCACAATAAACACATGCTGAAATAGCTTAATATGACAATTGCACATTGCTTGGCAGAACAAAGGAACAAACATGCCCAGGGATCCATTGATGACAAGCAATTGCCATTAAAGTTCCTTCTTGCTATTGGTCAACAAGTCACGTTAATTGCTAATTTATGGGTTCAAGCAGGACTTGTTAATGGCTCACTTGGAAAAGTCATTGACATTGTCTACAAGTCCAATGAACAACCTCCTAGCTTACCATCTTTTGTTGTTGTCGAATTCCTCTATTACAAAGGACCCTTATGGGATGTTTTAAATCCTACTTATGTTCCAATATCTCCTATAACAAGGGGAACCCATAGACAACTACCACTTCGTATGGCATGGAGTTTAACAATTCATAAAGCCCAAGGTATGACCCTACAAAATGTTACAATAGATATTGGAAACACTGATAGACAAGGACTCACATTCACTACAATATCAAGAGTTACATCTCTTTCAGGCCTTTGCATTTCTCCAGCTTTTTCTTTTTCCAAATACTCTCGAATGCAAGACAATCCATTTGTCCAACGTAGGAAACAAGAGGAAAACTTAATTGCCTCAAAGTCTTTAAAAGCAAATAGTGGTTGAACCTTCTCATTATTTGCTCTACAATTGTACTATTTTTTTCTCACTTGTTAATCTAAAACATCATTGTAGTTGTGTCGACCTAACTTGTATACTTGATCAACTGCGCTTCGAATAGCTGCATATGCTTAGCAAATTTCTCTACTGCAATGTGAAGCTCTACCTGTGTAAGTGATACAATGTGAACCTAGACAAGTTGAAACAGGACTTAGCAGATGCATAAAACATGTATCAACAAGAAATTGGTAAATTGAAATGAGAACATCAAGACAGAGTGGAGCAATGGAAGACGAATTTTTCTCTGCCTTAAAGATTGTCGATTTCATATTTCCGAATTTCGATTATTGGTTATAGCAAACTGGAAACTCAAGTTTTTGTTAAGGTTATTTGGGGACTCCTCTATTTTCGATTTACGATATTTCACATTTCGGAAACCCGTTACTCAATTTTTTGTTGAAATTATTTGTTGACTTTCATGTTTTTGATTCCCAACATTTCTGATATCCCAAATTCAGAATCCACCAAATTATTTCAACAAAAAAGTTAATCTCAAGTTTTCGATATCCGAACTATCGAAAATCGCAAATTCAGAATAGCCCAGGAAATCTCTTTTTATTTCTAACTTCAAATATTACAGGAAATACAACAATTATTATATATGATGGAATAATTAACGTGTGCAAATTTGAGATCAACTCTTATTTTCTTAAATCAAATTTAAATAAACAGTAACTTTTTATTTTCAAATTTCAATTTTTCAATTTCCAAAACACAAAATCCAATTTCCGTAATCCAAAACAAAAACCGCAAAGTCAAATTTTACATATGGGTAATTCTCTTGTTTGCGATTTCTCATTTCCGATATTTTCCATATCGGAAACGCGAGACTCAAGTTATTGTTTAAATGATTTTTATATTTTCCATTTGCAAAACACCATAGCCAATTTCCAATTTTCAAACAGAGATAAGTCAAAAAGGTTCAGTTTTGAAAGGACAGTTCTTTTCCGCATTCGCAATTTTATATGCCCAATATGGAACAAAGCAAACGCAAATTTTTTGCTCAAATGATTTGAAATGATAAATATCCCATTTCGAATATTGGAAATCTTTACAAAATATCGAAAATTGGAAATCGGGTATAAGTAATATCTTAACCATTAAAACTATGATTCCGAAATCCGAGATATCCACCTTATTAAAAGTTAATAATTAACATAAGTAATATCAAAAATTGGATATAATATTAAAATCGAAAATTGCCTATAAGTAATATCTTAACCATTAAAACCTCTAATTTTCTCTTCTGCCACAATCTCTGGAAATCTTAGCTTTTCTAGCTTCCTGATTTCCAAGTAACAATTGTATATAACATTAAAGCAAAAAAAATCTAAATATTTAAATAATATTTGTATATAACATTAAAAATACAAAAGAAAATACAAATGTCTAAGTAATATTTGTATATAACATTAAAAATATATTAACTTTTCTCTTGTGCCACAATCTTCGGAAATCTTAGCTTTTCCAGCTTCCCGATTTCCAAGTAACATTAACTTTTCTCTTGGTGCCACAATCTCCAGATATCGAAAATGCGCAAAGCAGACACAAATTTTTTTACCGAAAATCTTTGCAAAATATTTACAAAATGTTTGATTTTTCAGTAACATGTTTACAAAATGTTTATATTGTAATTTTCACAATCAAAGCATTTTTTTCGGAAAACATCTAAATATATAAAAACAAATAGCTGGTGGACCATGATAAGAGACATGTCCTCAATATACAACGAGCCATTTCCTATTTCTGATATCTCCTATATGGTAAAATGCACATTCAAGTTTTTGTTCAAATGATTTGTTCCAAAACCGCAAACTCAAATTTATGTTAGAGTATTTCCCTTAATCACGATTTCCTTTTCCCAATATCTCAGATATGCACATGTTGAGAATCACAAATCTATTCTCATAAGATGTTATCTCCAGAAGAATCACACTCCTCCTTAATGCCATCATAACGAGGCCCATTTCTGCTATAACGACATCATATTAATCGCAGAAATGACTGTTACTTCCACTTGTTGTCAACCTTAAATTATGTCATAGTGTCAACTTGACATTTGTCTCCTCATCGATGCCTTTTTATGATGCTATAAATATTTATAATGCTGTGATGCTACAAATTACAAATTAGTTTTTATTTTCCTCTGATTCCTTAATTTCATACAAATAACCTCCCGAACACATAATATCATTTAAGATATTTCCCTTGTTCGCGATTTCCTATTCACGATATTTCGGATATCGGGGAACAGACATTCAATGTTTTTGCTCAAATGATTTCAAATATGTCTTATCGTGGTCACATTCACTGGAAATTCGAAAATACTAACTTCGAATTTTCTTTAAACAACTGTCTTCAACATACCTCCCCAAAGTCAATGCGACCATGATAATACAACTATCTTCAATATACCTCCCCGAAATCATTATGGACAAATCTCAAAATCGTGAGAAATAATGACTTTGAAATCCAATGTGCAAAACGATGAGACTCGTATTTAATGCCATCATAACCCCACCCATTTCTGCTATAAATTCATTGAATTAATCGCAGAAGTGACTCTTACCCTCACTACTTGTCAGCCTTAAATTATCTCATAGTGTATCAACTGAAATTTGTCACTGATCGATGCCTTCTTATAATGATATAAAAATTTCCTTATTTATTAACGTTTAAATATATCGGAAATCTTCGTTGATCATTAAATGATCGTAAATATCACACACTCCAAACACGGAATGTTTCAATAATCTGTAAACTTCATATTTTTTAACATAAATATTTGTTATTACATCTTTCCTACAAAGCAATAACTTCTGCCAACAGTATACCAACAGTGAAAATAAAATGTGAAAATCAATTTTATATAATGACAAACTCCATTTTACTACAAATCAGACCATATGGTATTTCAGAACATGCGCAGTTTATAGTTTATAGTTTATATTGAACGCCCACAAAAAGAACTCTGTACACCTCTACGTGATGTTCCAATTTCCGAGTCCCCAATTCTAATTTGCAACATTTCCAATCTAGGAAGTTTTGTCTTTTCAAATGAATAAAAACCAAAGTTCCATAATTTCGGAAAACTTTTATAGTTCAATTGTACTGAGCATAAAAAGCATACAAAAAATGAACACTGCTGCCTAAGTAAAGGTTATAGAAAATTACGGACATATTCAAATGAGCCACAATAACCCATGTGATATATGGGGGGCTACGTACAAAATTACTATCAACAGATGTTTACAAAGAGACCTTGCAAGCTAAATAAGATAATAAACTTAGAGGTAAACAAAAAGAAGCAAAAGTGAAACAAAAAGAAAGAGAAACAAGATCATGAGTTAGCACCACTCGTAGTGAAAGCTAGATCCTTCGTGTTCTGCGTTTGCGTTTCCTCATCCAAAAGAGAAGGCCCACACAGTTCCTCCTCTGACAATGATAGACTGCGCTTCAAAGGCAGAACAACCACTTTCCCTACAGAGTCATCGGTTTTCCCCACAAAAGGATTTGGTTTTTCCACTGAGACAATCGCTTTCCCCATAGAAGCTTGACATTTCTCACCTCCTTTGAAAATCTTAGTAATTGTAACAGGAATTGTAGATACAGCAAGTATCATAGGAGCAAGGTAGACATTCATTTCTAGAGCCATAGAGACATTTTCGCTATCTCCATCAGCCAAAGAATCAACTCCCAAAGCTAATTTTTTCCTCATGTCCATGATATCTCTCTCCATGATAAGCATATCTAACTCCATCATTTTTTACGTAGCCTTTGAAATTTCCAACTTACTATTATTCCATTTCCCTAGCATTTCTTCCATGACTAACCCCATCATGTTTTTTACAATCCAATAGTGATTTGGGCTTACCCCATCAATATCGTGAGCAATATACTCGTTTAGACTCCTCCTCTCCCAGTCATCTATTATAGACTTAACTTACAGAGAAATATCGCTGTTGTAACCATCTACCTTTGTGACATGCACCCCTCATTGCCCACGACCAGCACAACAAGACGTGGCACGCTGCTTCGACATAGAATGCTAGTTCAGATTGAAAACAAAACAGAACAAAGAAAGACATAATATTTCTACAACAAAAAGATGGAACAACAATAATAAACCAAGACAAATCACTTAGGCAATGAATAGCTGTAAAAAATCACCATAGTAAAACCAACAAGAGGCCATTAATAGAGAAAAAACATTGTTGTACCACATCGAGTTAGTGACCAAGCGAAATCGTACTGTAACGACATAAGAAATTGACCGTTGTGTCAAATCATGCCTTAACTTGATGGCTATAGTGTCCTCCATTCAAGCTGATACGTGCTCAAAAAGCTTTGTCGACAACAACAATTTAATGTCGTCTCCAACAAAATCGAAGTAAAAACGTCACTACCGAATCAAATTTAATCCCAGCATTAAAACGCAACTCATCACAAACTTGGACACCCCGCACAAGAAGACCCACTTCTTTAATGTGTAATGAGTGGAGGATACATCACAAAAACAAGTACAACGTCAATCTTCGATAATTAAATTATTAATATTAATTTATTGTATAAATTAAATCATATAATTTCGAAAGTCCATACGAAATTTCGAAATCGGATATCGATATCAAGAAATTCTAGTTTTAATTAAGGTTATTACTCCTATCGAACATTTCTGATTCGCGATAATTGATTCCGAAATATCAAAAATCCAATAAATAAAAAAACATTATAATTAAAGATACGAATCTTTCCACTTTCTCATATCCAAAATTTAAAATCGCAAATCTGGAAAATTATTTCAACAAATCTGTACAATATCAAAATAACCTTAACTTCCAAATTTAAATTCCGCAAAATCCAATTTGTGACATTTCCAACCTCGTAAGTTTTCAATTTTCAAATAAAGAAATTTCGAATATAGTATTTCCGATTCCCTATACCCAAAAACCAGAAAATAGAAAAAAATACATGGGCAATCTTTAAATATTTGAGCTCTTTCCTTAATGGTAATATGCAAGACTATTTAAAGTTAAATTCACAATGTTTTTTAGGTCGCAAGGACCACCAGCCTGAAAGCTAAGTGTATTTCATTAACATATTCCAAAACAAGTTAAAAAGTTAAAATTACTATCAGCAAACATGCAAATTAATGTAGAAAGATACAAATCAAATTTACTTATTTCAAGTTAATTTATATCAACTTAGCATATAATTGTTGAAGATACACAAGTTGCAAAAAAAATTGTTTCTTGCACTCAATAAGTCCAAATTCACACCAAAACGTGCAATTACACAAATAAATAGTTTCTAGTTTTGATTAAGGAAAGAACGCCATTTGGCAAATATATCCAGAATGTCATTAACTTCCTGAAAATGAACGTTCCTCAACTGAATATCGTTCTTGAAAATTTGGGACACAATTTCCACCCTTGTCATTTTTATCCATTCTTTGATGAACAATTTTATCTGAGCTATGGAGGCATGAGGAACTTCTATCCATTTCTCCATTTCTTCCACGGTTAACTGACTAATTTGTTGAATCAACTCTTTGCTCTGATCAATCTACTTTTCTGCTTCTTGCAAATGAACTTTTGGACAAACTACCTCACTAAGAGGTTCCAAAACAGTTAAACTCAAATAAGTTAACAAATTGTTTGAGGCAGACCACCTATTTTTACAAACCTTTTTCCCTCCATTGACTACAGCTTCAAATGAATCGCACATAGCCTCCCATGTCTCAATGCAAACTCCACTTTTCTTGAGCTCTAACTTGTCTAAAATTCCCACACCATCAGGTCTTTCCTTAATATCCTTTTTCCAACCTCTTACTTGCTCTAAAGAACTGAATGCTACTCTCATCCGATGATGGTGATCCTCAAGAGTTTTAGAATGCTTGATAAAATTCTCGTACACGCCTTGCATCTCATCAAAATAGCTACACAAATATTTCACATTCTGCCAAAATTCTTCCTGTATTTTACAGAGTACGTGTTTAAAATCCTTAGGTCTCACATCGACAAAGGAACAACCTTTTGAGGTCAAATGGAGATGTTTCAATTCTTGATTGACAAGAAGGATTTGCTCTACTTGTTGCTGATTAGAAACCTCTACATTCCGAAGCTGGTGCTTTTCTTCTACAACTTCCTTTTTCCATATCTCTATTTTCTCTTCATGTTCTTGTTTCAACTGCTCACCCTGTTGTTCATCCCTCTGTTGTGTTTCTGCTAGGTAGCGTTTCAACTTTTACAATTCTTTTTGTTTTTCACGAAGAGTCAAATTTAATTGTGAAACATATTGACAATTAGCTCCAGAAAAAAATCCCATAGCAGTTGATGTGTCCACTGCCCCTTCTTGCATATCACTTGCATCTGCCTTCCATATGAGCTCACCAATAGCAGGCACATTTATGCTTGAACTTTCTCTTGCTCTCTTGGCTCCCCTTTTAACCATGGCTTTATACTTTTTACTCCAATATTATTTACCAAAGGATAGAACTGCATCTTCTCCAAAGTCTGTGATAACTTCATAACATGAAATGTTTTTTTGGTGGACGCTAACCAAAGGATCACTTTGTGATTTATTTAAAGGAATATCCATGCTAACATGGACAATATTCATACAACAAGAAACAGAGGTAAAAGTGAGTGATGTAAAAGAATAACATATAGAAAATTCCCTCTTTTTAGGAAGAGTTATACAGACAGAAGGAATGTCGTACTTGCATGTAGTGATAAGATGAGCTAATGAAAAAGAAGAAACAAAACTATGAATATGTGAATCAACTGAACTTTTGAACATGCTAACAGTAGCTGCCATTATTGATGACAAATTTACCTCGGAAAAACAATGCTGCAAACATGATGTACCTAACATACTAGAAAACATTTGGATATTGGGGATAGATGACACAACGGTAGTCATAACATCCTCAGCCTCTTCTTCCATGTTCGTATCATGACACTCAATCTGAGCTGACGATAAGCAATTTACGTTTCGTACAGAAAATTCTTGTACAGCTATATCTGATATCCAACATTCTTTAACAAGCCTCTCTTCTTTGTTGCGAATTGAGACCGAAGAAATTAGCTTTTCTTTTGTCCATGCTTCTGGCAGTTGAGCCTCTTCAGAAACTGCTACACTCCTCAGCCTTTTAGGATTTACTTTGGTTAACTATGTCTCAGATTGCAATTCAAACACGACTTTTTCAAAATTTCTTTTGAGTTCTGCCCCTTTCTCCGACATATCTTCCATTGCTGTAAGAGAAGATCTCAATTTCCCTTAAAGAACACATGTCCCCTTTTTCTCAGATTGAGCAACAACAACAGCAGCAGACCTTGCTACATGTTCTCTCGCTTCCTTTTCTCTCTTCTCCTTCTCAATTATATACATTTCAACCCCTTTTTCCAACGTATCTTCCATTCGGAAAACGGAGGGGCTAGTTGGGACTTGACGACACCTTTTCCCTTGTCCTTAGATTGAGTAGCAACAACAACAACAGACCTTGCTAAATATTCTCTCACTTCTTGTTCTAATTTTACAAATCGCTTCCTGAAAATTCGAATCTCCTTGCATCATGGAATCATTGGGGTCATTTTCATGAACATATTGAAATTTCACATTCTCTTGAGAAAATACATTATGCAATAACCCTAACAGATTATGCATTCTTTTGAATACCTCTCCCAAGATCATAACAGAAATATCCTTTCCCAACAAACACGCATGACCAACATTCTATACCGTAAGATTGCCAAGATTCACAGGAAATTTAGGCCATCCCTTCTTCTTATGTTTGGTCAACTTGGGGAAAGCCCCATCAATCACAGTGTGATAGGAAAATTCTTGAAGCACCATTCGTTCTGGAACAATTCTCGAAAGCAAATGCACTATATTGCTGCCCCAAATCCTTATGTAAGAGAAATATTCCCCTACATACCAGTCGCCATAATCATAAATAAGTTCCCTAGCTTTTTCACAAAATACAGGAGCATCAACTTAAAAAAATTTACAGTACATTGACCCGAGAAACAGGTCACAGAGCTCATAAACACGAGGTATGAAATTTTCATCCCACATATCAGCGCAATATATATGAACAGGTAGACATTTCTCCTTCCAATCCCAATTTAACTCCGAGAAAGAGGAACACGCACAAAATGCATCCATAATGTAACCTGACATGTAGAAAGAGGGTTTCCACTTCGCTGGGGTTCTCTGATATTTTTCAATTCCCCCCCGCAAATTGCAAAATAGAATTTTCGCCCAGTAGAACGAATCACCTGTAAGAAAAACATGGTTTGCCATAGGGACCCATTTCTTTTTGAATAAGGAATAGTTAGGTAAACCATATCACCTACAAAACATGGCCTCCAGCAACGAGAAAGGCTCTCTAAACCAAGAAACTGGATATGCCAAAAGTGAATAGGAATCACTAGTGTTGGGTCTTCCAACCAACATTTCACCACTTACTCATATTTCGATTTGGAAAGGAATTCGTCAAAAAAATTCCCCAAGAAAAACTGCTTGGGAGTTTTCAAACCATAAATCCTATCAAATACTTTTGGAGCAAACGAAGCAATACATACATTGTCAATATCATTAAACATTCGTTGGTTAAGATCAACGTGATCCAATGCCCACTTAACAGGGTTCGTGTAATGCATAAAAGCAGGTCTCGTTGTAATGCAATGGAGCTGAGAATTGCGTATGTTAATGTAAAAATGTTGGTCATTAGTAACAGAGGAAAAATCATCCTATCAAAAATAGAATAAATTCTGCACCAGTCCACGTATGAGAAGTCAAACACATACCCACTCGTGTCACTGAAAACATCGGCATTGGAATCTTTGATTTTCTTCTCTTGAAGAACCGTTTTAGATCTAGTATCCCTAGTCGTAGCAGATACCTTCTCTGATTGAATTTTAGCAACCATCTCTAAAAATGACTGAGAGTTTAAATTTACTATGGGCACAGTAAAAACTTACAGGTCAAAATCACAAGTCTATGCGCACGGTAAAAACTCTAGCCACACTGAAAAATATTGACCTCAATTATTTAAAAATCCATCTAAAAGGGCAAAAATAATCTTGACCCTATATTTCATATGGATCAACAGACAAGTTCAACCAAACACCAAACATTTACATTTCACATTTCACATTTACATTTCCGATTTTTAGGTTATTTAACATTTCCGCTATTTATAATATCATGTTATTTTCTTTAATATTCACTTAACCAATCATTTTTTTTATATTGGTTATACGGAAATTAAAGTTTAAATGTCCTATCATGATATTTATATGTCCGAAATAAGAAATTTACACAAATCGCAAATCGGGAAACAATTATTCAGTCAAAAACCAAGTGCAAAACCTACTTTCCGATATGCAAAAGGAAAAGTGTAAAATCGAATAAATGAACATTATTAAAATATAAAATGACATTGCCCATTTCGGATATCCTAATTATAGGAATTCAGAAATAGGGAAACCAAAAAATTACTTGAAAAAAAACCTAAAGTCCAATATCCTATTCCCGATCTTTCGATTTTGATTGAGGGTTTCGAAAATCGCAAATCTCATAGTTGATTGTACATAAATGCAAATTCATAAATGTTCTATCATAATATTTATATGTCGGAAATAAGAAATTTAAACAAATCGCAAATCGGGAAACAATCATTCAGTCAAAATCCATGTGGCAACTCTGGTTTTCGATTGTCAAAATCACGAGTCTATGCGCTCAGACACAGGAAATACACAGTAAAAAACTCTCGCCAAACTAAAAAAATTTAACTTCAATTCTTTAAAATCCATCTACAAGGACAAAAAAAATCTTTACCGAGTATTTCCTCTGGATCAACAGACAAATTTAAATCAAACACCAAACATTTACATTTCCGATTTTTACATTATTTCACCAGCTTTCCGCTCTTTTTAATATCATGTTGTTTTCGGGAAGCTGGAAAAGCTAAGATTTCCCAAGATTGTGGCACAAGAGAAAAGTAGAGATTTTAATGGTTAAGATATAACTTATACCCAATTTATGATTTTAATATTATATCCACTTTTCGATATTACTTAACTATTAAAGATTTTGTTTTAATAATGTGGATATTTCGGATTTCAGAATCATAGGTTTAATGGTTAAGATATTAATTATACCCGATTTTCAATTTTTCGATATTTAAGATATCAGAAACCGGAGACTCAAAGCTGAAAAAGCTAAGATTTCCAGAGATTGTGGCACAAGAGAAAATTAGAGATTTTAATGGTTAAGATATTACTTATACCCAATTTCCGATTTTAATATTATATCTGATTTCCGATATTACTTATGTTAACCATTAAAGAGTTTAGTTTTAATAAGGTGGATATTTTGGATTTTGGAATCATAGGTTTAATGGTTAAGATATTACTTATACCCAATTTCCGATTTTAGATATCGGAAACCAGAGACTCAGGTTTTTGTTTATGTAAATATTATTTAGTTAATACTTGAATAGGAAATAAAAATTTTAGAGAAATTACAAATCGGGAAATAATCATTCAGTCAAAATCCATGTGGAATCTCTGCTTTCCAATATGAAAAACAAAAAGTCTACAATCGAACAAATGAACCAATATCCGAAATGTAGGAAATCGAAAATCAGAAAGCGGAGAAAACTTGATTGTACACAAATCAAAATTCATAAATGTCCTATCATAATATTTATAAGTCCAAAAAATAAGAAATTAGACAAATCGCAAATCGAGAAACAATTATTCAGTCAAAATCCATCTGGCAACTCCCGCTTACGATGTCGAAAAGATGGGACTTAGGTTTTTGTTCAAATAATTTCCTAATTTCCCTATTTCTGATTACCTGATATTCCAATTTCGATTGGGCATTTTGGAAATCGAAAAAAAAAAGTCAGTTAAATTCAATCCAATTTATTGCTGAAATTATTATAATTACTGTTACTAAGATACAACCCTATGGAAATGCATAATGCAGCAAGTACCAAAGTCACAAAGCTTGGCTTACAGAAAGACACAATATTTTCACCCCCTCGGTGTTTCTTTGCACCTCTTGGTGCAAATGCTAGTTAGTAAAACTATGAGGCAACTAATTCCCTGCAAAGAAGAAAGCAAAATTTCACTAGTGGAAAACCCAACAATAAAAAAATTGAAAGAAATAAAAGAGATTTAATGGAGAATAATTCACCCACTTCTTGTAAGAAGTGTCTTTCTATTCCCTATGCTATGAGATAACAAAGCTTGTGAGCAGTGGAGAGTGCCAATGTAGCATGTCACAACCACACATGGTCCTTTGTCGCACGTTCAAATGGAATATTTTTAAGGCATAAAAGGATTGATCCCCTTCCACGGGAAGGGAAAGAAATCCCAAGCAGAAAAGTCTAACTAAACCAAGCCGAAGTCATGAAGGTTGCAACATCATCAAGCCTAATACAACCTATGATACAACTGGTATGATGTTTGATTTGAAACTATGTAATTTTTGGGGATTTTTCTACACAAGATGTTAGATAAAATGCTCAAATACTTGGACAACTACTACAGAGTATTTTTTGAGTAACATGAACATGTATTTTCCCTCCCAGTTGGTGTCCACACAAATTCAACAATGACAGACTCTTAAGACTTCGCGTGCTATTGTTGAACAAGTATGTTCTATTCTTTCCACTAGATGTTCCAAAGATCCATGATTAGATATTCCCAACACCATAACAAACAAGCTTCAAACATCACTTCAAATAAAGACTTGCATGATTATTATAATTACAAGCAACTGAATAAGCTCTATGATACAAAAACAAAACCACATCTTAAAATTATAAGGTCATTGAAAGAGTGACAAGGTATCTACGAAATTCACCTATCAATACATCTTTCCTTACATCTAGTAGTTTGATACATTTAGACCAATATTCAGACATAGTGGCACATAAGTGATTACGATGATGAGAACCGCTATAGAAGCTAGAAAGGTTGTGTCTAGATTTCCATTGAGCATAAAGTTGTCAAAGCAGTTTCCATGGTGCATTGAACGCCTGATTCTGAATCTCTTCCAAAAGATGAATAAAAGAGCCATGTAAACACCAAAAAATGTTCACCTATCTCTACATGGTCTAAACCATACTCATACATCATATTCCCACCATTATTTCCTCGGTTTTGACCTTCACAATTAAAAATCCACCAATTATGGTCCAAAACATTATTATTCCTTCCCCATAAATGAAGGGAAGTTGAACATTTATTGTGATTTATCCCCACTCTCTCCAAAAAGGACAAAAAAACCCTAAAAATGAGAATGGTTCAAAACCATAGATAAATACCATGGACAATAAAATATCATGGGATGATTACCATGGGTAAAAAAACTCTGGACCATCCTATAAATACATTGTGAAGGTCTCCTCACAAACATTCCTCAATCCTTTCATGCCAAAACATTTTCATCACTTGCCATTGTTCCTCCATTTTTAGCCATATCCTTCCCATGGTATACGTTGAGCTTGATTTGTACCCATTTGGATCCATACCCCCATTTGACAACCATTCGTAGAGATGAATAGAGACCCAAACCGTGGAGTTGCATGACCATTTCCTCGGACGGCTACGGTGGCCCACTTTGCAGAAAAAGGTATGAATGCTTTCATGTTTGTTAGTTAGTAGAATATATCTTAAAAATAAAAATAAAAATTGTTATTCTTGTTCTTGTCTATTTCCCATTATTATTGTTGAACTCTATTCTATGATCAGTATGATCTAGGGTAGGTGCTTTTGCACATAGTAGGGGAGAAATCCCCACTACAGTTTTGGCGACTCCGCTTGGTAGATCCTTTCAGATATTTGTTTTTACGGGTGTTTCTATTGGTTTGTTATACTTTTCTACCCTTAGTTGTCACAGATCTGACCCCCTCATGGTAGATCCGAACCAGCCTTGCCTCAGTTCCTGGCCCCCTACCCAAGCCGACAATTCTTTCTTAAAAAAAATTCACTTACGGTCGGATCGCACTTATCCAAAAGAAAGTTGTGACTAGCTCACACCTTTTTTCCCGATAAGCACGACCTAGGGCACGCTTTCTACCTCGATAAGTGCGACCCGGACTAAAACTCCAGATCGTGTTTTTCCTGGCTCTCAAAGCGATCCCGGTTTGTGCGACCCATCGCGCAAAATCCTCTGTTTTGTACGACCTGAGTCTATCTGTTGTTTTTCTATCCCAATAGAGATTGTTTCACAATTATGTGCTACCCCGATCGAACCTGTCGGGGGACAGGTGTGACCTGCAGTTTTTTAGCCCTTTTTCATTGTTTGAGATCCTTGTTCCAGACCCCCTGTCTGTGTTTTACCCCTTTCTGACCTGTTTCTGTCTAGATCTGATCCATTACAACCCCTTGGTTTGTTTTGTGGTCCTACTGACCTTGTATGTGAGCCCTTTCAGTCGAGCTTTGTAGTTGAGACCCCATGTGTGTTTCCTACACGTCATTAGTTCCTTATTTGCTCATTTACTTGTGTATTTTTTATTTCTAGAAGAAAAAAGTTATTTTGCATGATATTTACTGTCATTTACTGTTATTTATCTGTTTTTTTTGTGTCTTGACCGTGAGATCACTGGGGTTTATACACATCATTTGCACACATCTCACACCCTAAAGTAAAACACTTGGTTCATGACCCCATGCTAGCCTAAAAATTAACTTAACTCCAACCAAAATTGTAACCTCATTTGAGGACCAAAACAATCTTGTAGTTGATTTAGGACATTGGGGATAGACATCCAAATAACACCCCTTTGTCACTTACGTTTTGAGACATAGTTGTTGTCCATTAGGGGACCAAAATCCTCTTGTACTTGTTGACACAGTCACGACCAGTTTGTCGCCCCCCCCTCCCCGAATTTGCAGGAGTAAGCCACAACAAAGGGGTTCCAAAATTCACGGTGGAATACCGCACTCCATTATGTACCAAAGGCTAACCCTTCATAGTCCTTCTCGTGCATGCCAATGTATACCAAGTGTTGAGGTCCAAGGGCTGAAGTGCCAGGAAACCACTCTAGACGTGTCATGAACGAGGTAGCCTAGTTGTCATTCTTTCTAGGGATATTGTACCCGAAGGTCCCTCTCGATAATGGGATTCTCTTAGCTTATTGTTCTTCCATTTCATATTGTCTGACTTGGATTTCATCACCCAGCTGAGGATACGATTTTTGAGGGGCTTCCAACTTGTAGTTAGAAGTTTGCTTGCACTCATACCCCATAGGTTAGTGCACCATTTTTTTTCTAGGTAGTGTTGCTTGTTGGATTTCTGGCCACTTTGTTGTAGACTCGCCTGTTGTAACCCATTGTTGCAGTTCTATTTAGTTATTGCTTTTGGCCTATGAGACACTATTTGTACGCTCTCCTTTTGCACACTCGGTTGCAGTTGGGTTTTAATCCTGTGGTTGATACTCTTGAGTTTCCATTCATTATACAACACACAATCATGTCATCATTGATCCACCACGCTACTCGCATAGACTTAGGGGGCATACCCCTCAGTTCGGTTCATTGAACCATCACCATCGGATCCATATTCAACATCGTTCACCACTTTCAGAGCCATACACGACATCTGAGCCTGATTCAGATTCCTATCAATCCGAACTCGCCTTGTTCACTGCTCCATCTAACCCCATGGCTGGTGTAGCTCCTAACCCCTTTACGGGGGGAAGTTTGATAATGGACTTGTGTCAGTTCCACCCATCATTCCAGGTATCCCTTCTACCAGACCTACAAGTCCTAGTCCTAGTGGGCCCCTGGCCATTGCAGACACTATTGCCGGTACGCCTCCTACTAGTGGTGGCCCCACTCTAGCCAACGTGGTTTCTACCATAACACCATTCATGCATGGGGGAATTGGCCCTTCTACTGCCATTCAGTCTATTCCTACCATCCCAATGTCTACTCTTCTTGTCGGAAGTCAACCTTATCCACCCCCATTTTCCCATGGGAACTACATTCCCGTTGGTACTGGCACCATTGCCATCTCTTCCCGGTTCAGTTCTGGCCCTACTCTGCCCTTCATAGCTAGCCTCAACCTGCCTGATTTGGAACGGTTGATTAATGACCCCATTCGTCATAACCCATTGTGGCCTCTCATGCCTACCAAACTCCCATCAGACATCCCTAAGTTTGTAGGATAGGCACGAGAAGATTCTCAAAACCACATTATGTCATTCCATTTATAGTGTTCATTTTAACATCATAGTGGATGATTCTATCTGTTTGTGGTTATTCCAGAGCACACTCACCAATGTTGCAACGAAATGGTATATCGAACTTCCTCATGCCACCTATCCAGAATTTTCCTCGTTAGCCTCGATGTTCCTTCAATACTTCCAATTACCCGTCTGTTATGACAAGGGAGCGTAAATCTTATTATCCTGTAGACAAAACACAACTACCGATATCACGGATCATATCCATGAATGGCGTCATCGTCGTAGCTTGTGTAAGATCTAGTTAGATGATAGAATTTTCTTAGATTGGTTTCTCAAAACCTTACCCCCCCCCATCGCTAATGACGTTGCATCTAAGCGCCCACAAACTGAGGAGGAAGACGACAGACGAGTAGGAATCGGGGGAATACCAACCTAAAGGAGGTGGCCAACAACCCAACCCTACAAACAATAATGGAGCAAATCCTCCTACACATAATCCCCAGCGTCCACCTAGACCTAGGAAGAACTCATCTGGCTCAGCAAAACGAAGCACCCCAAGGTCCTCCACCTATGGTGCTACAAAACCCCTTACCAAACCAAGTGATGGTTGAAAACCAACCCTTGACACCACAAAACATCACAACCACTTCTAGGGCTCAACCCATTGATCCTGATGTCCATCACCTTATGACGTTGTCATCCGATGTCAACTTACATACTTGGCGAAACCAGAATGGCTCCACCACGGAAATCGTTAACCCCTCAGTGGAATCTACATCCACCACTCATGATATGTATTTGCATCTGTCGAGACCCCCCATATACGTGACTGTTAATATCTCGCGGTTCCCTTTGCGTCGTGTCGCAAACAATCCCACTGCTAGAGCTGCGCTTAACTACAATATAGTCAATGAATTGGCCTAATCTCCCTCAACCATGTCCACTCTGGAAATTCTCAAAACTTGTCCTTCGCAACGCAAAGCTTTTCTTTCTGTGTTAGGTGCCGTCGATCCCTCTGATTCCCAGTTGATCACTTTCAACTTGGATCAAGGAGAACCGCAAATGCCATCATTTGTAGCATTCCAATTTCCAGTCACTATCGGTGCATCATTGATGAAGAAGCATCCACCTGTGTTATGTCAACCTTTGTTTGGGAGAAACTTGGATCCCCAACCCTTCAACTTTCCACAACTACCCTTCACGCCTATGATGGTCGTGCTTCTCAACCCCAGGGCGTTTTCACGAATGTCCCTGTCGAGCTAGCCGAAAAAATAGTATTGATTGATATTGAGGTTGTTAATGCCCAACTCGATTACAACCTCCTCCTAGGACGCAGTTATATGTACGCAATGTGAATTGTTTCCTTTGTCATCTTTTGACTCTTGATGTTTCCCCATGACAGGAAGATCATGACCATAGACCAACTGACGTATTATTATCCTAAGTTCTTGGCCACTCCAGAACATGTCCTTCATATTATCGACACTACCATTGAAAGTGCTTCCATACCTTCCATGTCCGTTGTTGGCCCAGGCTTATTTGCCAATGCTCCGTTGATGGACACCTTTTTGTCCTTACCACCTCCTCCTTCGTTCACTGACATATCAGACTTGTGCACTATCACATATGGCACCGTTCCGACCTCCTCACAACGTCAGTCGCAACCTCAACCACAGCCTTCGGGGAATTATTGGGGTTCATTCCATATACACACGATCCTCTTCCTTTTTCCACCATCTAGCATTGTGAGTAAGCCATTCATGGCTACCCTCAACCTTTCGGGTTTCACTTTGGATATTCCTTTGTGGCACCTCGACCCCCCACTCTTTCCGCGACTTCACAATTCGTGTTGACTCTTGTCCAACCTATTAAAACGATGTCACACCCACTTCAAGCTTTGGCTCAATCACGACTCCAAGTTGTGCTTGAATGTGCGTGAGAAAATTCGACCCCATAAATACTCAATATATTTCATTGGTATCAAACTTTTCTACACTAGATCTTATACCATCATGGGTTACAAGTTCGGATATTTTGATGAAAATCTGAGACGACAAAGAAGGGTTATCTACTATATATTTCAGTATATCAATCCCTTCTAATGAGATAAGATAACAAATGAGAGGACTTGTGTAAATTGTAACCTGATTGTCCAGCCATATTTTCAATTCAAATAAAGATGTTTGAAATCCAAACCTGGAGAAACGTTGTTCATTTGAAGGTTCAAAATTGCTCCCGACATTTCGGTTTGGGGAATGTTGTTGCGTCTCTCTGATAGGGAAGTGGTTGAGGAATTGTTAGCTGGATATATGGGGGATTATTGTTTGTTGCAGCATCTCGGATGATGAGGCGTTAACTTTTTACACGAATGCACTTACTATATTTTTCCATAGAAAGATATTAATTTCAGTGAAAATATGTATTCCTTCTTAGGAAAGCAATCTTTGTTCCTTCTTAAGAAATCCAAGTACAAAGTTCTAAAGCCAGAGTTCCTGTTTATAGTTGCAGGTAGAAAGAATTAAAATGCATAAACAAGAAGCATAATTTCATGGAATATAAGAACAATAGTCAATGTCAAGAAAAAAACGGAAGCACCCTGAAAAGTGAAGGTTCATGTTTATTTTAACTACCAATAGCTATTTTCAGATTCCATAGATGCTAGAGATATCAGAGTATAACTACCAAGGATTTATGGCTGGAATTTATCACATTTGTTAAGTTTATGACTGGTGGAGTTGTGTCGAAACCTTTCAATGAATCCAAGAGCTTCCGCCAGAGCTACAGGTAGAAGTCATTCACCATGATCCACAATGCAACTCCTCTCGCTCTGAGAGATTTGAAAATCGTCAAGCAAATCCCATTTCCATTATTCTCATGTTCTACTTCCTTTAAGCCATTGCTAAGAACGATTCCCCTTATTGGTAGATGAAGACAGAGGGAGAGATTAATGACAATGATCTTAATGGCCCGGGCGCTGGCAGGCACTTTCATATCCAAAGCCGACATGGATTTCTCAAAGATATTGAGGAGCACAATCGAAGCAGTATCCAACAGTACTGTTACGAACCAATTGTTTTATGATGTGATGTTGTACAAGTTGAAGTAAGGACATGACAACTGGTTCTATCATTTTTTTAACAAATTAATTTTATTTATTTGTTAATTATGTTGATAAAAACAAATTAATTTTATTTATTTGTTAATTATGTTGGTTGAAAACACTTTATGTCCCATCGGCCCAATCAAAAAATCAGATTTTTGAATTTTAAAAATGGTTGAAATTATTTTAATTTTTCAAGAACATTAAGTTTAAAACAGAATTCTAAAAAACTTGAGAAAACTTTGAAGAACTTTTTCCTTGAAAAAATACAAATATTACAAGTCAACTCAGCTTGAGTAACCATCAATTAATATATCTCTACCTTGTCAAGTAATAATAAGAGCCTTGTCAAGTAATAATAAGAGCTACGAGGTAGCAATGTCACAGCATTTATTAATAGTTATTGTTATAACACTAAAGTTATAGAGAAACTTTAACTATCATCATAGAGAAATTTATGATGGGTAAATAAGGTTGTTGAAAACTCTAGGCTTGCCATCTCTACCGCCAATGCTGGGAAGCAAATATCGAGACTAACATCACCAACCAAACACCAATCAGCATTCAAATTATTGTATTTTTTTATTACATTTAATAAAAAAATCTCATATCTAAATGATTTAATACTAATGAGCTATTCATATATAACATATGATTAATGTTAAAATGTAATAATGCTATGAATATATTATTAGTATTTTAATGTATTTATTTTTATTTTTCTTTCCCATAAAAAACTAAAAATTAAATACTAGAAAATATATATTACATAGGAAAAGAGAAAAAGTATTTGCAATTTTTTTTAATGTTTGGTTGACGAACAAAAGCATAAGTGAAAGACTACATTGAACATAATCCATGGCTTTACTCAATTTGGTATATGTCAATTATGTAAATATATATAATTGGAGTGCATCATCATTGCCATTGACAAATACAAGCAAGTCTTAAATTGAATTGTCTTTTGAGCACTTTGGTTTTGTCACCATGAAATTGCATTGTTTTGAGCACTTTTGGGTTTTGTCACTATCGTAAATTCTAATCTCTGAGTTAGCGATGAAGTAAAGATTGTGAATGGTCTTTGCATTTATAAGAAAATTTACAACGACGTTAAGTTTGCCCAGAATGGACTTTCGTGAATATAATTCATTCGTAGACTTATCTAACTATTCACTGTATTCAAAGCCCGAGAATGGACTTTCGTGAATATAATTCATCTGCGGACTTATCTTAACTGTTCACTGTATTCAAATTATAGGCTTTTATTTTTAGAAAAACTAATCTAATTATAACAAGAAAAAAACAAAAAACAAAATTACATTGAATAGTTTTACAATAACAATGAGCATATTTAAACTATCGAAAGGAAAGCACTATCAAATATACGTTTTGCTCAGAGAATTCATATGCAGAAAGTCGAACCACACTGATCAGTTTTGTGCATAAAAACTTCTCCAGATTTTTCAGCTAAATTGACAATGCCTCAAGCTTCACGTACAGGCCACCACTTGCAACATGACATGTATAATGCTTTGATTATAACTTTTTCATATGCCTTTTCCTCTTCCTAAATCAGGGCTCTCGTAATGGTGCTTCACATACTTGGCTGCCTTTCTCTATACTTTAATATTGCAGGTCTCTTAAACGCACAAGAGCAGTCCACTATGTATGTAGGATCGTGGCAAGACTGACTAGTGTAGATCGATCGAAGTATGAAGCTTGCTAGAATTCTATATGAGCTTGCCTTATAGTAAGGATTTGACAAGAGAAAGCAGATCGATTGCTTGTTCCAATCTATCAATAGGTAGATCTGCGAGTGATTGTGAATTTAAATTTGATTTGGAAGAATTAGCAACCCTTTTCAATTGGCAATAGAGCTGCACCTAGATTTATTTCCTATACACTCAATAATGTACGTGTGAGTATGTTGCCATAACTCATTTACATTTATAGATTATGCAATTAAAGGAGATGGTCGGTTAAACCTTATCGAGCATCACTGCTTTCTTGATGTTTTTGTGCCGTAATATCTCCCTGGGCTATGGAGCCTTCGCCACCTCCCATGATAAAAACACTTTGGAGGCTGAAATCACACATCATGAGAACCAAGTCTTTGCCCACTGAGAGATATGAGATATGAGGAGATGCAAATTATTTAATTACTTACTTATGGTAGGAGATGCAAATTACTTAATTACTTACTTTTACTTTTGGTGGCACACGAGCGCCTGATGCATTAGTAATTTGTGATCTGCATTGTGCAATTTTCTGTCTATAACAAGCACTTGTCCACAAGAGTAAGCAAGCATGATTGGGGAGCGCTATATCCTGGTAATTGCTCACCTTAAGAAGAATGCTAGGAAGACTAAATAATATTTATTATTTAATGAACAAAGCATTGATTTAAATAAATAAGTATTTCATTATAAAACTTTAGTTATATGAAGGAGATGATTAAACCAAATTAAAAGTAATTTTTAGAAAATACAAATTTAAAATCAAATAATATTAATCTATAAAATAAAAATAAATAATAAAACATAAATCAATCTTAAACATTTCTTTATCAAAATTTTAAGATTAAAAAATATACACTTCCAAAAATTAAATCTATTTTAATACTTAATAAATCAGACTTTTAAAATAAACGTATACTTATTTAATTTTATACCATTCATAAATTTTTATTAATAAACAAATTACTCAAATAAAATAAAGTACACTTATAAAATGAAATTGAGTAATTTTATGTTTCAAAAGAGAAAAACAATGGCATTAACATAAACGAAGTTTCCTTCGCCTATTCTAATCTCTGTTTAACACATTATAACAGAAACGACAAGTAACATAATATATTATAAAATTGAGCACATACCTCTTGTGTTTGTCATGAATTATTGCAATTCAGCAACATGCCAATTATCCTCCCTGTGGTTCTTTTTCTTTTCAAAGTATGCAATGTACTTAGCCTGCATAAACATGGATGATGGAACCAGAAAGCGAGCATCAACACCTCATCATAAACCGCAAAGAATTGCCTTGTGGCTGTACAATAATTCATCACAAGTTTGGCAATACAACAATAGTTGAACATGAAAAATAGAACAGAATAACAACTGCAAAATGATAGAAATTCATTACAATATTTAGAAATATTGTAATTGTCTCCATAATTTCTTCTCAATCCCCAACAATTGAACATGAAAAACAGAACAGAATAAAAACTGCAAAATGATAGGAATTCATTACAATATTTACAAATATTGTTATTGTCTCCATAAGTTCTTCTCAATCCCCACTATAGTCACTCTTCACTGGGATACAATTCAAAAAAAAAAAGCCACTCCTAGCCTATGTTACCAGAAACATGACGGCATTACTCTTTTCTTTCAAAAAACGGTTCAGAAACGGAAACGGAATGAAAAACGGCGTTTTCTGCGCTCGTTCTCGTTTTTCGGAGTCAAAAACCGTTTCTCACGAAACGGCCAGCGTTTATTCCCGTTTCTTACTATCGTTTCTGAAATTTCTGAATGTTTAAGCGGCTGCAGTTTTCAATTTATGTTCTGTTTCATTGGTCTCTATTGTATGAGCCTAAAAATTAAACTAATTTTATGCTGCAACATCCCATTCCCCAAATCTTCTACCAGCCAGGTGTGCGATAGCTTGTTATATATGTAATTAGCTAGGTGGGTGAGGTTCATACGCCACATAGAGAGAGACATTCGGATCTGATCAAAAGTATTGTATCGACTTGAGCCATTCACGCCGGTAAGGTTGCAAGTCTAGGAGGTATGTGAGGTAGGATAAAAATACACTATTTATTCTATGATAAAGAATCCAAACTGTGTAAAGTGTTTAAATAATTTTCCTTTGATTTTAATAAAGTGGTTTATGAAATAATTTTCTTTATGTGAACCTTTGTGTTTTGATTTTATTAAATTGGTTTATGGTTTTGAAATGGAGAAAGAAGGGGATTTGGCCACTTTGAGAAGGTGTCTTGCCAGCCACATAACCCTAACCCAAATTGTGTTCAATGTCATAATTTTATGCTTTTTCTTTTTTGTTAAGTTGACATTTAAGTAACTTGTTCTCCATTCAGTTTTAAAGTATTTGTATAGGTTGATCTTTTCTGAAAATGTTGATCACTTTTATCTATATATCAACTCTAAAAGTGGGTTCATAGGTTCATAGTTTTTTTTGTTTTGTTTTTTTTCAATCAACCAGTGGAAATTCTATAATTTTTGGTTTTAGTTAGAAGAAAATTTCAAATTATCATATATTTAGACCTTCTTTAAGAGGAGTTGGAGACTTGATCAAAGTTTCGATTGTATTAAATACTTCTGAGCATACAAACTAATCTATATTACCAATTAATAGGCAATCCTATTTTACCCACTAATCAAGACTCTTCACAACATAAATTGCATTTCAATATATTATCTGATGTCTCTTCTTCTCTTTACATTCAATGTTCTTATTCTTTCTCTCTCCTCGTTTCTTGTACATGCGAAACCTCTAAACATCGTTTCTCGTATCGTTCCGTTTTGCGTTTCTCGTTTCTGGTAACATAGCTCCTAGCTGGGCTAGAATTCAAAAGAAAAATATTTTCTTTCTCCAACTACCTTTAGAAAGGTTAACACCTATATCCATGCACACAACCACTAATTAAAACTTTCCCCAAAGTCTAAATGTCTCTTTCTTATTTAACCGTTGATAAATTTATACAAAGAAATTGGAAAATGTTGCTTCACAATATGGTGGGCATGCACATCACAAACTGAATTTTGTGATGGGGGATTTCGAAGGGGAAGCATACTCTTGTAGTGCTGGCGATGAGAATAATAAGTCTGGTCGTTCTAGATATCGGTGTGAGAAGGCGTCTTGTAAATTTTGGGTGGATTTTAGGTGCGTCAAAATAGATTTCTACGGACTCTCAGACTCAAGTATTACCAGAGTTACACCCATCCGAAACAGGTTCATGTCTAATCCATTATTTTCATGAAAATTTATATATATCAACATTCAAGCTAGGAAATCTCCGGTTAGGAAAACCATACCCAGAAATCTTGATGCAATCTATCGCTGGAAACCTGCAAAGGTTGAGCTTGGTAACCCTAAGCTGGCACTAAGATTAAAAAACCTTGACACATGCTTGGTCAAATGGATTTTTGCATGGGAGTTTGCATGCCCGGTTGTATCTATATATTTGCATAGAAATAAAAAATATCAGGATTCGGGATATTACACATGCCCTGAAAAAATCCTTTAACAACAGGCCGTGGAAACTATCAGACAAGGAGCAACTATAGCTATGTACAAATTCTCCTAGTTCATATTTGTCTTTGAATTCAGGATCAATGGAATTTAGAAAACAATTGCCACGGAAAAATGTATTCAATAATATTCACCATTAAATTCAATAGTTTTTCCAGCACGCATGCACAGTGTTCCAACAGAAATAGGCATTTAGGCACAGTCAATTTAGCAGTAGAAGCAATGAGAACGTATGATGAGCATCAAAGAGCATGAAGGATGGATGTGGGAGCTAGACGATGAGCCATATTTGCACAGACTAATGTATTCTATTGCATATTGTCATGTATTGTAGATAGCTCTATGTTTTTCAACTGGCCACCACATCCACTTAGTGCCAGAAAGTGTCTCGGTGCATTATGGCCTTCTCTAGTAATGCAATACTCAGAAGCACACTCTTGGTGACATTTTCCCACTACCATGGGGTCAAGGGAGTCTCCAAATGAAAAAAATTCAGAGGACCCTGTGACTTATATGATTTACATATTTAAAAACTGACATTACATTATGTCTACCATTGCATATCGCAAATCAA
>LPNX011061539.1:1076265-1155336 GCA_001517045.1 Pseudotsuga menziesii | reverse complement strand
GACAATAACAATTAAAAATAATAATTAAATATTTTAAATATTACCAAACCATAGTCTAAATTCCATTACATTTAATAAAAACTATTACAAACTTTAGAAAATAGAAAATTTTTACCCATATCTAAATGAATTAATACTCATGACCGATTCATATATATCACCTGCGGTGACATAATAATAAACATTACAAGTCAATTCACTTTGAGTAACCATCAATTAATATATCTCTACTTTGAGCTAAAAATTCTCATGATGATGGACTCGATTAAGCAGTCCAAAACGTACTTCGAGTACAAAAACCATACACAGGTCCTCCATATAAGCTCATCTCAAATATTTCTACCTTGTCGAGTAATAATAAAAAATAATATACTTTCTTTGAAGGATTGGAATTCTGAACTTAAAAAGTTTTACTAATCTTCATATGTTAAGATAACATTTAAACCCTCCTTTACAATGAAAGAAGTTTTCTCATTAGAACATCTAGCAAATGGAAAAGCTAAGAGCATTGAAGGATACCAAGTATAAATCATAAAAATTGAAGGGCCTATTCTCATTCATCACATCCACAAACTCTTCAATTTAGCAGTAAAGCAAGGTTCCCCTAAACCATAAATTCAGAGCCTCGTTATTCCTATATTTAATAGTGGTGATAAAAAAATCCCTCTAATTATTGGACCATCATAATTAGCCCTCTCTTAGCCAATATTTACAGTATCATTTAAAAAAAAATAGCCTACGGCTAGAAACTGAAGGTAAGCGGACTAAAGGTCAAGAAATCTTTCGAAGACATCATTATACCACGAACCACCTCATTACACTTAAGATCATTGTGGACGAATGTTATAATAGTAAATCCAATATTTGTTGTTGGTTTTGGACTTCAAGAAAGATTTTGATACAATGCCTAGAAATAACTTGTGGAATATATTAGAAGAGCTAAAAGTTACTTTCAAGATGAGAGTTGTCGTGATAAGGTTGTATAAGACTGTCATTGTCAAATTTAATACCATTGAGGGGTGGTTGAATGACATTAATTGTAATATTGGAGTTAAGCAAGGTTTCCTCCTCTCCCTTACCTTTTTTCGACATATACATCGATAAGATAAAAGGTTGTTTAGAAGAAGCAGGTTGTGCTAACATGACCTCACCTAGAATAGTCATCATTATCTTTTTCTATGCTAATGATATTGTTCTTATGACAAGGTGTCCCTTTGATCTTGATAAACAACTAAGAATTCTCAAGGATTTTTGCTCTAACATGGGTATGATTGTTAACATTGACAAAACAAAAGTTATGATTATCAAGTCCAAGAAGGTCACTTGCTTTAGTTTTGTATATGACAATAGCGATTAAGAGGAAGTGTCATCTTACAAATATCTCGGAATTGATATTCACCACAAGCTTATTTGGAACTCTAGCATTGAAAAAAGGATTAATGGAGGGTGCAAAAGGTTTTTTTGGTCTTGAAAACAATTGTAAATCATTAAACCTTTTGTTCAAGTTACAACATCACGATTCATTCTCCAAGTCAATCTTATCTGCCAAGATTGGGTCTCATGTGTTTAGATAGGGAGCCTGAGTTGGACTCGAGAACTTGGAGTAAGTTCTTGGGTTGGACTTAAAAATGACTAAGAAGTTAATCCTCATGTGTTGAGGTGAATGCTTTGATATGTCAAAGTGATGATGTTGTACAATCTTGTTGAACAAGGCTAAGGACTTGTGTGTCAAGTCGGATCCTCATGCATTGAGGTGGACCTCATGTGTAGGGGTGATGCTTGAAATCATTAATGTTCTGCAATGTATTACTAAAAATGGTCACTCGAGATGGATAAACTATTAAGTCTCCGCCAGAGATTGACCACTTATAGAGAATTACTTTAGCATATGACCACTTGGAAGGAGAGTAATATAATATGATCACTGCATTGGACAAATATTTTTAGTATAATTTAATATGATAGATACATTAAAGTTAGCATATATGGAGCATGTAGATAAGATAAAAGATAAAGAAAAGTTGCATAGAGAACAAAGATAATCTGAATTGCTCATGAGAATGACTTATGTTGATTAAGGAGAACTCAATTAGTTAAACTCAACTTATATTAACAATGAGTACTTAGTTAATTAAGGAGAACTTATAGTGGCCACTTCAGTAAATCAATCAACACGATTTCAATTAAGAAGTGTTAACTAAAGTGTTAATAAAGAAGAGTTAGTTAACTAAATTGTTTTGCATGACAAAAATTTAGTTAAACTAAAAGACGACACTTAAGTTAATCTAAAAGATGACACTTTTTTAAAAGATGGCAATTAAGTTATAACACTTGAGTTAGCATTCTAACTAAAGGTCTAGTAGTCAGTTAGAAGGCTTCTTCAGGATTCTGAAGTCAGTAGAGCATGAATATAATGTTAAAGATGAAAGGAATTGTGAATTGTATTATGCAGAACTAAAGACCCCGAAGAGAACAGTTATTCTCCTATGAAAGCATTCATTATATTTTGCATGAGAGCCTAATTCCCATGCAGTGATTCACTACATCTTGCATGAGAATGAATTTGGAGTGTTATTAATGTGTTGGACACATTGCAAAGACTATTTGGTTGATCTCTCTTCTTTATTGTTCATTGATAACACCTGGGGTGTTTGGATTCTCTTTTATCATGCACTTGGGGTGCCGAAAGCAATCTACAATTATAAAAGACATTCTCCACTATCTATCATTATTATACTAAGAATATTTTATGGGGTTTTTCATCCGAATTGTTTTGAGGGTTTTCCCGAGGGTACATCATGTGTTATTTGTGAATGATTATGTGTATGAATGGTGCATTGATTTCAAGTGCTTTGTATTTTCACAATTAAAGATTAAAGATAAAAGCTCAACATATTTCAACAAAATTCAACAAGGCATCAAATCTCACAGCATGAAGGAGCTAAGTTTTGGCAAGCAAACTTACTCCTATGTAGATCCAAAGAAGTTGAGCATAGTACTTGAAGAACATGGCATCGATGTCAGTAAAAATCAAAAGACCGATTTGAAGGTACTTCGAACTTCAACACTTGGAAGGCTCGAATTATAAACATCCTAGAAGAGCATGACTTACATGGATATGTATCCAATGTAATGGAAGAGCTTAGTACCAATGCAAGGCACACATTAGAGGAAATTTCAATTTAAAATGGGCCTTCCAAAGATAATACAAATTCCATGTCATCATGTATTAACCAATCAAAATGCTTTAAAATTCAAAAAGGGAGCACCTCTTAAACAAATTTTTCATATAAATTTGGGGATAGGTATCATAAAAAAAACTAATTTTTTTGTTTGTATTTTCGACATATCTCCCTGTGTTTTTTCTCAAATTTTGATCGAGAGAGCTCGTTGGATGCGGAATTAAATTGCGCATCCAACGAGTACCCACTCAGCATACTTTTGACGGGCCCCACTACCCCAAAAACAAGAAATACCTGAAAAAATGTGATGATGATGTCATCATCACGTTTTTTCAAGTATTTCTTGTTTTTAGGGTAGCGAGGCCATCAAAAGCACTGATTGGATGTAGACATTTTTTCAGGTATTTATTGTTTTTGGGGTAGTGAGGCCTGTAAAAAGTATGTCGAGTGGGTACTCGTTGGATGCGGAATTTAATTCTGCATCCAACAAGCTCTCCCGATCGAAATTTGAGTAAAAACACAGGGAGATATGTCGAAAATACAAACAAAAAAGTAGTTTTTTCTTTTCTTCCTCCAAAATTAATAAATATTATTTTATAATTTTAACTATTATTTTATTAATTTTCCTTAGGAGGCCCATTTTGAGTTGAAATTTCCTCTAATGCTACCTTCGAGAAGAACCAAGCCAAATCCAAGTGAATCATCTATGATTCGGTAAAAGACAACTTGATGTCAGTGATTACTCCTTTGAATATCGCAAAGGAATGCTTCAATACTTTGACAAATCTCTATGAGAAGAAGGCTCCAAGTAAAAAGAGAGCATTGAAGAACAACTTCAAAATCTAAAAATGGAGAAGGATGAAGTTGTGGCTTATTTCTTCATGAAGATCTCTGAAGTAAGAGATTAACTCACTAGCATTGGAGTAGTGGTGGATGACGACGAACTCATTCAAACCATTGTTTATGGTCTTCCATCCTCATGGGAGACATTTTGGTCCATTTTTAATCGTCGAGAGGTAAAACCTAACTTTGAGAGGTTGTGGCACGACTGCCTCCAACGGGAAAAGTGAATCCAAAGCAAGACTACTTCCTCCAAAGAAGAAAACCTTTCTCTTACCGCAAAGATGAAGAGAGGAAAGAAACACTTCTCTCAGAAGAATTTTTCTCATCCAAAGGAGAAGGTATACAACAAGTACTTTGATCATTCAAAGATCAAATTCTACAACTGTGACAAAAAGGGGCATTATGCAAGGGAGTGTGAGAAAAGCAAAGAGGAAAGTTCAAGGGTAGCTTTCATGTTGCTATTGCTACAAAAGATGAACCTACAAGAAATAATTTAGCCGACACAGAAGATGATGACTATCAAAAAGAGTTTTTCCTTTAGTGCAACAATGATTTCATAATCTCTAGACGAGGATATTATCATCGGTGATGTATGAAGACCAAGGGACTCTAGTACTCTCTGCAAGGAAGCAGAGATTAAGAGGGAGCCCACAAAAACAATAAAAGATAAGTATTTTTATTTGACTATCAATTACTCTTATAAATTATATCTAAATTTTTTTTAATATATTCTTCATTACAGTTGTATGCAAATCTATATTCCTAGAATTAGGAGTTATGTTATAGTATAACATGATGAGAATATGCTAAAGTTTTTCTTTTATTGACGAATAATAAGCTCATATAGTACATGTTATGATTGAGTGAGTAGACTATAATGTTGCATATCATTCCATGAGATATGGATGGAGGTTCTGCTGAAGCATAGTTAAAATGTTTGCATAAACTGTGTGAACTATTTGTCATTGCATTGAAATGATTGGATTATACAAGATTACTAATCACTTGACTGAATTTGACTTGTAAGAAAGACCGTATGTGATGAACTACAAGAGAATCTAGGACAAAGATAGAGTCATCCGGAAATAAAGGGACCTTTGTTGGTTATAGAGAATCATACAAGCCTACAAAATATATGTACCAAGTGAAAGACACATTGAATTCAACAGAAATGTGGCGTTCCATGAAGAAGTTGCATTCAAGTGCTCTAAAGAGATTCAACATGATTTAGACATGGAGGAGCATGAAATTATCATAATGGAGTGACCCATATCCTAGTTCTCCCCATTCAGATGTTGAGAGAGAGAATCCAGAAGAGACATTAGATTCATTAGCTCTTGAAGAACCAGTAGAACTAGTTGAAATATCACTTGATGAACCTCCTGCTAAGAGGAGATTTGCATGGTGTCGACACATTCTACAAGATGTTGAAAGGAATGGAGCACCATTAGGCTCATTTAGAGAGCAAAATAGACCTGAAATATATTGAGGGTATGTTGTATAGATGAGTCACATTAGTGATTCAACACCTTCAACCTATGAAGAAGGTACTAAACAACAAGTATGGAAAGATGCAATGGTAGAGAAATACAAATATATTATGAAGAATGTTGTTTAGGAAGTTGTTCCTAAACCTGAAGGGAAGTCCATAGTAAATTCTAGATGGATTTATAAAATCAAGCATGTTGCGGATGACAGTATTGAAAAGTATAAATCTAGATTTGTTACCCAAGGTTTCTCATAGAAAGAAGGAATGGCATATGATGAGACATTCGCTCTTGTGGCTAGGTCAAGCATGTTGCTGATGCCAGGTATTGAAAAGTATAAATCTATATTTGTTGCCCGAGGTTTCTCATAGAAAGAAGGCATATGATATGATGAGACATTCGCTCTTGTGGCTAGGTACAACACTATTCAAGCTTAAAGATCTCACTTACATTTGTTCTAAGATGGAATCTTCACTAGATGGTTGTGAAGACTACCTTCCTCAATGGAAAGTTAAGGAAGAGGTTTGCATACAACAAGTTGAGGGGTTTAGAAAGAAGTCCCATGTATGCAAACTAAAGAAAGCCTCGTATGGGCGTAAGAAATCCTTTAGGGCTTGGTATTCGAGGATTAATCGCTATATTCAGAGATTGGGCTTCTCTATGAGAAAAGTTGATCTAAACTTGTACTTCAAGGTTGTGAAGAACCAACCTCTGATATTGGTTCTCTATGTCGATGATTTGTTTCTTACTGGAGAGGAACATTTGATAACTTGGTGCAAGAAGGAGCTTACTTTTGAGTTCAAAATGGAAGACTTGGGCCTTATGCCCTACTTTCTTGATCTGGAGGTTTGGAAAAGGAAATATGAGATATTTATTTCTCAAAGGAAGTATATTGCTGATTTGTTACGGAGGTCTAGTTTATGAATTGCAAATCCATGACTACTCTGATGTTTTCAAAATTGAAGGAACTACATGAGTCAAATTCTGGATCAATTCCAGTGGATGCTACCAAGTATAGACATATTAATGGTTACATAGTAGACCTATTATATTAACTGTTATGAGTAGTTTGAATCAATTGCTTAGATACCTTCGAGGTACTATTTCCTATGGACCCAAATATGCCTCTAGTGATGAGGTAAAGTTACTTGGTTATTCCAACTCTAATTGGGGTCACAACAAGATTTGAACCCGAAATCCAACACAATCCGATGAAATTGACCATTTCATTGTATTTCACCTTTGTAATTATGATTTTTTTTGTTTTTTTAATTTACTCCAGTTTTTGTTGGAATTTCAACGGTCGTCGATAATCCAACGACAGCTGTCGAATTATCGATAATAGTCGTCGGATATTTGACTTTTGTTGTCAAATTACCGACGATAAGATTACAATGGTAAATATCCTAATTTTTTCATATATCCGATGATAATTTATTTTTATAAACTATAGAATATGAGTATTCTGACATGTTTGATATACAAGCGACGGTTTGTGAAAGTTATAATCTTCGCACGAACTGTTTTACATACAAAAAGCCACAATTATTTCAATTTTTACTGTGATTAAAAATGGTGAAGTGTAGACCTTGATTTTTTAAAATCGATAATCATCATTCAATCTTGGTATTAGAAAATTCCAGAACATAACAATATTCCTGATCCACACGATCAAAATTGTGAATTGCTTGCTAGATTATGGGATGGATTGCAAATAAAGGGTGATGGGAAATGCAATTGTCCATGTAGTCAATGTAGGGGTTTAAAAAGAAGAAGAATAAAGATCACAACAACCAAAATACATTGTAGTAAATATGGACACACTAAGGGGAGACATCATTATCATCCATTGGTAAGTTTTTCATTATATATGTCTTTATATTGATTTGTTTTGTAAATGTTGATATCATTTCAATATTTCTCATATTAACTAATATCTTTTGATAGTTTCATGTAATTATAAAGGAAATACCTCCTATGGCATATCGCCTGAATGGTGTACTTTCAGAACAAGCACCAATGGAACATGGAGCTACGAATAATGAAGAGCAAGTTAATGATCATATTAAAGAAGATGATAATATTGATAACATAGTTGAAGATGATAGTACAAATACATTGATCCATGATACATTCAATGTTAGAATGGATGATGATCATGAAAATGATGACTTTGATGATGTTCATGATTTACCTCTTCTTGAGAAGGCATACAAACCCCTTTATGAAGGATCCAACACAATTCTTCTCTTTGCTATATTGTTGATAATGAACTTGAAGGTTATGAATGGTCTTTCAAACACATCAAGCAAACCGATGTTAAGGTATGTAATATATTCCATCACATATATATGATCGTGATAAAGGTTATCTTTGTTCCTTTGATAATTTCATTGTTAATTCATAAGTAAAATTAATATGAATGAAACATGTTTCATTAATATTAACTAGTATTTTACTTTAATTTGGTGTAACTTGATAGCTAAATTTTTGTTACCACCGTCACATATTTTACCTCGCACATATTGAGATTTATCTGTCATCATAAAAGAAATTGGAATGTAGTATGAAGCAATTGATGCATGCCTCGATGACCATATTATATATTATAAACAACATGAAGTTAAAACAAAATGTCCAAAATGTGATATCAGTAGATATCGAACTGATCAACTAACAAAAATGGTTCCTTGTAAGTTTCTTCGTTATATTCTCATTATTTCATGTTTGCAACGACTGTTCATGTGCAAAAACAAAGCACAATTTATGGATTACCATGCACATAATAGAAGTCAAAATGACATTCTTCGAATGCCTGTAGATGGTTCTTCATTTAGAGATATGG
The DNA here is from genome assembly GCA_001517045.1 of Pseudotsuga menziesii. NCBI lineage: Eukaryota > Viridiplantae > Streptophyta > Pinopsida > Pinales > Pinaceae > Pseudotsuga > Pseudotsuga menziesii. The sequence goes on along the minus strand of LPNX011061539.1, from coordinate 1,146,979 downwards.
AAGAGAAATGACCACCTTTAAAGAAGAACCTTGTAATGTTAAGCTTTCTTTGGCAGTAGATGGTGTCAATCCATATGTAGAGAAAAGATCTATTTACTCGATGTGGCCTATTTTTGTTAAACAATAACATTCCTACATGGTTGTCAATAAAGAGGGAGCACATAATGTTGCCAATGATTATTCCAGGTATGTGTCTACAGCATTTTTTTGAATATAGTGGCATCTCATTTGTTGTATTTTGTTGCATAATGTCATATATTTTTTGTTTTTTACTGTTGTGTATTATTTATATGTCTTAATGGTTGTAATAATTATATTTTTTATATTTTCAAATCAATCAAGTAAGTACCAAGTTAAATAAATGAATGTAATCGCTATGTAATGAATCATTATGTATGATGTATCTAGACCAATACAAGCTATGGAATGGAACCACTATGTGTGATGTATCTAGACCAATACGACAAAGATAATTTAAATTTCATGCAATGCTTGTATGGACAATACATGATGCCCCAAGGTTAACCAATTTTTGTGGTATGTAATTATAACATAGACTTTAATAGTATTTAATTTTATGAAGTTGATATACTATGAATGCATGTTTTTTAAAATAATCCATTCATTTAATATAATTATAATTGACAATTTTAAATCATCGACTCTTTATGTATGTCTTCAAACAAAAGCAAAATTTGCATTTCCATTTTGTGGTCCTAAGATCAAATCACGTCGTTCAAAAAGTTTACTAAAGGAGGTGTTTAATTAGTAGTCATTTCCTCTCTAAGAATCACGGGTTTTGAACTATCGATAAACATTTATTCAATGAGAAGCAAGAGACTGCATTAAAATCGAAGAGAATGACATCTCACCTATGGAAGTTGCAATATAATAGAAATTAGCAAGGTACGTACATATCAAATTGTCTATCTATCATCATATATGAAATGTTTTGAATATTTTTTTATTGTGTTGTTTATTAAAATTGACATTGATTTCTGTAAATTACTTATAACCCATGATTCATGATGGTCATCGTAATCATGAAGGCATTAATGGGCTTCCACGAAGAATGAAAAGTTATCCTAAAGAATTCAGTAGGTTGTTGTACTTTGAGCACCTACAAATTGCTCATATGTTTGATACAATGCATATCGAAAAGAATGTAGCTGAAATATTATTGTGAATATTGGATCTAAGGAGTGACAAAGAAAAAATTGTCAAAATTTGCAATAACATTTAGGAAGCCAATCATACAATGAAAGATGTAATTCAATTACATAGCAACAGAGGCAAAATTAATATAAACTCACTTCCATGGTTGTTAAGGGAGCAACAAAGCAATTTTGTAAAAGAAGTCATAAAATTAAATTTCCCACTGGATTTTGTTCGAACATGAACAATATCATAACCAAGAAATGTGATTTTGTAGGGGTGAAAACGCATGATTGGCATGTCTTCATCAAGGCAATTATTATGGTACACACACACACACACACATATATATATTGTTGTAGTTTTTTATTCTCGTGCATATTATTGTTGGTATTTTTTTGTCGACTTTTTCAAAAAAATAATGAAACAATTTGTATATTGTTACAGTATGTTCTACCTTTATATTTCCCGAAAAACTTCGACAACAATGTCAAACAATTTATATATGATCTTGAAAAGTACATGAGGTAAGTAGTGATATTTTTCATGCATAAAGTGTTTGTTTAATTCATTGTAGAACTTATATTTGATATTTATTTTTATAATTGTTATGTAAAATAATGTTTTTTTGTTAAATCTCGTGATTTGTTTGCATCACTCGTAGATGGTTGTCATTTATAGAAATCCATAAATAAGATAAAAGCATTGGAGAAAAGAAATTATGCGTTCGATGTGTGAAATGCAAAATCATCTATCTTCGACATTTTCAATGCATAAGAACACTACCTCATACACCAAGTTGAGGAGATTGAAATGGAAGGACATATGGTATACCAGAACATGATGCATATTAGTGAATACTTTCCTAAATTAGCATCAAAGCTCATTTTAGGCTGAATTTATGATCCGGACTCCAATAACAATTTCGAATGGGAGTACCTCACTGAGAAAGGTATATCGAGGAAGGTGAAAGGTAATTATTAGCTAGTGGAGATTAATTATAGTACATTTTGACTATTGATTTTTATGTATATATCATACTTATATCATTTTTAGCATTCAATATGCATCAATTAAAAGTGTATGCATGCATGTTAAGAGAATATACATTTGTACTTAATTGTAATTTTACTTTCATGAAGGAGTTGTCCGTTTGTGGGATGCACTTCATTTATACATAGCAAACAATCTTGATCGGACAAAGGTATGGATTGGACGATGTGAACAATATCGTCATGGAATATCATGGGAAGGTGTGGCTTTATTGGTTAAAGTAGCACAGCGGCAAAGAGATACCAATCTTACAAACATGAAAACCGATTTAGTATATGGTTTAAAAGATAAGTATGCAAGCATATTAATTAGCCATACTATTTTTTTTTTCAAATATATTTATGTACACGTTCATTTCTTTCCCCGCAGAGCATAAACATGGACTTAATTACATACAACAACCACACTTTGTATACATATAAATATATAATATAATCATATCATATCTCAGTTTCAACCACACTTTGTATAGATATAAATATATAATACCATCATATCATATTTTAGTTTCAAGTTTTAGTTCAAACTTGATTTGGGCGATTTCAAAAGGTTGGACTAGAAAATTGATTACAAGATGAGAGGCAACGAAATCCCATGGTGTTGATGGATTACAATCTAGTACCCGCAGTCCATTATTGGTCATTTTTAATAGATCACACTCCAACGTCATCATTATAAGTGTCGTGTTGGTCATTGTTACTCCTTATTAAAAAAATCTCATCTGAAGGATACTTTATGGTCTTGAAATGAATGCTGCAAATTATTTACCTATATATTTAGTAGATTTGAACTAGAGAACTATGTAATTCTCCTCATCACATCAACTATCTTATTTTGGCATAATATATAGTGTGCATTCACGCAAGTGCTTTGCAAACTAAGATCATTGTCTCTCCACATATCTATAGACAGAATTGCAAGTGTGCGACTTGCAAATCTATACACATAACTACACATGCAAGTGTGTGACTTGCAAGATGGTAATACCATCTAATGACATCAAAATATCCATATTATATCCATTTATATATCAGATTTTATTATCTATATTCCCAAACATTTGCATGGTAATAGGACTTGTTTTAGAAAAACAAAGGGAAACATAAACAACAAATGTAGGCAGAAGGGTTAGAAATGTGAACTGCTCTTTCTTCAACGTATTAATATCACTTTATTCCAAAGTATGTACCATGTGTTCTGTGTTCAAACTTCTTTAAATATAGATGCACATCGGATCTGGGATTAAAAATATACGTGTTTTTGTCAAATCAACTTCAATGGGACCTGGTTTTGCTATGTAAACAAGGCTTCACAGCCAAAGGGATCTTTCTAGAGAGTTGTAAGTCCGCTACATTACTTCGTAATACTCCTAGGTTTTTAAAGGGCATGATTGCCACTTGCACAATGGCAATATGCAGGGATGATTTAAGAACACCCCCCAAAATTATATGTATACTAAATGGGCGAAAGCTCCATATTATACAGGAAAACTTGAAGGGTATTTTATCAAGAATATAATATGCATATATAATTTTTTGGCTAATATTTCATTCTATGATTGAATCTTGTAAAATATTGGCGAATCTTTCACTAAACTAAAAGACATTGTAAAATCTTGGAAAATATTTCACTAAATTATAAAATATTGTAAGAACTTGACAAATGTTTCATCAAATTATAAAATATTGTAATGTATTGGTGAATCTTTTGCTAGCTCAATTTTTGATTCTGCAAATTACTAAGCTAGTGTAATAGAAGAGAATATACTAAATCTCGACTCTCTTAACTCCTAGATCGTCAAATGAACAAATACATGAATGAGGAGAGGAGTGATTTATTTATACATTTCACAAGCAGTATTGGATCACTCACAACTAGAGGTGTTGGTGAAACACAACTACACTAACTATATTCAAGAAAAGTGGGGACTCCACTTTTTATCTCGTCCCTTGTTGGTCCAACAGACATGTGGGGACCCAAATCTTGACATACCGACAAACTGATAGAATTGAACACTTTACATCGTGGAGAGATTATGAAACCCATGAACCATTATTATAATGTGGAGTATTATCGAGATCCATAACCTTAATATAGTGTATGAATTCCCAATTATCTTATTTTCCAAATCTATCATTTTTAAGCCACCCTTTAAGAAAAAAATATCCTACTTATATGTTTATAGATACAAATGTCACATTTTCATTTCTTTTGTTGACAATCAAAATATGAATTATGTCATTTGATTTAGAATTTTTAGAGCTAGTTAGAAACTTGCAATGGTTATTAGAAATAAGAATGTGCACTAACAAGAATAAAAAGCACATGAATGCATCATCGCACATATCATTAGAACTACCTTATTAAATACTACTTTTTTGTCAAATAAACAGATGAGGTGTTTGTATCCATGTCCTTGAAATTTTTGAAAGCATGCAAAATGTGATAAAATTGTTTCAATCACCCTCATTTGTTAAATTTTCATATGATTAAGTACGACATCAGTATTTCATTTCATTTTCATAAAAAAAAAGCATATAAATAGGATCACTAAAAGATAGACAAGCACAATCATACAAAAGGAACACAAAGATTTATCCTGGGAAAACCCTAAAGGGAAAAACGCAGCAAAAGATTCATCAATATAGATGTCCCCAAAAAGATAAAAGATAAAACCAGCAAGGAGATCAAATCCTGATCCTCCTCCTTCTCCAACTACTTCTCTTCTCCACTAATGCGCTACACAAGTGAGAGTGTGTGTCACAAATGAGGAGAGCTACACCTCTATTTATATTCATCCGTTCACTTCAATTAACTCATCTGACATGTAGGCTCGAGTTAATCATGTAGGCTCGAGTTACACATGTAGGCTCAAGTAACCACACTGGGGTGCTAATGACCCACCTTTACAATTAAAGGGGACTACCTCATGACTCTTATTAGTTCTTCCTATTAGAAGCATCAGGGTGCAAAGTAATACAAGTGGTTCTCCCGGTAGAACCATCGGGGACCACAAAAGATACATATAGAATATTCTTCAAAGTTACAATATTTCAACACTCCCCCTTAATGAGAAGGGTATTCTACAACAACATCAACAAAATCAATAGTAGGAGAGGGATAGAGGACATCATCAACATCATCAGGGTAACACATCTATAAATCATTGGAATCTTTTCAACATCATATAGTCTTCGTCTTCAATTTTCAATGACAACAACTCTTTGATCAGCATCAACATCTTTTCACCTTTTGATCAGCAACATCTTCAACACTTTGACCTTTTGATCAGCAACATCTTCAACACTTAGACCTTTCAATCAATAGCGACATCTTCAGCACTTTGACCTTTCGATCAACAACATCTTCAGCATTTTGACCTTTCGATCAACAACAATATCTTCAGCATTTTGATCAGCAACATCTTTAGCACTTTGATCTTTCAATCAACAACAACATCTTAAACATTTCGATCAACAACATCTTCAGCACTTTGATCTTTCGATCAGCAACAACATCTTCAACATTTCGATCAGAAACATAATCATACTTCAATTCTCAAACAACATCATCATCATGATATTCTGATCTTTTGATCAGTACGTCGTTATCATCACAGACTGATCATTTGATCAGTACGTTATCATCATCATACTCTGATATTTCGATCAATACATCATCATCGTCATACTCTGATTAGTACATCATCATCATCATACTCTGATCTTTCGATCAGTACATCATCATCATGCTCTGATCTTTTGATCAGTACATCATCATCATCATCACATTCTGATCTTTCGATCAGTACATCGTAATCATCATCATACTCTGATCTTTCGATTAGTACATCATCATCATCATACACTGATCTTTCGATTAGTACGTCATCATCATCATAAAAACATCATTATCATGAAAACATCAACATCATCAAAACATCAACATGATCCTTCCTTTCGGAATTACGGGATTTAGGTATTTACGGAGTTACCAATGATCCTTCCTTTCAGAATTATGGGATTTAGGTCTTTACGGAGTTATTAACGATCCTTCCTTTCGGAATTACGGAATTTAGGTATTTACAGAGTTACTAACGATCCTTCCTTTCAGAATTACGGGATCAACACATTTGTGGAACTCAAACAATCCTTCCTATTGGAATGACGGGATCAACATATATGTGGAACTCAGACAACCCTTCCTATTGGAATTACAGGATCAATTCAATGATCCTTCCTTTCAGAATTACGGGATTTAGGTCTTTACGGAGCTACTAACGATCCTTCCTTTTGGAATTACGGGATCAACACAGATGTGGAACTCAGACAATCCTTCCTATTGGAATTACGGGATCAACACATCTGTGGAACTCAAACAATCCTTCCTATTGGAATTACGAGATCAAGTCAATGATCCTTCCTTTCGGAATTACAGGATTTAGGTCTTTACGGAGTTACTAATGATCCTTCCTTTCAGAATTACGGGATCAACACATATGTGGAACTCAGACAATCCTTCCTCTAGGAATTACGGGATCAACACACGTTCTCGAGTACCGAAGTCATTGGATCCATTCTGAACTGAAGTTCAAGGATTATACAATTCTACCACATTCGTGGGGACCGAGATCTCCAGATACATTTTGAACCAAGGTTCAGGGATGATGCAATCCTACCACTTTCATGGGGGCCAAGACCTTCGGATACATTTTGAACCGAGGTTCAGGGATGATGCAATCCACCACTTTCACAGGGGCCAAGAACTCTGGATACATTTTGAACCGAGGTTCAGGGATGATGCAATCCACCACATTCACGGGGGCCGAGACCTCCGGATACATTTTGAACTGAATTTCAGGGATGATGCAATCCTACCACATTCACGGGGGCTGATACCTCCGGATACATTTTGAACCAAAGTTCAAGGATGATGCAATCCACCACTTTCACGGAGACAGAAGTCACCGGATCTATTTTGGACAGATGTCCCAGGATGATACAATCCCTCTTCATTCTCGAGGACCGAGGTCACCAGATCACTTTTGGACAGATGTCCCGGGATGATACAATCCCTCTTCATTCTCGAGGACTGAGGTCACTGGATCACTTTAGGGAAGATGCCCAGGGATGATACAATCCCACTGCAACATCACTACTCCCCCTTTCGAGGAAGGTTCTTCCGAACCTCACCAAGCTTGTCTCGAAAGTGTTCGAACTTTACTCGAGACAGAGGCTTCGTTAGCACATCAGCAACCAAACCATCATCATCTACATCTTCAGTATGTGAATACTGAACTATCACCATCTGTATCTCCAGTATGTGAATACTGAAAGCATCATCATCTTTATATTCAGTATAGAAATACGGAATCACCATCATCTGCATCTACAGTATGTAAATACTGAAACATCATCTATATCTTCAGTATGGGAATACTTAAACATCATCATCTGCATCTTATCTCGTATGTAGAAATACCGGATTTCTATGTGTTACGACGGAACACAGGGTTCTCTGTCATCACAACTCTGATTATCACATAGAATCATTGTAGTATCCATCTTCAGTTCAAAGAGACCTGATATCAGCTTCCGAATCCATATGGCTTCACAACTTAGCAGAGCAATCTACTATGTATCTTGCTTCAGCCATGCTACGAGAAACATTGGATTGTTTCCTGCTAAACCATGAACTCATAGAAGATCCCAAACAAAAGCATCTACCTAATGTGCTTTTCCTGTATGAGATACTTCCATCCCAATCTGCATCTGTGTAGCCATACAATCTATACTCATGGCTACCATCATAATATAAACCAAAGTCTATAGTCCCTTTCAGATATCTCATCACATGTTTTGCAGTTACTAGGTGAACCCGTCTTGGTTGAACAAGATATTGACTTAAGGTGTTCAAAGCAAAAAAAATGCCTGTTCTGGTATTTGCTAAGTACATCAATGACCCAATGATCTGTTTGTAATGAGTCATATCCATTAACTCTGATGAGTCATCAGCTAACAGCTTCAGGTTGGAGTCCATGGGTGTGGCCATGGCTTTGCATTCCAACATATTGAATCTCTTCAATATCTCTACCGCATACTTTCCCTGGTTGAGAAATATTTCTTCTGAACTTTTCCATACTTCCAGACCTAGGAAATAATGCATTAACCCAAGGTCTTTCATCTCAAATTCTTCTGTTAGTTTCTTCATGCTTTCCATGACCTGTTTCTCATTTCCTGTCAAGGATAAGTCATCCACATATAATAACAGGATGACAAGTTCATCTTCTACAACCTTGAGATAAAGGTTAGGATCAGCTTTACTCTTGGTAAATCCCATGCTCGACAAAAAACTATCTATTCTTCCATACCAAGCTCCGGGAGCTTGCTTCATGCCATAGAAGGCCTTCTTCAACTTGCATACGTGATTCCATCTAGCTTCAACTTCAAATCCTCGTGACTATTCGATGAAAAAAAAACTCTTTCTCAATCAAACCATTAAGGAAGGCTTGCCTTTACTTCACCATGGAAGAAACTATCATGATAGTTCTGAAGGAAGTGTACCTTACTTCCTGAAGTAAGTGTCTCTTCAGAATTAATTCCCTCTTTCTGAAAGAAACCTCCGGCCACAAATATTTATTTATACTTCTCGATACTTCAGTCAGCTGCATGCTCTATTTTGTATATCCATTTGTAGGATACAATACTCCTTCCTTCTGGTTTGGGAAATATATCCCATACATCATTCTAGTATTCTTTCATCATGAGTTCGTCTTGTCAGATCATCAACATATCCTAGTCTTCTGCATTCAACTTTGAAGGTTGGAACCCACTTTACTCTTGGTAAAGTCTCGATCCATCAAGAAGTCCATCATGTCATATCGTGTTGAACTTAGATATCTTCTGTAGTCACTCCCCCTGAAGTGGAGTATTATCTTCCTTCTTCATTCTGTACAGGTGGTTCTATGCTTGATATATACTGGTCAATAGAGTATGTCATGTCATAGTCTATTCTTCTGAGGCAAATCACGAACCTTTCTTTGTACACTTGTTCTTGTAGATCCATATGGAGGATACTATGTACTTCCCTTTATGTCTCGAAATCATATCGTATACATCATTCCCCATGATCAACTGTTATTCTTTGATCATAGTTTCTTTTATAGAATTCTTTTCTTCATATTGAGTTATCTCTCATACCCATGGTGGTCTTCATCCTTTGAGGTGGATCTACCACTTTCTGAAGCTCTTTCTTCCGTCATGGTGTCTCTGACTCTGGGAGCTTCAGATTCATGTTTATTGAATTGTCATCACTTGTTCTTCGGAACAAGTCTCGTCCTTCTTTTCTTGTAGGAGGTTGTACAGGACCTTTCCTACAATTCAAATGCACCAGTTGCATGGTTAGAACTATTTCATGAAACATATGCGTAACGACAAATTCTTATGCATCATGCAACTATTTAGCCAATACAACATTCATCCATATCTCACAGAAACTTTCTAGATGCCTTCCATCTCTACCATGACATCATTGAGATTGTGCACTAATCCAATATGTCAGCAAAGAGGTTTGATAAGTAGCACTGGAGAGTTGTATAGCGCCATGAGCTACTTACCCATCACATGCATATTAGTAGTATTAATGTAAACAATCTATCATGCATAACACATCAACTGAATATAATCAAATGTATAACAAAACAATATCATGAAATGGAAACTGAATACTTATCTTTTATTTGTTTCGTGGGTAGACTCCATCTTGATCATTCCGATTCATCATCTTCTTCATTCATGAAATCATCATTTCTTATCCAAATGATAAGATGAATAAGAGGTTCTTCAAGAATTGAGTTTTTCATATTCCTCATCACTTGAGGGATCTTCTTTGAATGGTGAGATCTTGATCTTCAATTGCTCCCATTTTCTTATTCTCTTCTTATTAGTCGAGCTGAAAGTAATCACTTACTTCTGGCATACATTCTTCTTCTACTGCTTCAAGTTGTTCTGCATTCTAGATATTCACATTCTTCAACTGTTTTCTCAAAGCCATCTTCTGATTTAAGTTCTTATCTTCAAATAGCTTGATCAAGGAATAAAACATCTTCGGTGTTTTTAGGGAAGACACTTGTGGTATAAGTTGATTCGTGATTGAATCAACAATGATCTTCTTGGCCTTGATCAAGTTCTTCTTGTGTAAGGCTTTGAGCCTCATCTTCGTATGGAACTGGAACCTCTCTACTCATGTAGGTGTCCAATTCATTTTATTCAGAGAGATAAAATACTTCCATGCTTGGAAGTTGTCAACAGATGTGATATATCACTTTGAAATGATAACCTCAAATGCAAATAACAAAAGATTAGATCTTACCGATTTGAGGTGTCCGTCCTACTTCCGAAGCTGGCCGATCTAGGGTTTGTCAGAGAAACCCTGATTTTCAAAACTTGGAATCTTTTAGATCTGATTGGATAGAAATATATATCTCTTCAAATGGAGCTGTCCAATGTACTCCTTTTCTGAAAACAGTGGAGGAAACCTCCCAAAACAGGAAGCCCTAGTTTTCCAATTTCTTCTGCAGAAATGCCTATTACTGTTTCTATGATATCTCCGAACTTACTGCTCCTCTGTGTCTGAAATTTCTCACGGAGGTAAACTCGCATGTCCCTGATCCAACACAATAGGTTTCATCATAGTTTTGTTCACCAATTGGGATTTATGATCATTTTCCCAAGGTGTCCTGTTACAGGACTGTTCAGAACAATGAAGTTGTACAGAATGCCACGTGTCACTGGTTCATCTTCAGGTTTTGAAATTCATACCACAAAACATAAAGTCTGTGATTTTTCTGGAAGATCTTCAGGAATTCCATTTGGACCTCTGTAGCCCACGCTACAACAATTCTCCCTAGGTGTCCTATTTAGGGATGAATTCTGGAAGAGGCTGGAACCCTAACTTGGAGGGGTCATATCTCCCAGAATATAGTGAATCGGAGGCAGAATTTTGGACACAGTTTAAATCAAGATTTTATCTTCGGCCTCTGTAATTTTCAACTCCTGAGCCTTCGCCAATCTCAGGATATAGCGAATTTACCAAAACTTAGCAGTTTTAGTATTTAGGGTTTTTCCAGATCAGGGTCAAACTAGGGTTTGAATTTCTTGGAGTTTCACCCAACCAAATTTCTTGATCCAGGTCTCTAATATTCGATTTTTATGAGGAGAACAATCCTATGCTATGCTCACTAAACAATTCTTCTTCTGTAGAAAGCCCTAATTTTCCGCACCAAAACTAAAAATGCTCGGAATCGAATTCTGCTTTGACATAAAGATGTGCCCTTCAATGGAGAGTCAATATAGCCTTCTTTTGCTGATCGATCATGGATAGAGACCCAAAAAATAAGAATCCCTAGATTCTTTAGCTGCACAATGTCTTCTTTCAGGGTGGCTCTGATACCATGTTAAATTTTCATATGCTTAACTAAGACATCAAAGTTTCATTTCATTTTCATAACAAAAGCATATAAACAGGATCACTGAAAGATAGACAAGCACAACCATACAAAAGGAACACAAATATTTATCCTGGGAAAACCCAGCAAAATCTTCCTCAATATAGATGTCCCCAAAAAGATAAAAGATAAAACCAGCAAGGAGATCAAAGCCTGATCCTCCTCCTTCTCCAGCTACTTCTCTTCTCCACTAATGCGTTACACAAGTGAGAGTGTGTGTCACAAATGAGGAGAGCTACACCTCTATTTATATTCATCCGTTCACTTCAATTAACTCATCTGACATGTAGGCTCGAGTTACACATGTAGGCTCAAGTAACCACACTGGGGTGCTAATGACCCACCTTTACAATTAGAAGGGACTACCTCATGACTCTTATTAGTTCTTCCGATTAGAAGCATCGGGGTACAAAGTAATACAAGTGGTTCTCCTGGTAGGACCATCAGGGACCACAAAAGATACATATAGAATATTCTTCGAAGTTACAATATTTCAACATCATTGAATGCAAAAGGCCTGATGGAAATGAAGTATCGTGTTTCAACTAATATTTCAACATCAAATAGCATAATGTATACATCTTATACATCTCAGGTCAAACATTCCATGTACATATTATATACAATCATGATGGAAATGAAGTATCATGTTTCAACTAAATCATATATTTATCATATATAACTAGATCCATTTCTGGATGATGATAGCAATTACACATAAAAAAATCACCCAAAAACATTTTACTGTTGAATGACCCTTACAAACAACAAAATATCATAAAACAGGTATCGAACCCAACAAATTTAGGTCACAAATAAAATTGTCAAACTTTGCAATACGAATTAAAAAAATCTAGCAATCTACCTAACACCCTTATTGTGTGTGGTACCTTAACCACCTTTGGTACGATGACTCAACCTTATTACTTTTATTGTTTGGTTGTTATGTAACCACATGACCTTTGATACCCTACACTAAGTGTACTCAACTTTATTTTATGTTTTATTATGGCAACCACCCTAAAACCTAGGGTTTCCTAAGTGACCATTCTAGAAGACTTGCTAAGTTTATATATTGTGTTCATAACTTCACTCTTGGAGTATCTTGGCATGAAAGAAGTATAGATCTAATCTTTGTTGGACGCATAGGGTTATTGTTGTTGTAAAGTTGAGCACAGTTAGAGTAGGTTACCAAAGGTCATGTGGTACCTCTTCTAGGGCTGTTATACTTGTGTTGTGAAATGTGAAATGTGATATCCAACCTGTGAGCTCCAACCGTGAAATGTGAACATAAACCATCAACACTCTTAACTCTCTATCTCTCTCTCAAGGTGTGTATTCTAACAGCTTGTCCTTACAATGATACGAGCTTACTCAAAATGTCCAAGTATAAGGAAGATCCAAACTAAATCTATCTAGCATTACTATTGTTCTTTAATTATTGTTCATTAATTAAACTTGATGGAATTTTGTTAATGTTTATGTTCTGTACATTGGAATTGATAACTCATCTCAATGACCAACTTTAACGCAATGACCAATGGAGTATTAAAGTTAAAAAAGATAAAAATTACGTTTGAATTTATTACAACAATAATTTATGGATCTAGATTTGTTATCTACTTCTACTTATACATTAATAATAAAAATATATGTGACAATATACCTTGAGAGAGAGAAATGATTAAATTCATTGGTCTTGTTGGTTTTATGGGTAGAAGGGGTTGTTTCTCCACCTTTACAGTACACCTTGGTCTTGTGGGTATGGGGGTTGCCTCACCATCTTGTTGTGACCCCTTTGGTTGACTTATGGTCCTTCATCTTCTACTTGTTCCTAGCGCCCTTATTGTGTGTGGTACCTTTACCACCTTTGGTATGATGACTTAACCTTATTACTTTTATTGTTTTATTGTTATGTGAGCACATGACCTTTGGTACCCTACTCTAAGTGTACTCAAGGCGTTGCAAGGATACCCATTCACTCCATACTATCTCCACATCCGCTAAAATCCCGAAATACACGCCAAATTCCACCATAACCAATGCCATTCGTTTGTCCACAAAATGAATCATTTTCTCATCTAGAGTAAATAAACTTCCCTAATTTTTCCGCCATGGCAATGAAAACATTCTTAGGCCAAAGTTGAATGGGGAAACCCGAAAGGAGGAACCAAAGGTGTCACTTAACAAATTTCTCCTTTAATGGATTAAATCCCAAATACTGTCGATTGAGCAGCAATGAACCCTTCCTGGTCACCCAAAACCTATCCAACATCCTCTGCAGATAATCTTCCTCCATAAACAGGAATAATAACCACCCGTTTGGAAGAATGCTAACTCTAGGGATATAGTCCAACTCTGGCCACCATTGTTTAAAGGCCCATTTATTAAGTTCAACCCTATTCATTTTGGTGTATTCTAAGCAACCCCCCAGAGCTCAGTGTGACATGCTCTCAACGTGATCCATATTGTTACTAAGGTATTTTATATTCACTATGTTAGACTTATTTAGGTCGACGTTTCGAATCCACAACACAATCCATCATCTAGAAAAGGAAGGATATTGCGATCAAGATCATAGAAATAGGGAGAATGCAAAGAGGACAGGTGATTACCCAATATAAAAATAGAGAAAAGAACAGAAGCCCTAAAATTTATTTTAAAATTTATCACATGAAACCCTCAAAATAAGACTACCAGAACAAGTCCCCTTGCATAGATTCATTTAAAAATATGAGAGTCAAATTAACCAAAAAGAAAAAAAAATTAATAAGAAGGATAACTAAGACTAGGAACAAATAAATTAAAAGATAAGATATCAGTAAAGGTAAGGAACAATAAATTAATAAGTTAATTTACAAAGAATAAGAGAGAATTAAATAAGAATGAACGAGAGAAAAAACAAAGTATTTAAGGTCTATGGAAATGCAAGAAACCAACGCAGGAAACAAAATTATTTATAAGCATAAAATTAATACATAAGTTAAAAACCAGGGAAGTGAATAAGGGGAGAAAATAAAGAAAGATGACAAAACAATTAAATAAATATCAATGACTAAAGAAAAACAACAACTAAAGAGAAACAATAGAAACTAAATGAAATAAATGACAAAGGGGAACAATAAAAGAGACAAATATAAAAAGAGAAGAGCAAAGGAAAAATAAAGAAGAACAAAGAAGGGGAGGGAGGGGAGAAATTCTAACAGAGAAGCTAACCTAAAGACAAGTCCATACTTGATAAGGGATGAATAATTCAGAGCCATGATCGGCTAAGTTTCAAACCATCATATTTTCCAAGCAGAAACAACTCCTGATCCAATTTTACATTGAAAGCATTCAAATGACTATGATTTCTTGCTTTAATACTCAACAAACCCAGTGAATCCTTCTGCCAACAGTTTGTAAACCCAAAAAAATGAGGATTAGGAAGTCCCTCAATCTAAGGTTTTTGAAAAAAATTAGAGGCCAGGGCATTATCTGCATTGAAAAACGATGAAAAATATTTTACAGGCCATTCGATATTTAATGCGAACGTCGTAGCAGTGTAGATCATTGGATCCAATGGTCGTTGAGATCCAATGACTCACATTACGACTGTGACCACATTAAATATCGTATGGTCTGTAAAATATTGTTCGCCCTAAAAAACCCTACCTCCTTCCCATCCAGTGACTTCGGTGAATATACAAGAATGCTCAAACAAGACCCATGGCAAGAATGATTTTTTTTCGAAAAGAGGGAGAAAGAGGGTTTGCACTGAAACCCAAATGCCTGTCCGAACACATTTCACTTAGAGGCAAAGAATTACAAAGGACACTGACATCTCTGTCAAGTGTCAAATCAATCCCAGATGCCATAAGGGAAATGCATAAAGTAGCACACCAACCACGATCTCGTCACCTGTGAAACTAACAAAAAGATACTGCTTACATGGATTCGAAAGAAAACCATCCTAGCAATCAAAAGTTCAAACACACGACATATGGACTGCAGATAAAAACCATACAGACCCCACAGAATGGTAAACCAATACAATGTTCCACCAAAAAAAAAAACTTTGTAGAGGAAAACAAAAACAAAATTGACACAACAAAAACTTGCCCAAATAAAAAACCACTCAATCAAATGAGACTAGAAAAGATCTTCCCACTTTTTAAACATGGCTGGTACTAGGTTCTCTTTAAGAACAGAATTGGCTCCATGGTTGCAGTCACAACAAAACTAAACACCAAGAAAACCAAAAACCCTAACAAGAGTTCCTCATAGTTTTAGTCCATGTCAAGCGTTTATTGCACCTATTCTATTGTAACATATTTTTTCATAAAAATAATGAAGCTCATGATAACAATTTTAAAAAAATAGAAATTTATAATTCAAGTCAATTTTGTGATCAAATTTTAAAATATATAAGGAATTAAAAAAATGAAGAACATCTATAAAAAGACAATACAAATAACAAAAATATATAATGTAATAAACATCACATATCAATATAAGGTTACATTAAAACACTTAAAAGTTTATACAACATAACTATTACGAGGTAAGATATGTTTAAGCATATACCAAAGACCACATTATCAAAATTAGGTAATATTGTATATTTTAAACATTTAATAAATAGCTACTAAACATAAACATTAAAAGATATGAGATCATTATGGACATATAACATATTATAAATGTGATCCATATCCTAAGTGAGATAGAAAGGACAACTACATGCACTGATTACATATTCCAATGGACAAATCAACATCCCCTAATGTAGAATCTACACTATGGATTTCATTAAACAAAATACTATGTTTAGTGAACACTTCGCCTTAATGCAACATTGTATATTTTAAACATTTAATAAATTATGTAACATTGTATATTTTAAACATTTAATAAATAGCTACTAAACATAAACATTAAAAGATATGAGATCATTATGGACATATAACACATTATAAATGTGATCCACACTTTGCCTTAATGCAACATTGTATATTTTAAACATTTAATAAATAGCTACTAAACGTAAACATTAAAAGATATGAGATCATTATGGGCATATAACACATTATAAATGTGATCCATATCCTAAGTGAGATAGAGAGGACAACTACAAGTAGTGACTACATATTCCAATGGACAAATCAACATCCCCTAATGTAGAATCTACACTATGGATTTCATTAAACAAAATACTATGTTTAGTGAACACTTTGTCCTAATGCAACCAAACAAAACAAATATTAAGGCAATCACACATATCATTCATCACACAATACAACAATAAAATCTAGGATTCATTTTCGAAATGTAAGTTCATCGACCATTAAATGCTTACAACTGTAAATTTGCATTACCTTTGAGACTTCTTGTCAACAAGATTGTGTTTACAATCCCTAACACTTGTGGTAATCACAGTCAAAGCCTTCACTTTCTAAAGTGACTTCTTGTCTCCTTTCTCGATTGTTCCCTTAGTTTTGACCCTCAATTAAATTCTTGATGAATAATGGATTGTTCAATCCTTTATCAGTTGTTCACCTTCTTATAAGCCATTACCAAGGGTCAATTATTAAATTGTTCTCCTTCTAGTGACAACAATTTAATTTCCCTTTGGTAATTGTTGTGATTTGTCTAGTGGACAAGTCCCAACTACTCGCATTGCTAGATAGACTAAGCATATTGTTAACACTTGTCCATAAAAGACACACTTATACTAACAATGCCTCCCACCAAATATCATGTCAACATCAATTTGATCAACCGATTCCCATCCTTCACTTCTATCATCAATCAACATGCGCCAATTGACCATAACTTGCCATGTCTACTATTTAAGAACTTGCCACAACTAGTTTCTTTTTTCTTCTTTCTCAATGCTCTTTGGTTGATTCTTCTTAGTCAACTTGGCCTAGTTGAATTTTCTTTAGTTTATCCTTACTTTGATTTAATTTCATATCATATCTCTCATTTTGGGGATCTTTCAATTCCTTGAAGACTTATCACTTCTAAAGAAGATGGTGAAATCTATTGGCCTCCACCTCATTTAACATATATACCACTTTGATTTTGCATGATACTAGCCTTTTAGACCAATTTTTTTGCAACTCTTGTCTACCTATATGAGTTTCATAAATATTCATGTACAAATTAATGTAATGTTCAAGCTCAGTGTTCACATTGGCACGAATATTGTTTGTATAATCCAATGTCCAATCAAAAGAAGGAAAATAACTTTATAGATATATCAAAAGTGTACAAACTAATCATATATACAAGGAGATCTATAGAATGGGAAACATCACATGACACTTAGTGTTTTCGCAGTATGGTGGTGTCATAAGTCTTCCACCTCTAGCAATATTAGCAACTCTTCCTCTCATTCCTCCATGGAGTGTTAAAAAATATTAAGATTCTCCATAATGGTAATAGAATATATGCTCATAAATGGTGAAAATTACAAATCAAAAGACTTATTTCCCACTTATCATACAATCTGAAATGGACCATATCAGATCTCATATCATATCATATCTCTCATTTTGGGGATCTTTTAATTCCTTGAAAACTTATCACTTCTAAAGAAGATGGTGAAATTTATTGGCCTCCACCTCATTTAACATATATACCACTTTGATTTTGCATGATACTCGCCTTTTAGACCAATTTTTTTGCAACTCTTGTCTATCTCTATGAGTTTCATAAAGATTCTTGTACAAATTAATGTAATGTTTCAACTCGGTGTTCACATTGGCACCAATGTTGTTTGTATAATCCAATGTCCAATCAAAAGAAGGAAAACAAGTTTATAGATCTATCAAAAGTGTACAAACTAATCATGCATACAAGGAGATCTATAGCATGGGAAACATCACATGAGATTTAGTGTTTACACACTATGGTGGTGTCATAAGTCTTCCACCTCTAGCAACATTCGCAACTCTTCTTCTCATTCTTCCATGGAGCGTTAAAAAAGATTAAAATTCTCCATAATGGTAATAGAATATATGCTCATAAATGGTGAACATTACAAATCAAAATACATCTATCCCACTTATCGTACAATCTGAAATGGACCATATCAGATCTCATATCATATCATATCTCTCATTTTGGGGATCTTTTAATTTCTTGAAAACTTATCACTTCTAAAGAAGATGGTGAAATCTATTGGCCTCCACCTCATTTAACGTATATACCACTTTAATTTTGCATGATACTGGCCTTTTAGACCAATTTTTTTGCAACTCTTGTCTACCTCTATGAGTTTCATAAAGATTCTTGTACAAATTAATGTAATGTTCCAACTCAGTGTTCACATTGGCACCAATGTTGTTTGTATAATCCAATGTCCAATTAAAAGAAAAAAACAACTTTATAGATATATCAAAAGTGTACAAACTAATCATATATACAAGGACATCTATAGCATGGGAAACAACACATGACATTTAGTGTTTTTGCAACATGGTGGTGTCATAAGTCTTCCACCTCTAGAAACATTAGCAACTCTTCCTCTCATTCCTCCATGGAGCATTAAAAAAGATTAAAATTCACCATAATAGTAATAGAATATATACTCATAAATGATGAAAATTACAAATCAAAAGACTTCTATCCCACTTATTGTGCAATCTCAAATGGATCATAACTAATGGGTTTCTAACTCTTTGTAGGGTTGTGTATATGTATCTTAGTAAGATACAACCAAATCATGTTTTCTCCAAATTAATAAAATATTGTAATAAACATATCCAAAATATTAAATAAATAAATATGTCATCAAAGATCATAACCTTCACGTCCTTACATGTATATATATTATCGTTAAGTTATTGTAAGTCATGTCAGAATTCATTTCACTTGAGACTCAAACTACTTTTTAATTCTAGTAGAATACTTGGCCACATTTTTACCAGACCTTATTTAATTTGGCCTTTGGCCAGCATCTACTCATTCTGATTCTTATTGGTTCAGTCATTTTATATCAAAACTACTTTTAATCCTGATGGGACAGTCTTGAACATTTTTATTACACCTTGTCTGATTTAATCTTTTGCGAGTATCCCACTCATTTTCATTTGACCATTTCATTAGATATCAAAAACTAGTTTTTAACTTTAAATGAACACTTGGGCTATATATTTTTTTATAGTTGGCTTTTGGCCCGCATCCAGTCATTCCAAGTACAAATATCTTTCACTCATTATGAAAACGAATATCTTAGGGACCCGGGTCACATCCACACACTAGAAGTTTTAAAATCCAACGAACTATACCAGCAACAGCAATATGATAAAGACGATAGCGGAGGAGCACCTTACACGGTGAACAACAGTTGCCAGGAGGAATAAGCTCCAACAGAAGAAAAGACATAAAAGTCAAATGGGTCACGAGGTTTTAAGAATCATGGCCGTAATGCTAAAGTCATAAGAAATATAGGGTCCCGCCACCCGATTAAGCATCAAAGACTTTCAGAAAATTCTATCCACATAAATAAAGAACCAGGACAGAGAGTCGCCTTACTAACAGTAGCAAACGCAGTGGGTCAAGAAAATTGAGTCGCCACCGACTCTATAGAGGATCGAGGGTTGCCAATAAAACACAGGGAGTCGCCATATTAGAGTATAGTTCTGACTATTTATTAAAAATCACAAGGTGGCTCCTCACTCGCCTATTGTCATGTTAGAATACTGAAGACTCCATTATCTAAAATCAATATTAGCATTTTTCGATCAGTATCAATATCTCCCATAATTGTGGCGATATTATTCCATATTAAAGATGGTGGCACCATCTTTCTTCGTTCAATAATTGACCTTTTCTCCTTCGTCGTTTAATAATCCAGCTATTCTCCTTCATAACTCAATAACAAAGGATCCTCCTTCACGACTGTTCTTCTCCGGCAATGCCTGCATCTGGATTTTCTGTTTTCATGTCATTACCTTCTTCATCGGTTGCATTAGATGAATGATTCTTTCTATTGAGGAAGCTCCAGCAAGCTTAAACCTCTCAACAACAATACATCCAAGTTCTCTTTTCCATGTTGCACATTCCAATATTTTAAACTAAGGTATCCTCCTTTTCATGAATGCTTTTCTCCAGCGTCTGCATTTAGGTTTTCTATTTTGACATCATTACCTTATTCATTCATTGCATTAGATGAATGGTTCTTCAACAGAGTTTCAATATCTATCGGAGAAGATCCAGCAAGCTTAGACCTCTTAACAACAATATCCATCTTCTCATTCCATGTTGGACATTCCAATCTGAACTCTAGCTGTGAGTGCTCAAATAACATGTTTCCCCAAGATAAATGGAATCCATCTTTGCTACTGGAGCGAAGGTCTCATCATAGTCTAACCCATGAACCTGCTGAAAACCTTTGGCAACTAACCTGGCTTTGTATCTGTTGATTCGTCTGCTACCTTCTTGGTCCTGTAGACCCATCTGACAAGCTTCCTGTCTAAAGGAAGTGGCACCAAATCCCAGGTCTGGTTCTCGAGGAGAGAGTTGTACTCATCCTACATAGCAGCTTCCCAGAGGGGATTCCATGCAGCCTCTGCATAGGCCTACGGGTCTGAAGATAGAACCATGTAACAATGCATGGGAATCATTGGTTCGGTAGCTGTGAGTGCATGAGAAGGCTCCTCGAATTGGGACTGCATCCTCCTCAGATCCACTGGATCACCCACAAGGTCACCTGCATCCTGTGGGCTTGTCTGTGCATATATCTCTCTTAAGCTCCTTGTTCTCTCAGGGGAGAAATGATGTGGACCAGCGTATTCATGCTCATGTTCTCCGTCAGATTCATAACACAAATCTGAATCATGATCTGAATGAGTGGACTCATCATCACGGATGTTTCGTGCAGGTAGAGGAACAAAAGTCTCTGCGTGTGACTCCAATGGTGCATGCAAGGAGATTTCCTCAAACTGGACACTTTGCTCAATGAAGAGCTTGTCTGTTGAGGGATCAATCAACCTGTAACCCTTCACATCATCGGAATATCCCACGAAAATGCATGCAGTGCTCTGAGGATCTAATGCTTTCCTCTTTTCAGAGGGTATGCGGACCCATGCACATGATCCAAATATTCGGAAGTGGGTGACTTCCGGTTTGCAACCGCTCCATGCCTCAAAAGGAGTCATGTCCTTGACAGATCTATGAGGAGATCTGTTATGTATGTAGTTGGCACAGTTAAGTGCCTCAGCCCATAGTTTAGAAGGAAGAGACCTTGCATGCAACATGCAAGAGGCCATCTCTTTGAGGGATCTGTTCTTCTGCTCGGCCACTCCGTTCTGCTATGGAGTGTATGGTATTGTATGTTGCAACTGTATACCTGCCTCTGAACAAATATGTTGACCATTCATGTTCACATATCCCCCCCCATTATCTGTGAGGAGGATTTTGATCTTTCTCGCGGACTGATTCTCTGCAAGTGCTTTAAAGTCTTTGAGATGCTCAAAAACTTCGGATTTTTGCCTGAGAAAATACATCCAAGTATATCGTGAGAAATCATCAATAAATGTAAGCACATACCTCGCCTTGTTAATGGACAGATGAGGAAAGGGTCCCATCAAATCACTATGGATGAGCTCCAAGGGAGAGGAGGCCCTCTGAGCCTTCCCTTTTTCAAACTTCTCTTGAGGATGTTTGCCAAGAACACAACCTTGACAAACTCCTTTGGAAAAATGAATGTTGGGCAAGCCAATGACCATTCCCTGCTTGTAGAGTTGTTGCATGTATCTGAAATTAAGATGACCAAATCTTTCGTGCCATAACCTACTATTGTCATCAGCATGTGTAAGTAATAAGGCAAAATCAGGTTAAATGAATTCAGAAAAGGTATAAAGCCTAGATCTGTGATTTACCTCACCAGTGGCAACTTTAGAGTTGCTTTGTATGTCGTAGATATTCACAGCATTATGAGTGAATTCAACTCTCTTTTCGGTGCCAGAATGTGTAATCTGATGGATGGAGAGAAGATTCACCGAGAGTTTTGGAACATGTAGCACATTCTCAAAGCTACAACGATTGAGTTCAATTATGCCCTTGCCGGTGATCTCGACAGGAGAATCATCCCCCATGAGTATAGGAGGACCTTTGCATCCATCCAATGAAGAGAAGGCTTATTTGGTGGCAGCCATGTGGTGAGATGCATCGCCTGAATCTACAATCCATGCATAGGGAAATTAATTAATGGCAATCAAAGCATGGCTAGAGTTACCTTTCCCGGGAGCATGATCTTTAGGCTTCTTCTTGGCACCCTCTAGAATGTGATCCCCAAGGCTGTGCTTCTGAGGTATCTGGGCCATCTGATCTATCTGCTTCTTCATGCACGAGGATTCTAGATGGAATCCTCTTTGAAAGTATGTGCATTTCTCCAATTTCTTCCCTTTTTCACCTTTGGATCAGGAGGAATCATTGAAGGGTTTGGTGTTCCCTTCCTTCTTTGGATTTACATGTGCCTTTCCTTTATCTTTGGATTTAGATATCTGTTTTGGGTTATGACTTCCATCATGCACAACAAGAGAATGTTCCTTGGAGGCCTTGATTTTTCCCATACTAATGAGTTTGTCTTGTTCCCGAGACAAAGATTCAATAAAAGCATCAAGAGTGGGCATGGATCGGTTCTCACCAGAGGTGAGCCTCACTGAATGAAACGTGGAGACAAAAATAGAGTATTCCGGTCCTAGCTTGGAGAGAATGGATAGAACAATCCGTTTTTCCTCCTTAGATTTATCAACCCCGCAACCCTTGAGTTGCAACAACAAATCCTTGTATCTTGTAAAGAAATCTTGTATATTGTCGAAGCTTCGTGGATCCAAAGAGAGCAGCTCTACTTCGAGCATGTGGCCTTTCATCTCATCTTGCTTGCCAAAGAGTCCTTTCATGGTGGTCCAAACTTCATTGGGAGTTTTGCAAAAAGAAATATGGAAAAGCAGCTCAGGGGAGATGTTCATGCAGAGGGCTCCGTAGGCCTCATCCATCCGATTGAGGTATTTGGACTTTTCTATGGCTGTTGTAGGCTCAACTTCCATGGCCTTAGCAATCCTATATAATCCTCTGCTTCGAAGAAAGATCTCCATCTTTCCTTCCCATGCAAAATAATTGTATGGTGTGAGAATAGCTTTTTTTGGAAACTCCATTCTTCCAACGATTTTCAATCTTTTGTACCTGCAAATAAAGAATACTGGTGCAGCTTTGTCCTAGCAGTAGAGCTCTTATACCATGTAGATGAGTGTTGAACACCTGCACAGAAAGATCTAGCTAGCAAGAGAGAACACAGCTTGCAAAACAGAAAAATAATGAAAACCGGAGAGAAAGAATGAATAAATTCTGTGTTGATATGTGAAAAGGATTACAATACATAATATCTATCCTGATTAGCAGAAATGAGGAAACATGCCATAGTGGTGGTCTAAAGAGATCTGATGCATGCCGTCAGTTGCGGAGTGAACTGACACCAAGGCTGTCAGTTACAGAGGTAACTGAGCCTGCATAGGTCTCCAACATATCAAGCCCCACGAGTAATTTCATCATTAGCATGCAAAGAATTGGCTAAATCTAGAGAATGCATGCAACAATCTTGGTCAAGCTAATTACTAAAAGATGATGAAAAAACTAACCATTTCATTTCCACTTCCAGAGCTATAGGCAGAAATATATCTTCATATATCACCTACGAAAGCTAAGGCATTACAGAATCAAAGCAAGAAGAGGTTGATTAACCTCATTGAAATCCAGGGAACAAGAACATTCTTTGCAGTGGGAAACCATGGCTTTGGAATCCATTATTTTCTTCAAGGTTTGCAACAACAACTGTCTATGTCACAATTATCTGGTGGAGGTTGGAGCACAATCTCCGACACTGATAAAGCTGGAATTTCATACACATCTTCTACTCAATAAGGGTTGCATGTGTATACAAGTCTAGGAGCTGGCAAGACTCGAAAGGCTTCAATATCTTTGAAGAAGTTCTAGCGTGATAGCTGTTCTAAGTTGAAAAGAATACAAGGCCTAGAGCGGTTGTCAAAGCTGTAGATTTGAAATGATATTCAGTCTAGGTCAAAGCTGGATTTCTTATAAAAAATTAGTATTCTTATGGCCCAAGTGCCATATCTCGCATTAGCAAAACATCAAAAGCAACAACGACATAGGCTCCAAAAGCATAGGGAAAAGTTTCACCAGCTAAAATGTAGGCAGGTGTAGATTACATAGCTCGTTCCAGATTCTGGATGTCTATAGCTCATGGTGTATGAAGTTTCAGAACCAATTGATCTTGATCCAATTTCTCCATATGGGTAGAGTGTTCAGTTGTTCACTGATTATTGAGTTTACCGAGTGAAAGAAGCACCTTGTTGCATAAGTGACAGCTATGTAAGAGCGTATGTTTAAAGCTATGGAAAACGCGTCTTGAAAACCAGTTTCGGTATATAGGAGTGTGAATGTTGGGCTAAACACTCCTACGTATGAAATAGAAGCATTAAAATTATCATGACAATTGAGAAGCATAACTAATAAAATATTATGGCAGCTGACAACATATCATAGACTAAGTAACAGGACACTTCCAAATAGGGCCTATGTCCCGTATTCCACGTGTCGGACACGACACTTGCCCTAATACGTGTCGGACACCATAATTTTCGTGTCTCAAAATCTGGACACTTTCCAACACGTGTCGGACACTTGCCAGGAACGTGTCCTGATTTCTGGACATGTGTCCTGTCAAAAAGGGTATAAAGGAGGAGGATAGAGGAAAGAGCTATGACAGTAATGTTAATTTTGGCAGGGAGGAGCAGGAAGACGATTGACAATGGCTAGTACCATTGATGAGCTATGATATTCTTACCTGTGGCTATTTAGTATTTTCATTTTGTATCTAGTAGTACAGTAGATACTAGACTTGGTACTAAGTAGTATCTACTCTATTTTGTATTTGTCGATGGCATTCTCTCGATATCTATGTAATACATTTTGATTTTTGTGGTTTAATGAGAAATATCAAATATGCAATTTATGGTTCAAAGTTCATGATTCATTGATAATTTTATTACTGATTCATCATTGTCAAATTTCAATTGAATGATATTATGATTGATGTACATTGTATATACTTCTAGTTTTTAAAAAATGTAGATCTTTATGTATTTTTTTAATATATATATAATTTTTTAATATATATATAAAACGTATATATATATATAATTTTTTAATATATATATAAAACGTGTCCCCCGTGTCCTATTTCTGGGTCGTCGTGTCTCGTGTCGAATACTCATATTTTCGTGTCCTCCGTGTCCCGTGTCCTCGTGTCATGTGACTTAGATCATAGAGAAATTCCAAACATCAACCCCACCCCAAGCATGTTTTGAATAGTTGAATCTGGTTTGATTATATGGTAGAGAATTGAAACCACCTAGAATGTACCACCTTGTCATGTGCTAGACAGATGAATTTACCTCCATGCATTTTACATAAAAATCGGTACACCATTCTGACAGAGTAAAATGACACATAAGGTGGATTAATAAAATCACCACAAGTCTAGGGAGTGATGTTATTGTTCTTTATTTTAATTTATTTGAGATTTTCAAAACTTTCTATCAATTATGTTAATGTGTAACATGTTGATTTTTGACGCTTGGTGAAATTGTATCCAAATAAAAATGTAAATGCTGATAATGTGAGAATATGCATTGTCATTAATAGAGAGTTTTTCTGAGGGTGAGATAACCCTTATAATATAGTCAATGGCTAGTTTTTCTGAGGGTGATGATAAAATTGTGTAAATTTTATCAAATGTATAGATCTGCCTTCATATCCCACAGATGGGTTCTCAGTAACAGCCGCACTGCTCACTAACAATTAACAGCGGCTATGCATCGCTAATTAACTTGAGGTTTGTAGAAAAGTGCGGGGGTGAAAAAGAGCCTATAATCAGTGAATACCTCGGGGAAATCTTGAAGATCAGCTGTCTCTGACTTTGATTTTAGTGATGGAAATATATGCAGAAACAACAGAGGTTGAAGTACCACTTTAACATCCACTAAAATACTGGTATCCTCTGAAACCCACTATATTTACAATAAACAGACAAGATTTCCTGCCTACCTAGCGTCCAATTCACTGATGGTGACTTCATTTATGGAAGGAACCAAATGACTCTGTGTAGAGACTGACGACACAGATGATGCAGCGGCAGACGACCGTGACGGGTGAGTCCCGCTGTTAGAGCTGCCGGTAGTGGACCCTCCGTAGCTGCTCTCACTACTTTTCACAAATGCTGGCTTTGTTGGATTTGCTAATGTCACCGAAGCGCTGGAGATCATCAATATAACATTAGAGATGATTGGACGGAGGCCTGGATCAGCTTGCGTGCATAGAAGGGCAACGTGAATGCACCTTATAGCTTGTTCCTGCCTGCAGGTTTCTGTCAAGGTCGAATCTATCATATTTGGTAAACATCCTCGCTTGTAAAATCTCCATGCCTGCATCACATCCAAGGTAAAAGTGAGTACTTGTAACATCTCCATTATGTCAAACCACTCTTTCCCATACAAAAAAATTCAAATCATACTCACTTGTAACATGTCCATTAGGTCAAACCACTCTTTCCCATAAAATAAAGAATTCATGAATTGAAGTCTTACCCATTCTAATAGGCTTTGCATTTCATGGGGTAAATTTGTATCACTGTTTTTCCTTCCACTCACAATCTCAAGGATTAGCACTCCAAAACTATAGACATCAACCTTTACGGATAGTTGCCCCCTCATTGCATACTCTGGCGCCATGTAACCGCTACACACTCCAATGAAAATTTATTCAATTAAGTGGGTCGTTTAATGTGGTTAAATCTATCGATTGCATAAACGTGAACTGTTCATAAATTAAATTAGGGTAGAGCAGAGGGAGATTATCTTACTACGTCCCTGCAACTCTGGTTTGGATATGAGTTTCGTCTTCCGGAAAAAGTCTTGCTAACCCAAAGTCTGCTATCTTGGGATTCAATCCCTCATCAAGCAAAATGTTGTTTGCTTTAATGTCTCTATGAATGATTCGCAACTGTGAATCCTCGTGAAGATACAGAAGACCACGAGCAATTCCCATTATTATGTTATAGCGCTTTTGCCAATCAAGATGTCTCTTCTTTTCTTGATCTGTATTTGTATTTGAAAAATAGCAAATGTGAGAACTTTTAAATAATCAATCTATGAAAGATTTATGATCTTTCCTAACCAAAAAAATCCAAAATAACCCACCAAACAGGAAGGTGTCAAGACTCTTGTTTGGCAAATACTCATAAACCAGCAACCTTTCAGGTCCCTCGGCACAACACCCAAGCAGCTTTACCAGATTTCGGTGTTGAACATTGGCCACAAGCTTCACTTCATTCATAAACTCTCGTTTTCCCTGTCCAGATCTTAGAGACAGCTTCTTCACTGCTACTTCTTTTCCGCCTCTGGTTATTCCCTGAAAGAATCGGCCCCGTCAATAATCTCTGGAAAAACCCCTCTTCATCTTCATCTATTTGAAAGATGATGTCAAGTCATGTAATTTCATGAGTTAAACTTAATAACAATAATAGGTACATACATACAGACCTTGTATACAGGGCCAAAGCCTCCCTCTCCAAGCTTCTTGTTTACATCAAAGTTATCCGTTGCTTCTATGAGTGCTTCTAAGGTGAATAGAGTTTGCTCCTGCCTCAGCAGTGTCGATTCTGGATCATTTTCATGTGTTTCTGTGTAGACAAGAAAAAAAGGTGAATAAGAATCTAATTTCTTTAGATACCACAAGCTTGGTCGTGCGAAACAGAGGACAAAACTGCAGATTCTACCTTCATTCTGCGCACGGGCTCCTGCCTTCTGTGAACTGGCAGGTTTCATTTTCCTCCACATGGCAAACAAAACCATTAACACTAGAACCACGCCTCCCACAATCCCCAATATTATGGGTAATCTTTTGGAAGAGGAATCTTCTGTAAAGTAGATCATGCAATATATGTATTGTTATTAACAGAAATTGAAATTACAATCAAATTGTACAATACATCAAGTGCGCAAATCATAAAACAAGATGCAGAAGAGAGAGATTACTTGACGTGGTGGGCAAAGTTCCGTTCGATGGAGGAGTCTGGGTAGCTGCTGTAGGAGGGTTTGCCCCAGAGGATGGAGGTGGAGGTGGACTAGTACTACTCCCTCCAGTACTAGTGTCAAGAAAGGGGTATATTTCATATCTGACCGTGCAGCTTCCCAACATTCCTTGAGCTCCTTGCTTGAAAGAACAACAGCTGTATAATGAATCCCTTGCTGATTGCAAACAAGATCTGCAGTCGTTGATGGATATATCTCTCCAACATTGAACTAGACCGTAAACCGTGTCAGTAGCAGAATATGGAGATGACCCTTCAGCGAATCCCTTGTTTGCAGAATTGTAAGCCTTGTTAGACAGGTTGGAAAGGAGATTTGAAGTGGTTGTCCTAAACTTATACAGATTACTCGTACTCATATCCAAAGTGTTCTCCAGATATTGTCCGTCGGTGTCTAGCTTTGAGAAGAAGCTAAAGTCCTCGTATCGCAAGAAGCAGTTAACTAGCCATACTCGGCCGCCTAAGTCGTTTCCGCAAAGCTGTAGAAGGGTATCGTTTGCTTGCTGTGAACAGATCGAGCATTCTTGTGGAGATATGTTACCTGTGCACTGGAGGAGGCCATAAATTCTGTTGGGACTTTGGCCATGTGAAGAAGTGTTGAACCCTGTTTGAGGTGCGTTCTTCAGTAAATCACCCATTACCCTATTCAAATTGCTCGAAAATGTACTTCCATCAGCGTAAGTAGAATCATTATTACATTTATATGACCGCACTTCTGATTGAACAGAAGGAAAATTGCTAATGAATAGCAAGCCGATCAAATGAAAGAGAATAGTTGCATGTTTGCAAGAATTAGCAGAATGTAAGATAGAAGTATCTAAGTATTTTCTCATGATGTTCGATCTGGCAGGCGATGTCCAGGATTATTATGAATATGCGATTACATGCCCCTACAAAACTGGTGGGGTTAGATCATTGAGACACAAGAAGCAATAGTCTGGGTGCGAATTGGGATTTGGATTTCAAGGATTTCAAAATCGATGAAATTTCTCTGAAAATGTACAACCCTGCAGATTTGGAAATCTAATTCTATTACGACATCCCCAAAAGACAAACTTACAGGGTCATTACGGCTTTTGTTTGTATGAAATTGAAATTGAATTTATTTATCAAAGCTTGCCTTCTTCTGGGGTAAGTAAATATTAAAATGTAAACTGCACTTCTAGAGTAGACTAGAGCAAAGCATATAAGTCGCGCGGGCGCGGGAGCAGTATAAGCGCTAACCAAAACGCCCCCAACCCGCCGGAATCCGGTCGATAAATTATTGCTAAAACGGTAATTTAGAGGGTTCTGATTACAATTTCGGCTTCATGGATAGTTTTAAAATCCACTATTTAGAGCAGCAACTACAAAAGCAAAAATTACAAACTTGTGAAAATAGTAATTTTCAGGGAAGATTTTGACCGGTTTTCATCGAAAACGCGCCGGGAAAGCGGGGCGTTTGAGTTGTGTTTTATCATACGCGTCGCGGGGGCGCCCTTACAATCTCTCTCCCATTCTTTCTCGTCCGTACCATGACAGATGGTGTCCAGCGACTGAAATTATGTAGGGAGAAGACTTGTCGTACTTACTTGTCCAGTCAGCAAGATAAGGATCAAGTATTGACTCTTGGACAATTTTACTCTGGTTGGACATATCTTTATTGCATTAATATTAAGATTGATTTCTGTTTATTGGGTTGAAAAGGTTTATTCAACAGTCATCTGTTTTTGAGTAATACAAAGGATAATCATAAATTTAGTGATCTATTTACATAAATTAATAGTTTTCCTTATTATTAATAATTTAATATATTATATTCCTCATTTAAATTGGATACTTTTTCGAGTAATTTAAAGAATAATCATAAATTTAGTGATCTATCTATATAAATTATTTGTGTAATGAAATGGACTAAGAAAGTATACCTCAATGTGCTCAATGTGGAAAGGCATTCAACTAGATTTCAATCTTTAGCAAACATTCAATTGGCGACTCAACCATAAATAGTAATATATACTTTTGAGTTACGTGACTCAACTATAAATAGTAATATATAATTTTGATAACTCAATTTACTTCTTTGCATTGTAATTTTTTTTTTACACATATTAATGGAATAAACAACAAACTGCCCAATGGACCATAAGAGGGAGATGGTCCATCCATAAGTTGTTCCAACATGTGCATGACCAAGACTTTGCAGGATGGAAAACGCGTACAACATAAGCAAATTCCTTCAGTCAAGGTTGTCCGTTTACTCAACTGCTCATCATCTTCTGCATTATTTCAAGTCAATGAATCAAATAAAATAAAACAAATAAACATCTTCTGCAATGAATCAAATCAAATCAAATCAAATAAATAAATTGAAAAAGTGGCATAGAGTTGTGAAAGAATTCCACTT
Source organism: Pseudotsuga menziesii (assembly GCA_001517045.1). Classification (NCBI taxonomy): domain Eukaryota; kingdom Viridiplantae; phylum Streptophyta; class Pinopsida; order Pinales; family Pinaceae; genus Pseudotsuga; species Pseudotsuga menziesii. The sequence goes on along the minus strand of LPNX011061539.1, from coordinate 1,115,722 downwards.
AATACCAATAGGAGGAGCGAGGAATTACGATGCGTTTGGGTCATTGGTGACGTTGCCAGTTGACTTGACAAACTCATTTCATATAGTAGAGATTTTAATATGTGAAGGTGCACCAGAAAATGCTTGTCGAGTCATGGTCCCATGTGAATCCAAGCCAAGATGACCCGTGTGCGCTCTTTTGTCCTTTAGCTTAAGTGGTTAAAGTCATCAGGTGGGGCATTTACTATTATAAACATTATGTTTTATAGGGTTTTTAAAATGGGCTCTAAAATAAGATATAAAATATAGGAAAATTCCCGATGTAATAAATCATGATGTGTATCCATGTAAGCAGGAAATGAGCTAAGAGCATTTGTAGACACTAATAAGTTGGCTTGGAAGTTCTGTTAATGAAGCACATAATTAATGTAAGCTATGTTATTAAAGCACATAATTAATGTAAGCTATTTGGAATCTGTGAAGTAGATAGACTATGATTTTTTATTTTATAAGGTTGGTATCACATATAATAGACTTACTTTACAATTTGTTGATCATAAGTTAGAAGTTCCTATATGTTTGGATAGAGAGAGTTTCTAAGTCCATAACAATGTAAAGGCCAAGGATCAAGGCTTTATACTCAACTATGTTATTCATGCAAAGAATGAAAAGCAATTACAACTACTACAAATAGCTATAGTCTTTATTCCTACTACTACTAAAGAGCACTAGCTACTACAAGCAAGAGTCTAAATAGCAAGAGTATTACCAATTCCTAATTCCTTCTACTCCAAAGTACCTAAGTGTTTCCTACTATTACTATTACTGAGTCTTAAATTATTATACCTACTCTTTACTAATTATATCCTAATACTTTTTCTATCTATTCTATCCTAAGCTTATCTAAACTTAAATAACCTATAAAAGAATTAAAGTATATTATTTCTTTTTCACCATAAAAATAGAGCTGCAATGGAACACCTTAGCCTTCAATTCAACAAGCACTTTCCGGTGTAGTTTTACAAAGACAATGCCACTGACTACTATATTAATCTAACTACACTATTTCGTTAGGAAAGGAAGAAAAAATTCTGCTATAGTTAACAAGACTATCTAAGAACTCTTCTCTTTACTCATCCTTAGGTCACTCCTAACACTCTATAAGTAATCTATAGCTCTATAAGGAAGATAGAACTTCTCTTATTATTAGTTCATGGAACCTATTCCTCATTACTCGTTCTTAGGAAATCCTAAAAAATGGAATCTTGGAATCTATTCCTCTATCAGGAACAATAGTAACTGGTATCTATATAACTTGGTATATAAGTAAGATACTATTTACTGATTATTCATAACTCCTTACTTGGAAGATATTGAAGTTTCTCTATTACTTATCATAACATTAGTTCAACTATCCCATTAGTAACTCCTAACAACAAGTCATCTCTTCCATAATTAGGATCTCCTTGGAATCTTAGACTTAACTCATCAGACTATCCTAACTAAACATAGCTTCTATAACTAAACTTAATACTATATCGATATAACCAGACTCTTAAGCTAGGACATAGACTATATACCTTGTATCTTCTTCGTAAGCTAACTCCTAACTAACCGTAATCTCTAACTCTATGGTCTATAAGGAAGATATAGCTTGGTATAAAAGGAGGATATTACTTTATAAGGAAAGAATAAATATACTAACTTATATCAATATACTTATGATATATTATAATAGATTAGAAAGATTAGGAATATACCATATATTAGTAATATTAGTAAACTTAGATCTATTAGTATTAGGAATATATAAAGAAGATTATCCTATACTTATAAGACTTCTTGTTGTTATTGGCATTTAACTAACATTGAACAATTGCTTATTCTTACATTCTAGTTAATAGAGCTTATACTAGGCATTTGAAACTACTTAAACTGGCATTCCACTGCTACTAACATCATACTAACACTAATACTAGCATTGAACTAATACTAAACTAACATTGAACTGCTGATATTGGCTTTCTTACTCAACTACACTAAACGTCTCGCTCACTAAACTGTACTAAACTCTCACTTAACTGCACTAAGCACTTTGCAAATAAACTTTCATCGCTATCTTTTTTATTACCTTTTCAACAACCTTCTTTAGATCTATCAACAAAACCTCAAGCTAGCTCTTCAGAACTTTACTACACATACTCCATCCTTAACTACACAACGTATAGCAAAAATTGCCTAATTTACAGCTTTCACCCACCTAACCAACTAAGGTTATCTATTACGCATTTACCAAGGGAGGAGATGTGTTCAAAAAAAAACCAGCATCATGACTCATAAAAGTGGGAAAAGTGCATAGTATATAACATAACATACTCTAATCTATCTTTTAAGCAATGAGAAGCATATGGTAATTATAATACGATATTAACTCGACCATTTACACCATGATGAACCAATGTATTAGTGTGGTTCCTCCTGCATTTTGGTTTATTCATTAGTTTAAATCGATTGATCCGGGGTGATTGGATGATGATAGCTCGGTGTAGATTTCTATTGATTGCTTCGTTGTTGTTCATGTTGATCATTTGTGTTAGTAGATCGATGGATGTTGTTTGATCGCTGTTGATCCGTGTATAAACTGCATGCATAATCCAAGTATCTTTGTTCCTCAGTATCCATCCATTTCTCTAGTTAGTTTGATTACCCGGTGTCTATACTGCCTGCTTGATTCTGGTATCTTTCTTTTTACCAGTGTATCTTGGGTGGTGTTCATCGCTGGAATGACGTGGATAACTCGGTTGGTTCGTGCTAGCTGATAAGTGCTTGTGTATAGGTTGATAGCCCTGTTTGTATAGCCTAGCCATTTTTCCCTTGCTTGCTTTAGCCAGGTAGAACCAGAACCAGTAATAGCAACAGCACCACCAGAAGCAAAGGTAGCGCGCCAGAGGGGCGTAGCTTCTGTCGTATCCTCCAAGGTCAGATTAAGTTCCATATTATCCAGTTGGAATGAAAGCATATCACATGGACCTAGTTGACTTGGCAACAAAGTAATAAATATAGGCACCATCGGAAGTGGGGGCAGCAGTGAAGGGAGCTGCCCTAAGTGCAATAGGGGAGGGAGCAGATCTTATAGTGCTTACACTTTGACTCTCCAAAATAATGTGGCTCAATTCCATTATGGTAGGATGGCTTATGTATGATTGTGGAGCTTACCAATTGTATCCAAAGCTCCTATTCAAGAGACGTAACTGCTCTCTCCCAATAGGAGCCATCCCCAAAAATTCTATTTCTTACTTGCTTTATCTTATAAAACGTCCCCTTCATACCCTTCTCACATCCCCATATGAGGCGACATCTGCAGAGATACGTACACCATGCATATACATCTTCTGAGATAGGTATCCCACCGGGCCCATGGATAACACCAGCCACCTGCCCAGCATATTACAAGTGTGTGAGGTGAATTAACCAAATAAACTAGATTATGTTCCCCATGTTCCCAATAGCTGTGAACCAATAGGATAGTCCACAGTGAACCGAAAGTCACAGTTAGCCGCCTTCAGTGATCATCACACCCAGTTGTTCCCAATAGCACTCAGTTTCGCCAAACAACTATCCCTTTTACCTACTACCAGCACGAAGCTATCAAATAAATTCTAGTCCCTAGCAGCGAGCAGTGGAACCTACGGGCCACATACCCAGTTTTTTATAATCACACTTAGTAAAACCTAATGCTACAGTTCATTCATCATAACAAGCCCCAGCGACCCATGGAATGAGATTAAGTGTGTTCCCCCCCATATTCCCTTCCTTATTTATAAGGGTAGTATCCCCATCGAACCACCATATGCAAGAGATGACCCCATGTTCTCCACCTAAAGACATTGATACATCATGTTGTTGTCATACCAGCATATCAATTAATATGCGTAAGGCACCCGCCCAGTCGGCGTAAGGAATACAACATTACATGTCCACCAATTAAATCAAACTCATGTCCACCAAGCAAGTATTTACAACTCGCCATATGCTAGAGGAGTTTCCTAGCACGTTAGGTAAGAAAATGCAAGTGGAAGTGGATTGCTTGCTTGCTAACTTCCCCCATTCCTTTCACCAGGAAATATTTAGCGGCATGTTGGTTACTTACAAACATATTAATTAAGTATGTAGCCTACAAACATATTAATTAAGTATGTAGCCAGACGAGATCGATTTCTCAATTACGTCAAGTTCAGCCCAGACACTAGGGTTGCGGGGACCGAGGAATAATCATTCTCATCGGGAACTTCAAGTGGATTTTCTTCTTACTCAACATGGCCCTTTCAATGCGTTTACCCATAATGGTGAGATCCATTGATTAACTTTAGGTCGATCACCTTGATGCTTGCTCGCCAGATGTTTCTGTTTGCATGGGTGGAGCCGAGGCGGGGTGCAAAGAGTGAACCCATACGTGGGGTGCTTCGCGGGATGTTGTTATTTAGGCACCGAGGCTTATATATGCTACACCCAGAGTTTCTATTTAATTGTTTCAATTGATTTATAGATGTTGCTCGAATCGACTCTAGTTTACTTTTTTTTCTTTATTGCTAGATTGATCACACAAACTATTACACCCAAGTGCCCCACTAGATTAGAGAGACAAGTTGGTTTCATACGTGATATTGATTTAGCCATGGTTCCACTATACTATATTAATTAATACCTGCAAAAACATTAGTCACAGTTTTCCTGTTCTAGGACCAGGTGAACCAGTGCCAATTTCTGGATCAATGACAGAGTCGGTTGTTGATGTAAATGACCTAGTTTATATCGTAGCAGAGGAACATAGCCCATAGCAAAGGCAGAAGCACCCGTGAAAGCAAAGGTAGCAGAAGCAGAGATAGCAGCTAGCCTAACCACCAACAAATTCAGTAGCAACAGAGAAAGTAGCACAACCGACAGAGGCAGTTGTTTCATCCGTTGACCCGGTTCTAGCACTAGAGGCCAAAGTTGGGAAAGAAACAAGGATAGCAAGAGTAAAGGCAGTACAAGTAGGAAATACATCTCTACACATCCTATACTATGCTCTATCAATGATTGATTAGCCCAGTTGAACTACGGACATAAATAGAAAAGCTAACCAGCCAAAGCCAACCAAGCTAGAAAGTAGTTATTACTACCTTTCCCAGTCAACCGAACAAAGCCAGACAAGACAAAGCCAACCAATAGTGGCAGGGAAGGCAACAGCTATAAACACACAAAGAAAGGGTGCATGGAAGCAAAAACGACAGAACCAAGGGTAGCTGACCTAGGTCTAACGTAGCTCATCAAGGCATCATTAAAGCCCTCGAGCGGCCCAAAAGCCTTTGGGTGAAGAATAACGGTGGCTAGCGGATAAGGCTCCTGAATGGACTTTTTTGGACGCCCGAAACTGGGACATCCCACCTCGATAACCCTATGTAGAACACAACGCCGGTCACCCTGAGCAGTCGTCGAGCGGTGGATACAACAGGGCACCACCCCTACTGATATATGCTTGGTATAATTTCTATATGGCTGGTGTGTTGTGTCTGTTGAATCTGTAGGTGAGCTGCTTAGTGTGCATGGCTTCTGGCTAATGGTTTTTTGTTTAATACCCTTCCCCTCGTGCCTCAGGAAAGTCCCTCCGGGTCCTTCCTTTCCTTTACATCAGATCGATCTCAAATTGAAAATAAACGTCTTATAACGCCATGTTGTACATGCATCTTGGTGTTAAGGCTCCTTACCATACTAGCCCAGGTGTTCCCGTGTAGTCCCATCAAGGTGTGTGTGTGATTGATCTATCAATCAATAAAATCAAATATCCTGGGTGTAGAAACATATATAATATTGATGTATAAATAGAAATATCTCCATGGTGCATTTACCCTGCCTGGCTTGCTTCCACCCATTGAATACAAAGATTAAGGTGCACGTAGATATTGAAGCCGCTTTAACGAGCAAAAAAAACCTTCCCTTTTTGGGCTCATAACCAAGTGTACCCACCGATCTAGCATGCCCATGAAAATAATCTTATGTTTATATGGATTTCACATATAACTTTTGAAATCCATTCCCACTAAGAACTCTAGAAAGAAAGTAGATAAAGTAGGAAAAGCCTGTATAGATAAAAATGAGCGGACATGTACTTGTTGGACATGTACGTGTTGGCAGGTGCCTAACTTGGACTAGAGACATCCTGGGTGTACTTGTTGAACTGTGCATACTTTGCGTACTATGTGGGTACCTTCCTTACGCTGAGTCAGAACTACTTTTTTTCCCGTAATTTTTACAGCTTCTCATTTTCTATACATAAATGAAACCAGAATTGACTTTACAGAATCACCGTAATTTCGATAGCTCTTGAGATATGTAGGCATGCATCCATTATATGAAAGACTTGGTTTACAAGGACTGAAAACAATGTGTGAAATTGAATAGATCGGGATTTCACCTTTAACCTGTATAGTGTAAAGGTTCTTGTTGTTGTTTATATTATGTAAAAGAAAGTGGGAATACTATATGCGTTAAGACCTTCTGTAGTGCTCTGCCTAACCGGTAGAGCACTGTGTCCATCTCTCTGTGATGTTCTCTATCTTAAGCTCATTCTAAGTTAGTTTTTAATAAAATCAAGACATTTTAATCATATTACAGGTTTATATCCATGTTTGTTCTATTAGTTTTATAAACATATGAATGTACAAGTATGAACTGTAAACATATTAAAGTAGAAATATGAGCTGTACATGTTTGATAAACTTCATGAATTTTTGTAAATTAGACAATAATACCATGCATGAATTTAGTATCTAAATACCTGGAATTTACATACCTGGAACCAGTGGTTGTAGTAGATCAAACAGTTTGGTGTAGACCATGTAGGCTCCTTTCACCTTTCATCTTTCCATCCAAGCCTTTATTAACAAAATGATGTGCCACCCTGCCGACCAGCTCTCATCATGTGCTGGCCCTCGGAAACCCATGGGTTTCCTAGCCCCCGAGCCCACAGACCAATAATACCGAGAGAAGCTTCCTCTCCATTCTATATCTTTCTTTGTTTCCACCATTTCTCAGTCATTTACAGATATTCTCGTCCTTGAGTTATCCCCCTCCTCAAGTTTTTCCTCATTTTCCCTTCATGTAGAGTCTAATTTCCCAAAAAAAAATCCAACCTCTTCATCTCCCCCTGATACCTCCCCTAAATACTCATTTTCTTCCTACTTTCTTCCACCTTCTCCACCGCCTTTCCTCCAAAACACTTCATTCACCTACCTCCTTCAGTTTTCGATGCTAGTAAATTATTATAATCATCAATGTACATTTATTCATTCAATTGTCCTTATCTCGAGCATCCGAATAGTTAAGGTTATTTAAGTTGGTTGTCTGGCATTTATTAATTCTTGGAATGTTCACCACCGGTCCCTCACGGGATGGCCGTTTAATAGCTAGTCCTATTTAAATCAATTATGTTGAATAAAATAATAATTTAGTAATTATCTTGTGTACATGTGAGTATCTTAGTTGTCTTACTTGATCCGGAATCCGATGCTAGTAATCATATTAATAAGTATTATTATAAAATCAATCATGTCATATCTTGATGGTCAGATTCCATAGTTCAATATACATGTTTAACCTACACGGAATCATTTGGTGTATTTGATTAATATTTATTTTGCTTGAGTTATTTCCACTTGGTTTTAATTGAAGAATTGACTACATTTACCACAAGAGCGTAATAATAACAATAATAATTGTTTAATTAATTAATTGACTATGTTTAACACAAGATATCAATAATCATCATAATAATAATAGAAATAATTGTCTAATTAAACTATCGGTTATGTTTACCACAAGAGGAATTAATAATAATAATAATAATAATAATAATAATAATAATAAAAATAATAATAACAAAATAATAATGATTCACATAGATAGGACATTGACGGATACAAGACATAACAATCGCAATTACCTACTCGGATTAACATACAACATGTAATCTTTTTAGCATCATCAATCATTAATTATTAATGAATTTAGTTATAACATCATTATATTTTCAGATTCATTACTCAATCAATTATTTTCAAGGAAGAGATACCTACTACTACTAAGCTTGGTGTCGTAGATCCCCTTGACCCAACACAGTACTAGCTATAACATCCTCCTATCCTAACCTACGTCTGCACCCTCCCTATCCTTCCTTTGCTAGTATAGAAGTGGATGTTGGCTTCACCGACCTGACCACATAAGAACCTGAGAGTGATAGCGTCGGCTGAACAGCGGACCTAGCCTCTCCTAGCAGGCATCCGACCATCGTCATCACAACAACATGGGGAGCGTGTCTCAGCATGACCCTCCCACGACCTCGGGTACCCGACCGTCGTCATCACAACAACATGGGGAGCATGTCTCAGCATGGCCCTCCCACGACCTCGGGTATCATAAAAACATAGGGTGGAACACATCCATCCCTCTCAACATCCTGGGTCTATATACCCTATCAAAAACATACTTTGCTGCTATCCAGATTATTGGTCTGTGTCATCGTATCATCAATTTTGGTAATCAAGGCTCTTCTGCAGAAATAGGTACTATACCACACTTCATATAAAGTATCCATTTATTACATAGCCCGTGTGTCCTGCAGATTAGTACTTTGAAAACATACATTCATAATAATATCTCCATTCAATCATCAGTTGGTGCATATTATCAACAACATTTCCTTTCATTGTATAACTCATTAAATTGATCACATCATGGGTTGATATCCATGTACCACATCATATATATTACATTTATCAATGATGACAATTAAACATACACTGTCTTTATGAACAAAGGAATATCATGATAACTATAACATAGTAACCTCACGAACATAATCATAACATCATAATCAATGTATCAACATAAGCATAGTAACATCTTAGTCATAGTAGCAACATCTATCATGTCATAAATATGGTTTTATCAGTCAAACTGAGTCCTACATTTACTAAGAAAACAAAATGCAACATGTCGATATGTCTAGTCAAATATGGGCATTACATATACTCACCCTTCAGGAAATTTCGTCCCAAAGTTATTGTTATGCATGATTATAAGAATATATTATTATGCCTAATATAGGTGTCTTACTACTAGAATTCATTAGTTATGGTAGTCCCACTTGGAAGAGACACCTACTACTAGGGTTGGTCTAGTGTCTGTAATAACATGAATTCTACTATGTTTATTAATCAACTTCCCATTTCTCCATAAATTTTCCTAAAATAGAACTCTTACACCATGAATAGCGCATTATACATAGAATACTTACAATTGCACTACTTATTCCTTGGTAGTTTTAATAACGTGACACACCTCTATAATATGAAGTTTAATTGTTAGTTTGCATGCTTGTCATATCATTTTCTACGACAATATCAGAATTCCATTTATAAGTTCATCTCTTTCTATACTAATTCCTATTATTAGTCCTCAAACAATTGGCCATTTTGTACCAGTCGTTTATCGCTAACATTCTTATGGTAATTATGTGTCATAAAAAAACATATTGTTTTCAATCTACTTTAGTTATCACGTATATTTACCCATTGATATCATCATCAGTTTCACCCCTCTTAGTCACTTACTAATTACACAACTAAGCATTATATTGCACCACTCCGTTTAATACACATAAAAAATGTATCTTTAGTACTTTTAATGTTTAAATCACTTAATATATTATATTGCGCCCTATTCATTTCATACTTAGTTAGGTGCAATAAGTATATATATATTATTTACCCATTACTCTTCTTGCCATTCTTTTATCCTTTTTACATCCATAGGTTTTCTTATACTAATCTTGAATGTAGCACTCTTCTTGATACAATTACCTTTTTATATCTTCTTTATCCTTGCTTAAACTTGCTCTCTCTCCCTCTCTCCATATATAGGTATCAATAGATATTAAGTCTACTTGATCTATTTATTTAGTTATTTATGTTGCATGAGTACAAGTACATTTATAATCTCTTTTTAATTACTAGATTACATTAGCACACCTATCGCTCAATATTAGCAACCCTAAATCTTTTATTTATATAGACATAGCATTCCTTATAAAACCTCTTCTCTACACCTTGTCTTTCACGTTTATTGTTCCTCATCTATTTATTAGGTCTTACCTCCTAATATCTTAATGTGTTAACTTATAATATTGTTTATGCTCAGCGAGTATAGGTTCACTCATTATACCTTTATTCGAGATTGATTACCATTATTACTTTCACACCAATTAAAGTTACAACCTACACCCTACCATAACCTATTAGCTTTGTGGTATGCTAAACAATGCTAACCCCATGGGCTCATCTATACATCATCATATCCTTTCTCCAACATTTGTATATTCATCTTCATCTTCAATATACTTACACCAACCATACCACTCGTCGTCACTTTATACATATTACCTGTTATCAACTAAAGTATGAATAGTTTACTGGCTTGTATCCCCACCCCTATCCAATCCTATCTATGGTATTATAATTCATTTCAAGATTCAATTCTCCATTGGTGATGTGAAAGACACTTCCACAAGTTCATCGACATTCCACACGTTAAAGTCATAAATAATTTATTTAACATAAGGTTTTGTGATTCTCCTGTCTATAACCATTTTTAGGTGGCAATTTTATCATAATTTAAGTTGGAAATGATGTTATTATAGGCGAAATAGAATCCTATTACAATCTTCGTAAAAAGTGATCAAACATGCCTACTAGCCATAGTAACACAGAACACATGTTTATCTCCTTCAGTGTTTTCTCCTTACTAAGTTTTCTTAATAGTCGAATAATGGGGTTAATCTACCCGATGCTTTCCATTTCGATCTTGTAACAAATTTTTAGTCTCATCAACCATAACTTATCTTAACTGTAATATCTTCTTATTAATATTTAACTTATTGATTATGCTTCCTAAGAAATCTCAATTAAATGAAATTATACATAATCTAATACATAAATGAAATTATACATAATCGAATAAGAGAATTGGAGCAAGCTTCATGTTTCGCTCCTTATTTCTTTATTAAGGGATATCCTAATGTTGTTCCAAATTCATCTCGAGTGCTGACTCCAATCTCACAACACCACCATATCTTATCTTTGAACATCTCAAGGTCACCAAATATACACTCCGTCTCCTTTAAATTCCATCCTTCTTAATTTTGATAATGAAGGTTGGGGAGAACCAATATAAAAAAAAATGAAAAAGAGTGAGGATGTCTCGACTTAAAGTGGATATTCTATTTCATTCTTATGGTAATAAAAAGTCGAAGTGGTTTTGTGGTTTACTTACCTGATTTGCACATATTTCACCTTTATTTAATAATCAATTTCTTTTTCTAATGAAAACAAAAATTGAAACAAGAGAAGAAAGCATGATTAAGACGTGCAAGGAAACCACAAGATGTGAAGAACACGATTGTGGGATAACAGTGTGAAGCATTTCGTTAAGATCCAATGAAAAAAAACAAAAATAAATCAATGGCTATAGATAAAAAAAAATATCTCCATGAAAATCAGTGAAATATTTTGATAAAAAATAATAATAAAAAACAACACTTGATTTTAAATAATTTCTTTCAAATGCATATGTGGATAAAGTAGTCCAAAACCCTTGACAAAAAAAATATTCCGCCTCTAACCAAACCTGTAAAAATGCGGGTTGAGAAAGTTAGAATTTCTGGAAGGTCAAGACTAGTTTATGGGAAAAACTTAAAACCAATTTCCTACGCATATATTTTCTGCTTTGAATCAAATAATGTATATCTATGTTTTCCTATGCTAAATTGAGTCAAATGATACTGATAAGCTATAACTAGCCTCTGAAAAAAGGAATAAATGAATTTAACTCTTTAAGTTTTGCAAACTAAATTAGATTGGATCAATTTCATTTCACTATCCGCAAGATTGTTATTCTTAGCTAATAATATATTTTAAGCAGCACCCAAGTCGTTATTAATAAATTTGAGCAGTACCCAGCTAGCCATGGGAATGAATGAATTCCAAGGTAATGCCTCTTTACCCATTAAAATAAAATGACTAGCCTATGAATCCTTATTCTTTACCTATTCGATGAAAAATTTCCTCGGCTCTACCTGCTGGGTGATGGGGTCAACGGATCTTCATCCCAGCCTACCCGCCGGTTTAAAATTGGCTTAATTAAAACCAGGGTCTTGGATTGAACGTGTCCTTTTGGTTTAAAAAAAAAAAATTGCTTGGATCATGGACTAAATGTATCCTCCCTGGACATTAACTAACCTACACACATCATTAATTAACCTCAAAACGTAGGGAGAAGATCGACAACCATAAAACGTACACTCCCTGAGAATTTGACATTAAACCTACATACGTCACGAGTTCAACACTCGGGGAGAAATATCGACGACCATAGTTTAATAAAATCTGAGAAGCGGCCTAGTTGCAAGCTGAGAGTGGCCCCGCGGTTGGCCACAAGGAAAAATAATAAAGCACTACCCAGATAAATCAAAGAGTTGCAGGTCAGAGAATTTACCATATACTCGCATGTTAGCAACAGGAAGAGCTCAACTTAATCTGCTTACTATAATCAATCCTTTATGGTTTAAAGGTAAGGAAAATAGTAAATGACTTACCAAATAAATCATTGATAGGCTCTCCATCTAATTCTATTTGCAGGCATTCGGTAGAGCTTCCATTTCTGTTCCTCCTCCCCGAATAGAAATTAGATTCCTTTGATCTTTATTTCTGTTTGTGCGCAATGAAACTCCCAATTTGGGATATTTTAACGAGGAAAAGAGCACAATATCATAAATGGAGGAGATTTGTTCCTGTGGGCTTCTGTAACGAGGCATATGGGAACATATTTTACCTAAAAGCATGTAAAATATTCAGAGCTAATTAAGCTTCCAGATTTTTTATTTTTATTTTTAATATTATATTAAAGAAAAATAAAATAAAATGTAAATTAAGAATGATAAAGGGAGTTACATTATTTCTAAAATGTTGTGAGTGAAAGAATTGGTGATCTATGTGATGTTAAGATGGATGATGATAACCCAAATGCGGGTTGTGCACAGGACACGCGAGTTGTCCATCGAAGGGTGCACCTCCAAGATGCATGGCAAACAAGTGTTCTCTACACACGAAAACCAAACATTCCTAGCTTACATCTAGAAACTGGGAAGTAATTAAAGAGAACTTACTTTGATGTGAATGTTCTGTGAAAGATCTTTTGCAAAGGAAATCAAGAAAGTAGACACTTGGAGCTTGAATGTTATACCTCGTTATTATTAATGTTATATATATATATATATATATATATATATATATATATATTTAATTTAAATTTAAATTAAGCACAAATAACACCATTTGACCGTACTGGTCCTTCCAAATTGGCAGAAAGAAAGAAAAAAATAATAAAATAAAAAAAATCAAATCATAAACTCCGTGATTGCTAATGGACCCTAACCTAAGGTGATTGCACGTGTTTAAACAAGAAGATACCAAGTGGACGCGTTGTGGGATGGTTGGCTGGGCTCTCCCTTAGTGCTCTCAACACTAACTTTACCCTAACCTATCACTACAAGCACCTGCCATCCCTGCATGAAGGCCATGTGGACAATTGCATGATGCTCATGCTGCATGAAACTTACGCGCCAGTTCTCCAGGCTAGAAACGGTAAAACACTTTTGATGCACTGTGCAGCTTATGCACACATCAGAGAAGAGTCAAAATCTCAACTCAGCTGCTAGGAAGAAGTTTTTCAGGAAGAAACAGTAGGGACTACAACAACTGTGTCAGTGAGAAAATAGTTTGGGAATAGTAGGTTTTTAGTTTTTAGTTTGATTTATTATTAATATGAATTTTGTAAGTGTTTGGTTTACACTATAAATATTTGAAAAACATCTTCAAACTGATTTCACATATGATAAGATAATGAGGCATTTCATGCTGCTACTATCGTGCTTTTGGCCTGTTTGTGGCCACAAAACACAGATTTCGCCTTTCGAAGTCAGCAAGGAGCATTACTTAGTAACTCACGATACTGCAATTCACCACAACAGTAAAGCACCCAAGACCTTAACTACATTTCTTGCTTGAAAATAACCAAACAAAGCACACAATAAGCAGAGCAAGGGATTAATGGCTCTGCATTCTTGCAATTTTGTAAATATTGCAGAAATAAATCGTCAGAATAGGGAGATTCCCCTAAGCTCTGCGTTTTCAAGGAAAAATATGTTTGGCTCTTCGAAGTTTGGAATTTCTTTAGGATTTAAATGCCAGCCATGGCGACTGAGGAGGCTCATCTGCCGCGCGGTCATGGAGTCGAAAGCGCCTTTGAAGACAGAGGTAGACAGGAGGCACGGTGGCCAAGACCGCCTCTTGAAGGTGTTAGTGTCTAATATTAGGAACTTTTGTATAATTGCTCATATTGACCATGGGAAATCAACTTTAGCAGATAAATTGTTAGAATTTACTGGTACAGTAGAAAAAAGAGAGATGAAAGAGCAATTTCTTGATAACATGGATCTTGAGAGAGAGTGGGGAATCACAATAAAATTGCAAGTTGCTTGCATGCATTATCTTGGACAAAATGGTGAACCGTATTGTCTGAATCTCATTGACACTCCTGGTCATGTGGATTTCTACTATGAGGTTTCTCGATCTCTGGCTGCTTGTGAGGGAGATCTTCTTGTCGTGGATGCTTCTCAGGGTGTAGAGGCTCAAACTCTTGCTAACGTATATTTGGCGTTGGAGAACAATCTTGAAAATTAGTCCAGTTTTGAACAAAATTGATCTACTAGGTGCTGAGCCTCAAATTGCCTAGGCCGGGGCACGAGGTATTTCCAGCATCCCCTGAAGGCCTTGTGGAGGATGGTAGAAGATGAAATTAGCCCAAAATGTGTAGTTCCCTCTGGTAACAATCAATTTTTTTCTTTAAAAGAGACTCTGAACTTAACAATTTTGTTCTTTTTTTTTTTGATAATTGTTTTTAATATGAATATGTTCGTTATCATCTCAAACCCTAGCGTGATGAAGATCATGATCTGTGCACAACTGTTTCAATTTAGACTTGTGCTATGTACATTAAGTTTTGTAAAATTGACATTAAAATGCTTTTAAGGGTTTATGGTCACAGTGGAGGTATCCAGGTATCATGCTGGCCAGTGGCCAGTGAGTTTGATTTGAGAAGTATCAAGTAAAAGTGATGCTTTTCGATTTGAAACAGTGTTATGGATATTAATGGTCTTAAAATAATTTCTATTATTATTATTATTTTTGTTAGAGAGAGCAAAATCTAGGCCACGATGGTGAAAGCACTCGAGCTGAGCACAACTATCTCTCTTTTGAATTAAAATTTTATTTATTGCATATTCAATAAATTTTTTCTAACACATCTTCAATTATTGCAGGTCCTTGCGTTTGAGCCAAATCTGGACGCCTGTCTTCACAGAAAGCTTGGGCGTGCACTGTAACGACGACTCAATGGCGGCCTCATAAACTCTAGACGAGAGAATTCTTGTCAAATATGAGACATGAACTCCATCAGACAGACACAACATTGTAGCAGGCGCTGTCTTCTCTGAAATCGCCCCCAGAAACCCCTCCTCGTACTGCAATGAATACGAGGAAACCATCATGAGTTGCGACGCCCTTGTTTCAAGAGCAACTTCCAAGCCCCCGAAGCCCTTCCATTCTGAAATGTTGCCATTCTCCTCTAAGATTTCTGTCGCTTCCAGTCCGCGAACGATGGCATAGTTACTTACCGCTTTCGAGCTCTGATTACGAAATAATGCATGGCCCGTAGTTAATAGGTTTGCATTTTCATATTCATGGCTGGAAGTGGGGAAGCTGTAATGGCCGCATCTAAATGATGTATCATTTGCAGTAGATTTGAAGTTGAAGATGAAATTAGATGGCAATGTGATCAGCAGTGTATTTCTTTCGAGGGATTCCATGGCCGATGAAGCGCTCACTTGGGTGGAAATGACAGGGATTTCAGGGACCTGATCATTCAAGCATTTCTGTCCGAGGTATTTGCAGATAATTTTTTTTTTAATTTTAATTTTAATTTTTTTTCTCTCCTAGAGGGCCCCTTTAGGTTCCAGTTTTAGAACCTAGCGCTTTGATACCATCTGTAGTGCTCTGCCTAACCGGTAGAGCATCGTGTCCATCTCTCTGTGATGTTCTCTATCTTAAGCTCATTCTGAGTTAGTTTTTAATAAAATCAAGACATTTTAATCATATTACAGGTTTATATCCATGTCGTGTCTATTAGTTTTATAAACATATGAATGTACAAGTATGAACTGTAAACATATTAAAGTAGAAATATGAGCTGTACATGTTTGATAAACTTCATGAATTTTTGTAAATTAGACAATAATACCATGCATGAATTTAGTATCTAAATACCTGTAATTTACATACCTGGAACCAACGGTTGTAGTAGATCAAACAGTTTGGTGTAGACCATGTAGGCTCCTTTCACCTTTCATCTTTCCATCCAAGCCTTTATTAACAAAATGATGTGCCACCCTACCGACCAGCTCTCATCATGTGCTGGCCCTAGGAAACCCATGGGTTTCCTAGCCCCCGAGCCCACAGACCAATAATACCGAGAGAAGCTTCCTCTCCATTCTATATCTTTCTTCGTTTCCACCATTTCTCAGTCATTTACAGATATTCTCATCCATGAGTTATCCCCCTCCTCAAGTTTTTCCTCATTTTCCCTTCATGTAGAGTCTAATTTCCCTAAAAAAATCCAACCTCTTCATCTCCCCCTGATACCTCCCCTAAATACTCATTTTCTTCCTACTTTATTCCACCTTCTCCATCGCCTTTCCTCCAAAACACTTCATTCACCTACCTCCTTCAGTTTTCGATGCTAGTAAATTATTATAATCATCAATGTACATTTATTCAACCAATTGTCCTTATCTCGAGCATCCGAATAGTTAAGGTTATTTAAGTTGGTTGTCTGTCATTTATTAATTCTTTGAATGTTCACCACCGGTCCCTCATGGGATGGCTGTTTAATAGCTAGTCCTATTTAAATCAATTATGTTGAATAAAATAATAATTTAGTAATTATCTTGTGTACATGTGAGTATCTTAGTTGTCTTACTTGATCCGGAATCCGATGCTAGTAATCATATTAATAAGTATTATTATAAAATCAATCATGTCATATCTTGATGGTCAGATTCCATAGTTCAATATACATGTTTAACCTACACGGAATCATTTGGTGTATTTGATTAATATTTATTTTACTTGAGTTATTTCCACTTGGTTTTAATTGAACAATTGACTACATTTACCACAAGAGCGTAATAATAACAATAATAACAATAATAATTGTTTAATTAATTAATTGACTATGTTTAACACAAGATCTTAATAATCATCATAATAATAATAGAAATAATTGTCTAATTAAACTATCGGTTATGTTTACCACAAGAGGCACAATTAATACTAATACTACTAATAATAATAATACCATTAATAATAATTATAATTAAAGAAAGTTTTCTAGTTGTTTGTTTTTAATCACAAGTATCATAGTCATGAGCATGTTATCTCTAAATTCATAATCAAAGCACCCTTAGGGGTTTAAACAACCCTAAAATTTTTGTTAATGTAAATGAACAATGTTTTAAGTCTACGCACGACAACTTTCTAAAGATTATTCTAATTTACGACACTTGATCACTTACGTATTACAGTGTTCACCTATCATTAATGAATATGTTAACTTAACATTCATTATTTCATTAACATATTTACCTATGAAAACGTATACCATTATTGATTGTGTTAAGTATTGGTATGCCGATATTGGTATACGTGTGCAAAGTGTGCATGCATGGCCAGTGCATGCATAGATCATACACGTACTATAAGAAAACATCATATATCCTATATATATATATATTAACAAAATAATAATGATTCATGGATACAAGACATAACAATCACAAATACCTAACTGAATTAACATACAAACATGAAATCTTTTCATCATCATCAATCATTAATTATTACTGAATTAAGTTATAACATCATTATATTTTCAGATTCATTACTCAATCAATTATTTTCAAGGAAGAGACACCTACTACTACTAATCTTGGTGTCGTAGATCCCCCTGACCCAACACAGTACTAGCTATAACATCCTCCCATCCTAACCTACGTCTGCACCCTCCCTATCCTTCCTCTGCTAGTATAGAAGTGGATGTCGGCTTCACCGACCTGTCCACATAAGAACCTGAGAGCGATAGCGTTGGCTAAACAGTGGACCTAGCCTCTCCTAGCAGGCATCCGACCGTCGTCATCACAACAACATGGGGAGCATGTCTCAGGACGACCCTCCCACGACCTCGGGTACCCGACCGTCATCATCACAACAACATGGGGAGCGTGTCTCAGCACGACCCTCCCATGACCTCGGGTATCATAAGAACATAGGGTGGAACACATCCATCCCTCTCAACATCCTGGGTCTATATACCCTATCAAAAACATACTTTGCTGCTATCGATATTATTGGTCTGTGTCATCGTATCATCAATTTTGGTAATCAAGGCTCTTTTGCAGAAATAGGTACTATACCACACTTCATATAAAGTATCCATTTATTACATAGCCCGTGTGTCTTGCAGATTAGTGCTTTGAAAACATACATTCATAATAATATCTCCATTCAATCATCAGTTGGTGCATAATATCAACAACATTTCCTTTCATTGTATAACTCATTAAATTGATCACATCATGGGTTGATATCCATGTACCACATCATATATATTACAGTTATCAATTATGACAATTAAACATACACTGTCTTTATGAATAAAGGAATATCATGATAACTATAACATAGTAACCTCACGAACATAATCATAACATCATAATCAATGTATCAACATAAGCATAGTAACATCTTAGACATAGTAGAAACATCTATCATGTCATAAATATGGTTTACTCAGTCAAACTGAGTCCTACATTTACTAAGAAAACAAAATGCAACATGTCGATATGTCTAGTCAAATATGGGCATTACACCTACTATGCATACTCTAGGGACCTAGCCCTATGCACCTGTGCACGAACTATGGGAATAATAGGGGTACAAGACAACTTGTAACTATGGTCCCAACTAGGTCTTCTTAGGATGGATTTTACGTCGTAACATTTTCTTTTAAGACAAGTGAAACGACTATATGCCATGCAATTAGAAACTATAGGCAAGTCTCTCCATTAGTATATTCTCTCTTCTTGTTGTTTACAGCCGAAGCCAAATTAGAGATACAATATCATATAGAGATGATTCACTTTCCACCTTATTAATGACCTTCCTGGGATGTGGTGGAATGCACCCATGTAATAAAAACTTACTTATATTAGAATATATGAGACATATGTTCTGCTCGTATGATTTGTATGATTACCTTTTGTGTTATTTATACATATAGGTTAATAAGTCTAACTTGTATATGCGTGCATCATTGAGAAAGGAAAGGGTATATTACGGGGGCTAGCATGACAAGGCTAGATGAAAAGCTAGCAGCTAGGCTGAACCTTTCCAGTTGATATAGGATCCATATGGTGGAGCTGGCACGGCTATATGGACAACCTCAATAGGGCTACTGCTAGGGTTGTTGGATTTTAGCTCACAACAAGACTAAGATTACACAACTAGACTGAGCTTAGCAGGAGAATAGTAATGGGTCCCCCACGACATGCGCTGAAGTTGTTTGCTTTTCGCACTACTCCCCTACGGACCGAGCAGAAGCTATGATGATGTCGAAGTGAAACCTCTATTTAGTAAGTTAGTAAGAAACTGTTGTTGATGTTGTTGTTGGTCATGCAAGGACTTATCCATGTGACATTGTATATAAATGAATGAATTGGTCTTACTTAGTGGTTTATGCACCCAATTCTGATTCATACTTATCCTGCTGGTTGGTCTGCTGGAGCAGGTAGAACAACAACTCTCAGTCATAATGCTTTAGTTAGTTCCATGTAGTAAGGTTACTTAATTTATCAAGTCAAACGTCTTGATGGTGATATCATATAGTGTGAAAGAATAATATGTATATGCTATTTAAGTAGTCAACAAACATGCATGGAAAGACTCTATTAGCTGGAAACTACATATAGAGGTATTGCCCATGCACTTTCACGAAAGGCTAAATCAGGGTGAAACTTTTACATACAACATGGATTCATCGGTTCAGCATAAAATGGGTTGTTCTTCCTACTAGGAACAACGCTCATCATACATCATGCTACTACATGTCATGTTGTGTTATTTTCAATATTCGACGGAACACTAGGTGGACTATATAAAGTGGTTACAACGTATTGCTCGTAGTATACAATCGTATATGAACAACTAATTTATGCACTATTGCTATGTATGTTATGAAAACTATTATTCATTACCGAGAGAAACATCAACAGCTAGTCTTACTCTAGCATAAAATACAGTTCATCCAGATGGGGGATTTCTGACCTAATCAAAATGAGTTTTTTTCTTATACAAAAAAATGGTGAATTAAACGAAGTTCAATTTCTGTAGATTCTTCCCATTCCGGTAGATCTAGTTTCTGTTTTTGTTTGTTTATTAGGACAAGTGGAAATTCTCTGTGTGAGTAACTTATCTATAACCAATGATGATTTTAAGGAACCATACTTATTTAAAAGTGTATAAATGTTGGCGAATATTACCAATTCTTAAAACGCCAACTATAAAATGATTGGAGATATTTTTCAAAAAATATTTTAATTTCCAAGGATTTTATACCGTTTATATAATAATTTGGCGATTTTTAGGGTGAAAAATTTTTACCCCATCAAAATTGAACGAAACAGGGCTTCAAAAAATGCAAAATGGTGAATCTTTTTTGGGAGAAAAACATTGAAAAATAGCCCACTAGGCTAAAATTCGCCCCTAAATTTATCCCTGTCTATAACTATTGTAGATATTGGTCCAAGCCATCCTTCTATGGATTTGACTGCATAACACACTAAATAAAGTGAAACACGTGGATATGCAATATTGTAATATATAGATCATTTGTTTATATGCGAGGTAACAACTCATGTATGCAAGTTTTTGTGATATAACACGTAGATCTGCACCCTACCTTTCTATGTATATGAAAAAAAAAACTATGCATAAGACCTGATCCTCCATAAGATCTTGGTTCATGGACAACAAAAAGGTTCCCAATGGATGGGGAGTTGTTACTTTACATCGTTAACATGGGGATATGAAGCCGCTGACTCCTTACTCCTACTACCTATGATATATGACTCCTGCCACGAGGTCAACGTCATCAAAAAGTATGGTTCCTATAAAAAAAATCCAGTTGAGATACCCAGATGAATGGATGGGGGGTTGTGTTTTCTTTTCGCTCACAACAACCTATCTATAATGAGTTTGGTTTATGTTCCAACTCAACCTAGACAAGAAAGAGTGAAGCTTATTGATTGATCGTGCATCATACATAAAGGAGTTAGCTCTCACATTATGTCGTTCATGCCTTAAGGAGTAGTTCATAAAGGGTTCAAGCTCCTCACAATTTACATTGTTTCAATTGAAACATCTCTATGCGATGTCGTATATCGAATGTTTTTTCTGATTTCAGGATTTGGCTACTGGATGGAGCCGACCTGTTGTGTGAATGACACTACTACCCGACAAGCCGCGAATGGCCAGATTCATATATCTAACAGTGACCTCCCTCATACCACTTGACTTGTTCATTCCCCCCCCTTGGCTTGCTGCTTGTTGGCTGGGATAAGAGTCGGGGCTTGCTTATTGCTGGCTGGTTTTATTAAGTTGGTTTGCTGTAAGAATTAAGAAGTAGGTTTACTTTTGATCTAAGGTGAATTATTTGTTGAATGGATTATATGTTGAGTGGGGAAACTGGGCAAATGTTAATGGATTAAATTAACAAATTTTTATGTGCTGTTATTTAATAAATAACTACGTGCACCCTCCCTTTCCTGTGTGTGTCTTGTATGTCTCCAATGTGTACTGGGCAGGCGGCCGAGGTCTTCTATTTGTCTGTTTGTGGCTAGAGCATAAAGCTGGCATCTAAAAGGAGGCTACTGGCTTTTTGGAAAAAAATAGGTTTCACCAATGTATTCATCGGCCCGTACGTATTTCCGTCCTGTATCAGTGAGGCATGTGGTGATGTTTCCTGTTTTCAATGGTTTCGCCAATATCTACGTATTGGGATTTGTCCGTTGCCCCACTCGAAGACCTACCTCGGCTTAACTGTTCTACCGGGGTGAAAGTATAAAAAGAAGCCATGCACTTACTTTTTATTCCACTGTTCTTTTTCAAGTACTTGGCCTTCTTCCTTATTGGTTACCACCACCTACTTGGAATATAGCTGGGAAGTCTATTTAGAGAATGAAGGGTAGGTGTTATCTGTCAGTGAATGCTGAGTCTGTGAGATTGTGAATGATGGAACACCTATCTCGTAAGACTCATCAGTGGCCTATGGAAGGAGGAGAAGGGCAGGGTCAATAGCTTGCAAAAGGTGAGAGATACCCCTCCACCTAATAAGGAAATAAGGTATGTTATAAGATTAAACCCAAAACATCACGAAATAAATGAATGCATAATATCCTTTGTAAAGGATCATTTCAAATCTTAAAGCAAAATGGCTGGGTCAAAAGTTTGAGTTACTGGATGACTATCTAGGTGATGATAAAATAGGTGGAGACCTGCGAGCAGTATTGAATTAGGCAGGCTGATTATATAACATAGGTCTGATGGGACTGGATATGAGGAGTTTTCCAAATAGTTGTATGAGGCGATCCCTTGCTCCTGCCAAGGCATAGATCAAATTCTGACTTAGGCTTAGGACCGAGGAGGTAAAGGTCCAACCAAAGGAGGCATAGTTTTTTCAAAGGATAGTTCCCACTGATTGCATTATCTGCATGCATATTCACACTCGTTTATAATAACAACCTAGCACTCACAAGTTCTTTCTGAACTTCCGTCATACCCTCCCTATCTATTGGACTTAGCCAGTATCTAGGTAATACTCAAAGGTTATCTATGCACCTAACTAAAAAACTCGGGGTTTCTTCTTGTATATTGATCTGTGTTGTACTGTCCCTCGCATAAGATGGGCTCTCGCCCCTCTAAGAAGGGAGTTCCTGTGTCAAAGTCAGTTCCAAATTGATTGGATAATCAGTATTTCACCATGCATTGATGCCAAGTCGTAGTCCTTGCCTGCAGGTCATTATTAACTAGGCCTTTTCTAGATGTTGACCTAGGATAGCTGAGATGCTATTGCACCCCTCATAGGCGAGATAGAAGGCCCACCTTGCCACTGGACCATAGGATGAAAAGGAGATTTCCCCTTCCCCTCATGCCTCAGGAAAGTCCCTTCGGGTCCTTTATTGTCTCTATATGACTTGCTGAAAAAGAATGTATACTGGGACCCAACACTTGAGTGGAATGCTAGCAGAAATATGAATATAATATGTGTGGGAACCAAGAAATAGAATCTCTAAGAAAGAATGGAGATTTTTTAGGAGCGAGATAAGGAAATGGAATAGCAAGATAATTGATTAGCTCTTTAATATGATAGAATAGTTATCCCAACCCCACAATCCACCAATGATAGATCGAAAACTGGTTGGTCTATTTATTCTACACCGGTTAGTTAGATAGATGACTACCCTGGTTCCATTTGATTCCATATTATTGATGGAGCCAGCTAGGTGCGATATTATCAAATACACTACAAGGCTACTAGGCTCTAGCAATGGGTGTATACAAGGCTGTGAGTAGGTATAGTGAAGGCAGGTGGTGCGATACAACAGGTTTCAGTTGATAGAGAAGATATATTGAATTGAAACTGAAAGAATATGCTTGTTATATATGTATAATCCCCATTCCAACTAGTAGTGTTTTAGGTTATGATCAGGGGGAGTTGCTATTAATGAGATTGAGGAAGGATAATTGAATTACCCATTCACCCGCATACCGACATTACTCCTACCGTACGCCTCTCTCATTACGCATAATGGAAGCATGGATTGATGGAAAGATGGATGGATTATGGGATATTTCCTATATGCATACTCTAATTGAAAGCACCATATGTTCCCACCGCGACGGACGGGGGGCCAAGTGAAGGAGACACCGCCATAGGGAGACATTCCGATATACAATAGCCAGTACTTGATGCCAGGTGTTGATATAGGTGTCAATGCAATCGATGCCCCAAGAGGTGATGAGTCGATGCTTCCCATCAATGACAGGTGGTGATCACTCGATGCAGTGGATCCCAGAGTAGATGTTGGTACTCAATGAAGAAATAAATGCCAGGTTTCAATGCCTTCCTATCTATTTTGGAGATGATGTCTTTGGAACCAGTGGTCATCGATAGACAGTGTAATTCATAGTATAGGAGATCTAAAATAGTAAAGAGGTGACCCGTTGATGCCGATGCTTAGCTTTCTTTATACGTGAATCTATCTCACATCCCCATCAAGGTCTACATCGAGGTCTAATCTATCTCCCAAGTGGTATAATCTCATGTAGTGATATAATCCAATCTCACGTACCAATATAAGTATAATATGTCGTCCTCATCGAGGGCTAATATAGAGTTTCCCCTCGAGGTATATGTTCACCTCCAATATGATAACTAATATAAGCCCCATGTTATCTACCCTCGATTCTACCTTGATCCTACCACTTTCCCTCTTATCCTCACCTCTACAAAGATCATAGCCTTACTTCCCATAGACACTCATAACTAGATAGCATAGACGTCATATATAGCTTATACATATTAGCGTAGAAAATAAATGATCTATAGTACAGGCGCGCTACGCATGATGGTTGAAATGGATAATCTAATATAAAAGGCATGAGATTCAATTTAGTGAGGGGGGAGATCTCCAAATATTCAATTTCAGGTAAATAAAAAGAGATTGATAGATTCTGTATTATGGGAAATATGGAATGTAATAATCTCATATAATATATATTTTCTATCTCTCTATATTTTATTTGTGGACATAGGGAATGGAATTGGAATAGTCATCCCTGGTTACTCTTTGGAGCAACCCAGTATTACGAGAGACAAAGAAACCACCTATTCTTAAAATATAGAAGGGAAGAGATGAAATATTTCTATCTATATCTATATTATTAGTGGAAATAGGGAATGAGGGAATAATCTCATATATAATTGGAGATTCAATTTATTAGTTAGGGGAAGAAATAGAATACGGGGAAGAAAGCTCTACACTAGGATGATTTGGTCCCTTATATGTGTGGAACACGGACTTAAGACTTTGCTCCTCTTCTTCTCCATAGTCGACCAGTTCTTTCATGGTGTAAAACTTACGTTGTAATCCCTAGGATATTTCCTTCCATACCGACAGTAATCCTAACTTCGCCATTAGCTTTAGACCTATTGCCCCCACAAGATTACTTACTTATATTCCCCAATCTCAGAATATATATCCATGGAGAAGAATCTATTCCTGGAGAAGATTAGCACTTTGTATAAAACCTAGACATCCTTCATATATTACCTGCAGAAACCCTAGCACTTCGACAACTAATTATTTATCCTATAAACTAGGGCAAGATAAAGGTACGAAGTTGCTTGTCCGCATCGGGAAAGTCCTGATTGCCTTCAGTTTGTCCAAGGGATTCTATTTCATATCATCTTCAGATCACCTTCCCTGATTTCCTTCACAGATCGCCTTTTATATTTCCTTCAGATAAAACCTCATTATATTTCCTTGCCCTCAAAAGGACAAGCCCTCTGGACCTTCAGATCGTGCCTTTTTCGTCTTCGGTTCGCCGACTTCTGTTCTCCCCACATGGTCATGTATGAAGACATGGTAGTTTTTTATTATGGGGGAAAATGACATATATAGCCCATGTTTTACAATGTTTTCACCCCGGGAGAGCAATTTGAGATTTGCAATTTCTCTGATAGCACTGGCAGAACTACCTTCTTTAATGAAGTGTGTACAATTTTGGTTTATAACTACGATTTTACATGTTGCTTTCACTCTACCCTTGAAAAAATTCCCGTATGATCTATCTCTAATTTTATCTTCTGCCTGAAGGCAAAGAAGAAAAGAGTGAATAGGAGAATAGACTATGACACTCAATGTTGCATTTACAGACGCATACCATTTAACCCAGACAAACAGTCAGACAGAGATATTCTTACACTCAAAGTACAGTTGATTTATTATATCTTAATGCCTTGTCCTGATCGGAAGGTTGGAAGGATTTAATGAAAGGATTTTCTCATTAGATAAGATGGTATGAGGGCACCTTAAGAGAGAAATGAAGGCGTGGCATATTTACAGCTAGAAGGACTTACCTTAAGAGAACAAGGGACTTACATGCCTTACAGTAGGGAAGGGAAGATATCTATTTTGACCCACCTGTAGACTTGATCAGACCTAAGCTGCTCAGGGGATGGAAGCAAGGATAGAGACATTTGTTTTACTACCTCGATGGGTGCTCTAGCAAACTTTTTAGGAGGCATAACTAGGCCATAGGATAAGAGCACATTGACAGGCTAGAACATTATCGGAAGTTACACCAGTGCTAGGGATTATGGGGATGGGGATTTCGGATACGTCCCTTTGAAAAAGGAGTTTGAGGAGGTGCCTAACCTACCCTTTTATTATGCGATTTACTCACTCCGGCCAACCCTAGAAAAGATAGAGATTGATATATTTCTTTATGAAATCGGAACTTTATTTAGTATATTGAACAGGTTAGAATAGAGATAAGGAACACCTTATATTTTTTGTGGAATTTACCCCACTACCCTAGCTGCTTTAGATTTTACTGGCGCTATCAGTAATGCTACTATTTGAATGAATTCTTTTAAGCGCCACAGAATACACAACAGAGGCTTAGAATATTACCATTACTTTGACCTAGAAACCCCTCCTTCCGATACTAAGGGAAAGCATAATCCTACTTAGCCTTAGACAGAGAAAATTACCATCCAACATGACCTTAAATGCCAACCTATCCATCGTACCCCATAAATTAGATGCCCACCGAGAGAAAGAACAACCCCCACGTATCACCCTTTGGGATTTTCACATTCCAGTAATCCCAGACAAAGACTGACTTTGAGGGGAATTGAAACCGCCGAGGTAGGATAATGTATAATAGTAAGAGCACTTGCCCTGTCTACCTTCTAAGAATCTGTTATAAAGTGTTATAAAACACTGGGTGAATGCTATGCTGCTATTGTATCGAATGCCCGTCCCGTTCAACGACGCTCTATGTGAAGGCCCATGCCTTTTAAGCAGGTAATTAAGCCAATAAAGAGTATACGAAAGGTTTTGATTAGCAGCAAGTCACGCATGCACAAACATTAATCAAGTAGACTGAGTAAAGTAAGACCACTAAACTGCGTTCCTCAAGCCAATAGGTAAGAGATCTACTAATAAGTAAGTTTGGGGCCAATAGGTAAGAGATCTACTAATAAGTAAGTCTGGCATTCATAAAAAGGGAAGTTATGATGATCCAACTGCTACTCTACTGGTTGTTCTTGTTCCACCCCCACCTACTCAACTTCCATTCATCTAGTAGGTGACATATAAAAGGTAATATGAAAGGTTATAAGTGCCTGTCATACCCACTAAGTTATAAATTTAGAAAGTGTATAGGGCTAGAGGTCTAGGTCTTAAGATGGATACGTAGTGTGCACTGTATGTGATACTGTCTGTAAGCTGGATGAATCTTGTCTTGAGAAGATAAGTCTAGTAGTGCAAACTAAGCATGGATGATTCAAGCGGTATAGGGAAAGGTCTAGTGATTCAGGTGGGTAGAAGGCAGTAAATGAAAGGTGGGTAAGTCTATTCCTAGCTAGAATGGAGTGGGTGCCCGCTATAATTCATCAATTGTCTCTTGAGGATGAAGCCTGGTCTGAAAAGAGAAGATAGTGCTACCCAAGAAAATTTCAGAAGGACAGTGGGTGCCCAGGTGGGGTGGAAAGATGAAAAAGTAAAGTCAATTCGGGTAAAGTTCATAGCAAAGGTCTAAGTGCAATGTTGAATATAGTGCCTCATGATCTTGGACCCGTATAATCCTTCCACTCCTTTGTCGGGAAAGAGCTACGCACCTTTTTTAGTGGAGTACACTTAATTTAGGTATAACACATGCTCCTCCCATGCTACTGCAATTAAATGCATAAAAGTATTTGGTGCCTTAATAAAACCAAAAGGCATTACTAACCACTCATATGGACCTTGCTTTGTATTGAAGGTAGTTGTATTCTTCCTTGATCTAGACTTGACAATATAAATATGGAAAAGAAAGCTTGGTTAAGTACTTTGCATGCTGCAGCTGATCTAGCAAGTCATCGATCTGGGGCAAAGGGTACTGATTCTTTAGAGTGATATTTTTTATAGATCTGAAGTCAATGCACATTCCCCAAGACCTAGACTTATTTGGCACCAAAAGAATCGGGGAACCACATGGAGAGGTACTTTTCCTTATAGCTCCTTGCTCCAACAATTTCTGTCACCGCCTCTGAACTTCCTCTGACTCTACTATGGACTGTCTGTATAGTACTATATTTGGTAAAGAAAGTTTGAAAATAACTATATCTCATGTTCCACTTGCCTCTTGGGTGGCATTACTTTTTAATCTTGGAACACAACTTGGTATACCTAAACAAGCTATTCCAATTAACGCTTCTATTCCTTTTGTTTGCATTGATTCTAAAATATTTATGATACTTTCTTATACAATATTTATTTACCCTTATCATTAAGATGGCATCCCTCATTTACATATAGGAGCTACCAATCAACACACTACGGACATAAAGAGGCACTACATTGACGTCTATTTAAGAAATCAAATTTTGACTTATATCAAATATACTCTTACACTACTTGGTAACTTTTTACTATAAATCCTTATTCACCCAACCCAAAGGGTATGGATCAGGGTAATCATGCATTTAGAAACCTAGCTTACTTACTAGGTCCTATGCAATGAGGTTTTCTTGTAAACCAGAATCTAAAAGAGCATTTACTTTTATTTATTTATCTCAATCTTGATATGGAATAGAATTGTCATGTCATTCTTCTCTTTGTTATGGAAGATACTAAAGTGAACCCCTTTTTTCACTATAGTGCAGACTATACTTTCATCCACATATGAGCTTATTTCTATCTCCCTTCTTGCTTCCATTTGAAATTTATTCTTCTTGATGCACAAGTGGAGTGAGCTCCTAGTCTTGCATGCACAACTAGAGAACAACTAACACTACTAGTGTCTTTGAGGTTCGACGGAAGGAGAGCTCGACTAAAAAGAGAGGCATATTTCCACTATTTTTTAGCTAGCAGATACCTCAAATGTATGTCCAGAAGGAATATTGGAAGATATAACTGTGTCAATTGGTTCATGGGAGTACCCTGCTTATTTCATCGTCTTGGCCACAAAGAATAGGCTCAATGGTTACCCTCTTATTTTGGGTAGGCCATGGTTGGAAACAACAGACGCTTATATAGGGTGCAGGGAAGGAAAAATGACAATAACAAATGGTTACTCTACAAAGAAGCTCACACTTTATCCACCTGCCAAACCTTTCTTGGATGAAGAGAATCCCATGTGCATAGAATAAGATGGGGATGGCCCAATTCTCCCCATTATAACAATTTAGAGAGATCCTACTCAGAAAACTTGAAGAAGAAACCATGTTCTCAATTTTTATGCTAAATTTGTATGATAGTCTTTTTTCTTTGAGGACATAGTGATCTCTCAAGATTGGGAAATTACTGGTTTATTGATTGAAGAACCTACATGACAAAGGTTATATAGTGTAAAGGAAAGTCAGTATTCTAATAAAATGATTGAAGTTGCACCCGAGAAGACATTAAGAATCAATAACAGTTTGACTGTTGCCCAGGAACATAAATTGCTGGAAATTCTGCATAAAAACAGTCTAGCCTTTGCCCGAAACTATTCATATATCAAAGGTATACATTAATACATTTGCCAATATAGCATTTATATAAAAGATGGAGCCATGCCCATCAGGCAACCACAAAGAAGGATGAATCCGGCACTTAAGTACATTGTAAATACTGAATCGGTGTGGATGATTCGTTTGATACCATGCCAGCTTTTCACTTCTATAAAAAAGGTGTGGAGCTCTTTCCTAACAAAGGAGGGGAAGGAATGCGTGTTTTCGGAATTCCTGAACCCGTATGGAACAGGCATAAATACCGGCTCATAAATATTCTCTAACGCATTAGTTATGGACCAATGAATAATCCGATCCAAGGGGTAAGGAATAGTTAGCTGCCATTTATCAGTAGACCTGGGCTTGGGGATAATTATCCTCCTCAT
Organism: Pseudotsuga menziesii; assembly: GCA_001517045.1. Lineage (NCBI taxonomy): Eukaryota > Viridiplantae > Streptophyta > Pinopsida > Pinales > Pinaceae > Pseudotsuga > Pseudotsuga menziesii. The sequence continues at coordinate 1,085,273 of LPNX011061539.1, read as the reverse complement.
TAGGGCAAAGTGAAATGACCCATCCAGTAAATAATGAGATAATTCGGCCAGGCATTTCTCTGAAATCCCATATATTTTTTATCTATATGTTGCAGCTGTAAAAAGTTCGAGTGAGCTTTGTATTTCATCATACACCAGAATAAGATTTGTCAAGTAAGAACCCGTTTCCATCACATGTATCCAACTCCCATCCGTGTCTTGCCACACAAGTGTCTGGAACTGATTAATAGAAGTCATTGAATGAATCATTTCATATATAATTTCAATTTTTGGAGCTCTTATTGCACCTGCGTAATTGCCCAAGCTTGTCACTGTAGTGTAAAAACATGAGGGGGAAATTTTGCTTTTACTCATTATATGATGCACCACATGGGTATATCACAATTTTTTACCCTTGACCTTTACCCTGTGTATTCCTATCTACTTTTCGGTAAAAACCGCTGCTTGAGTTGACTGTCACATGGGAGAAATTCAGTGGGTGCCCTGCATTCGATCCAAACAAGAGTTAAATGAGCCTTAAGGAGTTGCTTACGCTGACCGGTTTATCCCTGCTGCACTATAAATAGTATTAAGAGCATAGTATGGATGGAAGATACCACTGAAGCATACTCACTTTGGTAGATCAGGGAATAATTTTGGTGAATGCCTTTGTGCCTGATGCACCCAAAGCGTTCTTCATCAAGGCTCTCCAGTCCAAGGGTAAATCTCGGGTTTCCTCCTTTTAGATGTAGAGTGGTGCTTGTGATAAAAATAGTGAATTTAACCCCTAGATGTGCTTTGCTGCCTGTGCTATTGCTACTTGCTCTTCCGCAATTAGTTTGACTTCACCTAGTCCCTCTGGTTGGTTTTCCAATTGAGCTAGTGGTTGATTGATGGCTTTGTTGTTATATATGCAATTAGCTGGAAGAGTTTGGTTGGTTTGGGAAATGCTTATATAAGTCATTGGTGTTTCTTGCTTTGGTGCCTTTACCCTCGTTGATGGATAAACTTCAATCGATTATGGGCCGACTCAAGTTAATTGGCTTAGTAAAGCGTAGGTTCTATAATGAGTGAGATCTATGTATGTGGGTCATATGAATTTAGGAATAAAGCCAATAGCCATTCTCCAATCCCATTTGGGAGCACCCTATATACCTATGAAACCCATATAGTAGTAATAAATCACTAGATCCGGTAAGTAATAGTGGCTAGCTTTCCTTTGTCTTCTAGTCCTAGATTCATTTGATCGAGTAGTAGATCCAGTCAATTCAGTAGCAGGGGTAGCAGTTTAATAGCCATCACCCCACTGGGGATCCTTTCCAGGTAAATAAGCATAGTCCGTTATAAATCCATTACTTTACCCGGCATAAGCAAAGGCACCACCATTGGTTCCATGCCCAGGTGATCCAACATCAAAGTCTCTAGTAGCAGATACCATTATTTCAGATTTTCTAGGTGCATTAAAGGATCAATAGCATAAGTTACAAAGCAAGCCTCTACACCAGAGTTTTAGCATATTAAGTTTCATCCCCTCCCAACAGCAGAACATTTCAATCTATCTCTATTTTGGGATGCTACCCATTCACATTTATATATATATTGATTTCTGATGTGCCCATTACATTTCTTATGTTCCTGGTTACGTTAAAATAAGAAAAGATATATATGTCCCAGTCCTACCTCGAGTCTCGCTCTACTCGGCTTCAAGCTTCCTCAAACTGAAGTACCTTGTTTCTTAGGCATGCCAAAAGTAAAGTACCTATGTCCCAACCTATCCTCGCCTTACTCGTTGGGTGGGTTCCTAACGTTTCAATGCTTACCCTAAGTACACTCTCTTTGATCAATAAGAAAATAGAACTGCTATGATGGATGGAAAAAAAAACCTACCCTTACCTTTTCCCGTAACCCTTGGGATGATGGAGTTATGGATGCACAACTAGGCACCCATTAATTTCTCTTAGAAGCAGCACCAGATTGATGGATGCATGGATAAATGATGGATCAAGCTTACCCTTGACTTTATTACTCTCCCTAGTTTATGGATGGGGAGTGAGTGCTACCCAACCCATTGCTTCAACCTGGAATCAGGAACAAAGCCTTTCTATGAACCCTTTAACCTACCCTTCCCTTATTAATTGGTATCAATATGAACTATCCGACTTAGGAGCCTTGCCAATACGATTCAAAAGAATCCACTGCATTCTAGGAAGGAATAGACCCGCCTTTCATTTAATGCCTTAATATTAATTCACCTTCCTGCTTCAAAAACCTTAATGACTTACTTAACCTATGCCCCAAACTTACTTGTCATTTTAGTGCATGCCTGCTACCAACTCACCTTCTTGACTCACCTATCTGACCGAACCCTACTTATCACCTGCCAGGAAGTGGAGGTACAATGTTAGGATAATATTTATACCTTACCCTAATACCTTTACCTTATGAATTATTATTTATACCACTAGTAACTTCTGGGCATCGCTTTCCTTATTGTTCCTGCCGAGGATCCCCAATACAATTCATCCATTAGAACCCACTGGCTAGGAATAGACCTGTATCTCACTTCGTTACCGAACCTGATGGTTTTACCCACCCAAATTTACTATACTGCTTTATTCAATCTTCTTATTTAGTGGAACCACTCCGTGCCTCACTTATCATATTTCCCCATGCCGTGATGGAGTACCTAGGATCAACGGAATTCCCAACAAACCACAGAACCAACTGGTTCCACACCTTAGAAGGGGGAAGCCCTGCGATGACCCCAACAATTTATCAAATATTTTAGGCAACCATAGACAACTAGCTATCCCGGGACGACATCGTATGATGCCCTATTCTATTTTATGCATGGATAAATAGTGCCCTTATCTCTTCTCTCTATATATGAAAGGGATTTTGGGGGGATCTGTCATTATGCTTTCTTATAATGGCCTGCCTGAAAACTCTCTATTGTTGTTCTCCCTTGGCTACTGTATCTCTCAGAGGGACTAAATTATACCTTGAATGAATGTTGAAACAGATATAATGGCGAATGAAATTAACAAGAAGTTCAGCTGAGGTCGAACGAAAGATAAGGCTGTCTCTAGAGGGCAGTCCCGACTGGGCCTTAACTGATTGATTATGCATATATTACCAAGGTCATTCTGAACTCTCTAGGATCACCTCATCATGGGGAAATACTATATCACTAGAGCTAGGGTGGTTGAAGACCCATATGGGAAAATTGGACTTATTATATTCCTCCAAAAGTGGAAAAGAGTCCAACCATAATATGTAGAAGTTGGATAGCTTTATAAGAAGCTTCAACTCAAGTAAATGCCATGAGTGAAACTATGTACCCAGTAAGTTCTTCACTCGAAATACAGGGGATAAAAGTCTCTTATAACGAAGTCTTCTATTGGAAATAAAACCTATTGGCTATAGAAAACCTATTTGGAATCAAAACTATTGGGGTTGTAACAAAGTGAATAAGAAAGATATATTTAGTAACTAGATACCTTTACCCGCAATGACCCACACCCGCACTAGCCTCCGCAAGGAACAACGGGACCCTTCCATATGGACAACCTTTTCGAACCCTTCAATTAGGGTACTAAGTTCAAAGGGCCCGAAGGGGATTTAATGGTCGATTAAGTGAGCTATCGCCAATCATACAAGGGGAGTTCAAAATGGACGTTTTCGTAAGTGATCGCGGATAAAAGAGGATAGAAACAGGTAGGAACTGGTATGAATAAATATGACTTAGCTGCCTAATCAATTTCTCCCTGTTTGGAATGAATACTTGAACATGGAGTAGCCAACTTATACCACAAACGAATAAGAATTGGTATGAACAGGTAAGCACTGGTTAGCGGGGGGGGGGGGGGAATAGGTATTAGCAAGAATGAGTACTTTAACTGGTATTAGCGAGGGTGATGGTCTTCGCTATTCGCTGGAATAAGAAATCTATGGAGGATCATAAAGCCTTGCCATAAAGAGAAATATATCACTCATAAGGGTAGCCTATAATAAAGAGAGACATTGCTCTTGTCAGCTCTTGTCAGCTCTTGTCATACATCACTAACTCTATTAACTAACTCTATTCATTCACTAGAGTGGGGAAATACAACGATTCATAGTCCTTTCAGTCCAACGTACTTATCACGGCACTTACCACTGTATTTATGTCAGTTTCTATTCCTTCAGCAATAGAACGCCCACTTCACGTTGCATTCCTAGCCAGCCCCATCCTTTCACGAATCTTGACTCAGAGCAGGTTTGAAACAAACAAATTCTAGTTCTTTATGCATGCAGCTGTAGGTCAAAAGTGGTTAGAAGAAGTGTTTGTCCTCTCCGGAAGTGGAAAAACACTAAGGGAGAGGGATATACTCCTTGCCCTCAGAAGCGCAAGACCTCCGAACCTTTCTGAATCGCCAAAATTGAACGGGTATTACTACCTTCTGGCTGCGTATGACCCATAGACGTTCAGGTTCTCAATCTTGTTCCCCAGGACTGGTTACCACATGATAATATTTCCAGATGTATCTCTCTTGAGTTTTGGACTACTCCGGTTCCAGGTCGCTACTCAAATCAGGACCCTTGCCTCCAGAGTGCTCTGACCTTCTAGCGAGAGTGCTTCAAGTGGCTTAGTGAAGGATGATTGCTTTTGGAATGTTCACACAAACAGATTGAGATCCCCAACTTATTTGAAAGGCTCATAAATACTTATAGCTAGATCTATTTAAACCTTGCTGCATGCTTCTTATATTACTAGTCAGTAAGTGGTCATATCCCCATAACTCTAAGGGTGAACATTCTCATATAGCTTCCAGGGCAGTCATCTCTCCATAGCTCATAAAGTAGTCATTCCCTTAGGTATAAAACTCCCCCTTGGAACCCCCCCCCCCAACTCATAGTTCATCCAAGGAATAATAAAGTTCAGTAGAAACAGAGGTTATAAATATAGTACATTAGAGGATAGCAGTGGTACCAGCGAACAGAGGATCAGTAGTTGCGAACCTTAAACTTTGAATTTAAGGTACAAAGTCACTTGTCCGCATTGGGCTAGGACCCGGAGGGACTTTCCTGAGGAACGAGGGGAAGGAACTACAACATATAGTTTTATCAGACAAAAACCCCACACTTACTTTCAAGGAGTAGGAACGTGCTATAGATACATCACACTTCCTTTCTTACCAATTTCTCTAAGGTTACCTATTCCTATAAGCTTACCGGGAGATATAAAGTATAGTATAGCCAATAGAGCCTGTATAGATACAAGAGCTACATATAGTATGGTCAATTGGTTGAGTGCTTGCTGCTTGGGTCGCTTAAAAGAAATAGTAGGCTTAAGGGTAGGCATGCTATGAAACCCCTACCTTGGTTCCGCACACTTTACCCACCTGAATTAAGAAACTAGACCTATATAACTTTAATCATCCATGCTTTCTTGCTACTACACTAGAACTTCTATTATAGGGACAGGATTCACCCAACCAACAGTTTACATCCAGCAACAGTATCACATACAGCGCACCATCACTACATATCCACCAGAAGACCTACACCTGTAGTCCTAGACCACTTTATTAATTTAGAAATGCTTTGCACCTTATTTTCTCAGCAGGACCCTCTGTATGTGAGGGAGGGTGAGCTTGCTCGTTTCAGTGGGTGGGTGGCACAGGAACACCCAGTACCAGTTGTATCATAGCGCGTGGGAACTTCTGGATTCAGTCAGAACTTATGAGATCCAATGGGAGTAAGCACATAGATAGGAGTTACTTATATCATTGCTATTACCCTTTGAAGAAGAAGTCTAGATATAGGACTACTCTTTTCATTGGACAGCTACTCACAGTCAGTCTTGCATTGCTTAGTCATTTGAACTGCCTTATTATAGATAGCCAAAAACCTTCAGGAGAGATTCTGGGAAACTACCTTATTCATGAATTCCTGCCAAAACTTGTTAGATCATATCAGATTCTCTTTATTTATCTATTCCCACCCAACCGGGTCCTCCGAGTTGTTGGTTTCCCTTCGTATTTGTGGTATAAACCAAACAGGCATTAGAGGACTGGGTGGGCCCGAGGCATTCATAGTGCCTTGTTAAACTATAGATGTGTTCAAATATAAGGACCAAAGCCACTTGTCCTTCATAGGGAAAGGACATTTGTCCCATTTGGTTCATCACTTTACTAGTTTCGACATTCCCTACAGAACCAATCATGTGATCATCATGAGGTCCTGGATTTTTTTTCGTGGGGTCGGTTTATAATCTCGGTGTAACTGGCAAATTATCATACAGGACCCCAGATTGTGAATACATAAAAAGAATTACTGGATTTTAGAATAACTTCTTCCTTAGTAACTGCCCCTTACAGGGCCATATCCTTAGTAATACTAGGCACAAGAGATTTCACAAACCAATTGGCCAATTATTGGGCAGGGATTTTAGCTTTAATAATTCAAAGTTGATCTCTAAATTGCCGTGAATATTGAACTGTAATAGATCATTACAACAGAGATCTTCTAATATTCTACACTCTATTATTATGGAGTTATTTACTTTAGATTGCAGATAATATTTTATTCGCTTAATGCCGAAATAAACTTAAATGAATTGAAACTAAAATAAAAAAAAGCAAGCAAATAAAAGACCATCCACACAATAAACACAAGATTGACCCCTAGGAAAACCCAGCTTGAAGGTGAGACTTATGCTCTGCTCTTTTCTTCTCAGTATTGTGGTGCAAATACAAAAAAAATAGGGCACTCACTATGAAGTTGCCATTGACTCTATGGCCAAAATGGCTACTACAATGTATCCTACTTCCTTATTATGCTAAAAAACCCACTCCTAGATGCTCTGCTCAGCTATGGAACAATAGACATTACAATAAGATTGGAACCCCTTCTTCTCCAAGTGGCCCAGTATTGAACATAGCCTAATAGATTTCTAGGGTTAGGGTTAGGGTTTATACATGCCTCAACTCCCTCCCAATTAGTGTTAGGTTTTTGGGCCCTCTATAATCTTATTGAAAGTCCACACGTGACTAGCTCCACATGTGTCAGTAATGTGAGCTGACATGGCATATACTCGGTATCATGGTGGTCAACATATAGGTAAACTTACGGGAGGCATAACTTCCGCATATGAACTCCGTTTTTAGTTCTCTTTGCATTGTGAGGTTTCTTTATATCAACAGTTTTGCACACTGACAGCACCTTTGGGGGCTGGCCCATCAAATTAACTAAATACGCATTGGAAGGGCCTGTAAAATGCACCAAAATTTAAGGGTCTAAACCAAACTGGCAAGATTTAGGACCATTTTGAAGACAATCACATATTTGAATGACCACCTACATCAATTGCATAGGGAGGGCAGTGAAATGCCGGATGGTGCATGCTATCACAGATGCAGATGGTTACGAGATTCACGATACATCAATCGGTTTGTTGAGAAGGTGGTTTATTTGTGACTTTTCTTTTGCTTTTTACCGTGGGCAACGTATGGTCTTATTGCGACACCCTAGGCACCCTTTAGCATTAGCATGAATAACTTACCTGAACTACGTCACCTCAAGGTTCACCATCAATGGGTAAGGTGCTGTCCTGGTAGCCATTAACTAGGGCCCGCCATTGATTCTAACTACTGTCCCCAATATAGATGCCCCCCTAGAGTGAATAGAACAACAGGATCTGGATCTTTCAATGGTATTGAAATTGGATACGGAACATTTGAATCTAAATCTGTATACACAATAGCAACCGGAACTGTGCTAGTCATACAAGCAAATGGGCAACTAGAATAGCACTAACAGTGCAAGCAAAAAAAAGAGGGAGCAACACTACCACCATAAGCACCAATTCCGGCATAATACTATAAGGAAGCTGCCTATGTATGACTTGAAACCCACTCCGCCCGCTATGCTCTCTATGCTATGTTAAGCTCGATCTAAGTAGCTCTCGAAAGAAAGGAAAGGGCATAATTATTGGTAAAGTGATTGTTTTATTGGAAAGGAAAAGAAAATCCACCCTTCCTTATGTCCAAGTGAATGAGGCGCACCTGACCTTAGAACAAGTAAGAGATAGGTAGGTTTTTGGTGATATTACGTATGATAGGCATCGTTGAGCAGAGAACCCTTCCTTAATCAATTGTCGCAGAACGGTAGTAATCTACTTGAAAAATAGGCAAGTAAAGTCAAGTATACGCTAGCGCTTCCCAGTCCTCATTCCTCCTGGCCGACTTCCATCCCTCTATGTATGTACTCTATGCTTATAAAGAATTCTCGAAGGAATCAATCACCCGTATGCCAGCCACCATCCATATATAATATAAAGGGGGACACATCGTAAGTTCACAAGCATCCAAGTAAGGTTGGGTCAACCAAGCGTTCTGAGCCAAGTTCAGGCTTATACCAAAGCTACTGGCTCTCAAATGGCTACGCCTTGCCTTCTGCCTTCTTATTGCTCGTTATATACAAATAAATCCCCTTCCTTTGTACGCCACTATTCCTTTTAACCCACGGCTCGACTTGATCCAATTGTTTTGGTGTTGAAAGTCGCAGCTTACAGAACTACTGAGCAATAAAGGAAGGAATGCAAGTAGGAAGGAACTGCTTTAGCTACCTTTGTCCCTACCTTCGATGCTTCACCCTTATTCTCCTGCCCCCGTTATAGCGGCTGCTAAAATTAAGTAATCAATGAGAGAGATCAAATGCTTTTGGGGCTGGGATTCAATCTATGGGTGCTTCCGCGAGTTATGGCTCTAAAAGTTATAACAAGGATACCGGTTCAAGGCTAACAATTTCAATTACTGTCTTCATCTTTGTCCTTGCTTTCTCTGTCGCTTGGGTATCGCTTTCAATCAACTGCAGGTAAATCGACTCACTATGAATATGTAATCAGAGAACCTAAAATGGGAACTGTAACTTGAACAATTGGCCCTGCAACAAGATCTATAAATGGAAAGTAAGTTGTGGGCTTTGCTCAGGCAACTGGGTCGCACTACTAAGGACTCGGAATCTCGCTTTCAATTAGCAAAATA
>LPNX011061539.1:1045718-1068100 GCA_001517045.1 Pseudotsuga menziesii | reverse complement strand
ATCGAAAGGTCCAAGTGCTGAAGATGTCGTTGCTAATTGAAAGATCAAAATGCTGAAGATGTTGCTGATCAAAGACTAAAGATGTTGCTGATGATGAAGATTGAAGATTGAAGATGAAGACTACATGATGCTGAAAAGCTTCCAATGATTTATAGATGTGTTACCCTGCTGATGTTGATGATGTCCCCTATCTATACTCTTGTTGTTGATGATGTTTCTGTAGAATACCCTTCTCGTTAAGGGGGAGTGTTGAAATATTGTAACTTCGAAGAATATTCTATATGTATCTTTTTGTGGTCCCCGATGGTCCTATCGGGAGAACCACTTGTATTACATTGTACCCCGATGCTCCTAATCAGAAGAACTAATAAGAGCCATGAGGTAGTCCCCTCTAATTGTAAAGGTGGGTCATTAGCACCCCAGTGTGGTTACTTGAGCCTACATGTGTAACTCGAGCCTACATGTCAAATGAGTTAACTTAAGTGAACGGATGAATATAAATAGAGGTGTAGTGCTCCTCATTTGAGACACACACACTCACTTGAGTAGCGCACTTGTGGAGGAGAGAAGTAGCTGGAGAAGGAGGAGGATCAGGTTTTTGATCTCCTTGTTGGTTTTACCTTTTTACCTTTTTGGGGCTTCTATATTGAGGAAGATTTTGCTGGGTTTTTCCCTTTAGGTTTTTCCCAGGATAAATATGTGTTGTTCTTGTGATACTGTTTCTTTCAGTGATCATGTTTATATGCTTTTGTTATGGAAATGAAATGAAATACTGATGTTTTAGCTAAGCATATAAAAATTCAACAGAAGCAAGGGAAGCAGTTGATCCACCTGAAACACAAGTTTAAGAACCTGAGAGACGTAATATTGACCTTTTTCCATTTCAAATATCAATGGTTAGGGGGATTTAAGGGTGAACTGGAGGGTGAGGGCTAGCTTTATTCCCTGGGCTGGACCACATATGATTGTGGAGGGTTAAAACCTTGCCCTATGAAGGACAAGCAGCTTCGCTCCTTATTACTGCCAAATTTCCTATCTCAATACACTACCTTGCCACTCATGAATTCCCCATCCCGAGTGTTTTTAGGTGGTCACCAATGAATAAAGAGTAGTAATTGATGAGATTTACAGATAATCTAATTACTTATTTGCTCGCATACCGCCCGCCATTCCCCCCTCATTCTAGCATACACCCCGCATTCTCAAAATAGCATAAAGAAAAATGTGGGGCGCGAAAGAAGGGCAATTATTTCCATGCTACTATTGGGGAGTCCCGTGCAGTAGCATGGGGTCAGGTACTGTGCAGAACCGTGCAGGCAGAAAAGCAAACTTGAGGAATTCTGGCATTCTGGCATTATTAAATGAATTTGGCTGGTCTGTTCACTCATTTAAGATTCTGGGCTCATCCATATTAAGGCACCATATGTAGGTCTTATAGAACTTATACTAACAGAACTCAGTTACTCAGATACCTCCCCCCTTGAGGTTCGCTAGATGGATCGACACTTTTTTCTTGAGGTTTCAAATACTCACTACTGCTTTGTCCCCTGAGGCTCTTTCCAATTCAGGGAAACTAGACAGACCCTTCGAACCTGCTTCAACCCGCTACAGGGAATTGATCTACCCCGGTAGGATAGGGACTAAGGACACCACTGCTCAACCATAGGCAGAAAAAGACATGCAACTATGGATAGGGGGCCCAAACCCCCTATATACTGCAACTAGTCTTGGATGATAAAACAGATAAAAGTTGCTTTGAACAATAATTACATTACTCTTTAGCACGTGGGGATAGCTCTGTCAGGTCTTGGAAGATCACGCCAGGTCTTGTGAGGTGAATCAGGCCGATTTGAAGTCAGACATTTTGGGAAGCAACTTCAGTATGATGGATTGCTTTTTAACCTTCCCATTATACACTCCGGGGGCCAACATAGAAGAGAGAGAAAGGCAAAAAGAAATCCTCCTTTTCCAGTTCAATATGTTAAGGTAAGGGGGGGGCACGCATAGGCAGGATCAATTTTCATAGGCAGTGTCAAATAGGTAGGAACTAAGGGCTAAAAGAAGGGTTGTTGGTAGTTCACACAAACATTAATCAAGTAGGCATAGAAAGGGAATCCGGTCTAAGTGCCTAAGAAAGCAAGCCGTCAAGTTCTTCACCAGTCTCTTAATAAATTGAGTGCTAGGAAGGCAAGAATATCTATCCATTTCCATAGCCATCGAACCATCACTGGATAACTATCATACATGCTATCTATCCTTCCTATCACCATAGCCATCGAACCAAGCAATCTATCCATGCAGACTATTTCACTTACACTTTGAAACAAAATATATCTTATCTATGCACATTACTGCTAGCACTGCTACTGCAACTGTGTTACCATCTACTGCATCACAGTCCAATACCCCTATTGCACCTACCTCCATCAATTGTATTTACAATACGTACTTCTTATCACTACTACTGCTACTTTCACTATCCCTTCCAATCTACTTCTGAACAACCGTATCTCAGCTATGCTTCCTATCTCTAGCTTACTAAGAAACTCCTATATACCTTTCAGCCACTTAGCGGGCATTTATTTTACTTGAATGTAAGTACCTAATAATATAGGAAGGAAACAAGGGCGGTTAAAACCCGACAAGAAGGCTATCTTTTCTCAAGGCGTTAAAGAGCATTAATTTGACGTGATCAGGGTCTTCGTTAAGTGTTACAATTGCTCTTAATCCATATTTAGTAAGTGCTGTAGGTAGGTCCTTAAATTACACTTACTTTACGTTCTGTGGAGTGTTGTTTGTGTCTGGGCCTTTATGTTATCTCCAGAAATAACTACTAAATAAGCATGATATGGGACGAGCCATTACCTGATTTATTCCCTCAATTATCTGGCCCCTGACTACAACCAGTCACTTAGTGGCCTGCCTTACATGAGTTAGCATGTAAAAGCACAGAAATAGAAAGGCTATTTGCATGGAACAAAACACCATCCTCTAGTGCTTGCCTAAGTTTTTGTAGACCTCCGTATTAAAGGAAGATTATAGTTTCTTTTACACTCAAGGAATGCATAGCTGGGATAGAGAATCAAGTGGAATATAACAAATCTTCAAAGGACAACTTGGAAGAATCTATTGTGTTCACCCTCATGTGGGAGGATCGAATCATACCTTTGATATGTGAGCCATGATTGAGGATTGAAAGAACCAAAAATTTTGCTTGTCGTAATCGTATAACCTCGTTGCCATTAAGACTCTTTACAGTCAGGGTAGAATCGTATAACCGTTAGACTCATTGTATAACCTCGTTTTAGGGTAGAGGTAGGTATCACTCTGTTACTCAGATATGTAATTACTCATATATTGAATTACTTATATAGATAGATTCGGGTACATACCTGTTGTGTTAAATAACCTGGAAGGAAGGGACATAAAAACGCTTTTATCGCATAGAAACACGATAAAATCCTCTCCCTTATGGTCGAGCCTGCTTACGCATCCTTGTTGTAGCTAGCTATTGGAGATGACTGGAGTTGTAAGAGCGGCATGCATATTACTTATGCTATTATGCCTGAACCATTTTCTTTTTTTATTTGATTGTGGTGAATCAAAGTATTGGTAAATAAAACATTTGAAAACTACTCATTGAAAGAATCATAAATATTTACATAGGGACAGAGGATCCTCTTCGTATCTTCAAACTTGGGGAAAATTTAACCCTTGATAAGATTGCAGAGTATCTCCAGTTACTTCTAAATTTTAGTATGTTATTACCTAGGAATATAGTGACATGTCTGACATGGAACGGAATTTAATGTGTCAGAATATTACCATCAAGCCTAATTCCAGGCCTGTAAAACAAAAGTTAGAATAAAAAAACCTGAGGTAAATTCCATGATGTAAAGAATATCTAGAAACTCTTAGAGGCTAAGTTCATTCAGCCTTTAGATTACTTCGAGTGGCTAGCCTTAGCCCGACATAAATAAGAATGGCACTTTATAGGCGTGTTTGGATTTTAATGACTGAAATTCCTGAAGAGGACTTTGCTTTACGTTCCATTGACCCGTTGGTTAATGTAGTAGCCAATTATGAGATGATGTGTTTTATGGATAGATTATCAAATTCTAATTATGTCTTCATCACTAAGGAGGACTGCCGCAAGATTGCCTTCCATTATAAATGGGGTATCTATTTTTATATGATTATTGCCCCTTGGTCTTCAAAATGTGGGTGCCACTTACTATAGAGCCATGACTACAGTCTTCCATGATATAATATATAATATTATTTACTCATACATGGATAACTTAATACCAAAATATCTTTCATGACAATATCATAGAACCTGTAGATTCAATTTATACATCCGTAGAAGTACAAAGTTTTGCTCAACCTAATAAAGTGCATCTACAGCATGTGACCATAAGTATATTTCTAAGTTTCATCATGTCCTATAATGGTATAGATATTTAACCTTCTAAAGCCAAGGCCATCATTGAGATGCCCCAACCTTGTAATGTGAGAGCTATTCAATCCTTCTTAGGTCCTATGGGTGATATTTTACATTTTGCAGATGGTTTTACAAAGGTCTCCTGTCCCTTGAACTATGTGTAGGATGCTGAGTGCTAGAATGCTTTATAAATGCTAAAGGATATACTACTCTCACCTCCCACCTTGATCTCACCAAAATTGTCTCATCTTTTATTACTATATATCTCCGCTTTTTACTTGTTTATAGCTATAGTCCTTATACATAAGGATAATGCCAATTGTGAATAGAATGATTTTATTTATCTCAGCCAGCCAACCCGTCGGGGCAAGGGAAAGACCACAATTAGTGAAAAAAATTACATATGTTGAAAGAATTGGAATCACAAGCTTAGAATAAGTAGCTTTATTTTTTGGAGATTTTGAATGGGCTACAGAAAGTAAACTGAAGAAGGTCTGGAGGTCTTGTCCGCATCGGGAAAGGATAATTGGCTCTTTCTGCCTCACGTTCCATAGTAAAGATAGTCAATTTTTATTCCCAATGCTTCATTGGGAGAAACTAATTTCGAAGCTCCGTCCAAGCCGGAGGATTCAAGCTCGATAAAACCTGACTCTACTGTGCATCAATGTTAGAATGCTTGCTTCCACAAAGCCCCTTGTGTCTATAGTGTTGTGTTAGCAAAATATAAGGCATGATGAGGAGAGAATCAACAATCAATGGTTGGGGTTTATAAGCATAAGTTTCCTCATTGGCTCACTGGCTTCTTTCGAGACAATAGGAGCCGGGCTCGAAGGCCTAAAGCAGTAACCTTTCTTTATAAGGACTTACGGCTCATAACAACATATCCATTGTGCTCTTGGATAGCTTTATGTTTTATGTATGGTCTCCTCTAAAGGCCTGGTGGGGACTTTACAGTATGCCATGGTGACTTCTCGTACAATTGGCTAGGCCCAGGGTGATTATACCTCCCTACCTACCTTTGATAGGTCTATTACGTGCGTGAGGGAAATGCCTTTTGTTTTCCCTGGTTCCTCACATGTATGACCTCATCAGTGCTTCATATTGATATACATGCCAAACACATGAACCCAGCTGCTATTAGTCTGCTCTGGTTTCGATCTAAGTTTATGCTGCATAGGCCAAAGCTAAGGCTAAGGACACAGAAGCAAGGACATCAGAGTAAGGAGTCAAGAAAAATGCTTAAGCAGTTTCAGTGAAAGAGGTAGTCTTAGAGCCAAAAGCAGATTAACCCGCAACAAAAGAAAAGGTAGGGACAAAGTTATCCATTGAAGTGAAAACCGCTACCCCTTTAAGGTTCAGATCGAGAGCCGAAACCAGATCCTCTTCGGTTGGTTCCAGATCGGGATCTCGTGCTATCATAAGCAAAGGTTGCAGGATAAAAGGTATTTGGAACACAGGTAGGGTTACCACCCTTAGTTTCATCTATTTTATATTTGAAGTTTCACTAGTTTATCCATAAAAAGCAAAGGCAGTTTAAAAACTCGTTGATTCAGTTTATCCACAAAAAATGCTAGAGCCATAGCTCGTTCGAGGGGCATTGCTGGCTGTGCTGTAACAATCCCTTGCAATGGGAAAGGATTTTGCAGCACCATTGGTTGTGTGGTGGCAGGGTGAGGATGTGGAGCACCATCTTGACCTTTGCGAGACATTAGCAGCTTCACGTTTATTGGCTTTATCCCACAGCTGGCGAGCTCAGGCAAGATGCGGACAATGATGAGTGTAATGTCTGTATACCCCAGAAAAAGCGGTTAATTGGTCTGTAATTGCGGGTTCTTACCCTACTTGGGGGGGATTATTATATCCTTATTGGCTGGGTTCGGTTGTCCTACAATATTCCCAGAAGGGTTGGGGGAAACGGGTCTAATAATTGGAATTGAGGGAATCGGATATAGAAGAAATTTCTTGTTTTATGCTATTTCTTAAAGATTACCTTCTGGTCGTAGTTGATGGAATATGTATCCACCCATCTCGCTTCTCACTTGAGTTTCGGGGATGCAGTGAGTTACCTAGCTATGGCAGTTAGTCCTAACTGCAGAGCCTAGTCTTTTTTATAGCAGGATTTTAATTGGTGTAGATAAAATCTTCACTTAGACCTTCAATTTCAAGTCACTTTTTTATCTCGGGGTTTCCCTTTGGCATGAGGTGAAGGGTAATCCCAAGTTAAGGTCACGCATGGTACCTGCAGTCAAATGGTAAGCATCATATAACAAGCAAGCAGGCCTCATAACCCTATCTATTGAATCCTCGGGTAATGAACATATCCAAAGCAGTGGAATACATGAAGTCATCATTAGTCAAGTGCATGATTACATGGGAAATCCAGGGCAAATCAATCTCAATCAGGCGCATGCTCATATGAATAATCTATGAAAAGCACATGCATGCATTAAACATATAAGTCACAGACATAATACTGAGTCCCAAAGGTGTGAGGCGTCTAATTGTCATGTAAGACTCCAGAGTAGGGTTGATTCCCGCGATATGTCAATAAGGTGCAAGGTTAAGGTAAAGGTAGGTGTGATGAAGTAAACTCTGTAGCATACAGGCTCATAATCTAGGTGAATTACATCTTCAAATGTTATTTTATTGGTGAATAAATCACTTGTCCTTCCAAGTCCTAAATTTTAGAAGATCCATTCTTCAAGTCCTCTTCAAGTCCTTACTAACTTGGAAGGGTCTAGCCCCAATATAGCTAAAAATTCCCTATATTCTATGCATTGTTTCAATTATGAAGTAATTCCAAATATCCCTCGTTTAATTCCCTTGGATTCACATGCTTATTGTAGGCGCGGGCCATTCTATCTCTGTACATTCGTGCATGTTCCAAAGGTTCAAATCTCTTTTCATCTGAGGTATCGAACTCAGCAAGTCAGGATGTGAGGTGATCATCTTATGGTATTAGGTCATGCAATGCGCTTATCAAGAAGGGGAGAGCAGTTTCCACAGGGAACACTGCCTCTGCACCATATACTAAAAAATAAGGGGTAGTTCCAATGGAGGTCTTAGAACTCGTGCGGTAAGCCCAAAGGGCAAGGAATATTTGGTGATGCCAATCCCTCCCTAATGTGCGAACGGTTATAGATAGGATGCGAAGTAGTGCTTTGTTTGTGGCTTCCGCCTGGCCATTGCCTTGAGGAAAGTAAGGTGTGGAGAATCATTGTGTTATATTTAATTTATTAAGTATCCCACTTATGCGGAACAAAATTGAGGTCCATTATCTTATATATTAGCATTAGGTACTCCAAAACGGGAGATAAGATTATGCTGAATAAACTTTGTGATCACTCTTCCGGTTACTATTTTCAGTGGGGCGGCTTAAACCCACTTCGTGCAGTCGTAGGTAGCGGTGATAATTAACTTATGTCCATCAGAATAAGGAGGATTAATCTTCCCAATTAGGTCAAATGACCAAAGCGATAAAGGCCATGGAGATTCGATAGGGATCAAATTATTGGCTAGGGCATGCACTAGGTTTGCATTTTTCTTATAGGCTTCACATTTATTAATGAATTTATTTATATCCTCTTTCTTTAATTCTAAACAAAAAACCCATATGTAACACTTATTCTCTGTAGTCAATACACCGAAATGTCCTCCACATAGTCCTGAATGGGCTTCAATGAGTATCTTTTAGCTTCATCATCACCAACACATATTAATATAGAGCCATCATATCCTCTACGGTATATAACTCAATCAATGAGGGCATATCAGTAAGCAGTTTTCCTTAGTAACTTATTCACAGTTTTTTTTGCATTAGAAGGTTCGACAAAAGGAGAACTCGACTAAAAAGAGAGGCATATTTCGATCATTCAAGGTAATATTGCATAGTTGAATTCACTTCATTTTGGTTCAATCTATCTTTAGCATTATCATAAACATCAATAACACATACTTTAATTCATGGAGGATCCTCCATAACATCATCATGAGACAGACATATAACATTGGAAGCAGCGTATAGCAATAGCTTATCTCTACTCATTTCCACAAAAGGTAAGTTTCCACTGGCTTCATAGGCTAGAAAGTCAGCATCGGAGTTAGCCATTCTAGGGATGCTCTTAATCATGAATTCATCAAAGTTTATGAGCAAACACTTTACTATTTGGTAATAGGGTATTAAGGCTTCACTATTTACCTCGCCCCCTCGATACTTGGGAACACACAAATTGAGAGTCTCCAAGTATGTTTATGGATTTTATGTTAAACTCCAAGGTGATACGCAATCCTATAATAAAACCCGAGTATTAAGACACATTGTTGGAGGCTTCGAATTGACAAACTCTTATACAACTTGATTTTTTTCCCTGCCCGTGCGAGTGGAATTGATTCAGACAGTTTAAAGAGAGAAAGAGAAGGAATAAAGGGTTAGCATTTATTTAGTTAGCCCAGATACGGTTGATGGTTGGTTCTGCTATGCTCCAAGATCACTGGGCCACTTTAGTTTTATATTACTATGCCGAACCAAGATGAATCGGTAGCTTGGCTTGGATGGACCTGATACTTCTGGATGGATCCTATGCTCCCTCCTCCTCTACCATTACACTTCTCAAGTGATAGAGGCTCAAAGCGGTGTTTCTTTATCCATAGGATTAGATCCATCCAGAATTGGAAAGGGTAGTACTGGACCCTTCATTTCCTAAACATTCGATTTAAGAAGTGGCTCGCCTACCTACTATGCTAGATTGACTCTATCTATTTGCTCGTATCTCCAGATGATTTTGGTTGCATGGGTTAATCAAAATGAGATGAATCAATACAGGAGGGAACAACCCACATTTTGGAAATGCACCAATCAACCATGGGAGATAGGCAGGATCGATCCAATAAAATCATCAATTTGTTGGTTGGTTGGGCACAATAAATATAAAATACCTTCTTTCTTTAATAGCTTAATACATATTCAAACTCATAGGAATGTCACCATTGCTCCTGACATCATATGTTAATGTGCCTCCTTTCCTTTCTCTTTTGGTTACTTATTAGGCACTTACGTATTAGGCCCTTGTTTTTTTCTTCATTGTCTGATTGGAAAGAATGGGAGAAATGAGCCCGGGGGGTTGGGGGTGGCCCCCAACAATGAGCCCTTGTTACTCAAGAGAAGCAAACTTATTGGAACCCATAGTGTTAGTTCGAAGCCCTTCTTCTAGCCTGGCTTCCCTCTTAGAACCCATGCTTGCTTCTGCCTGCAAGAATGAGCCCTTCAGCGAGGGGTTGGGGTTGGCCTCCAACAATGAGCCCTTGTTAATCGAGCAAAGCAAACGTTTGAAACAAATCGGGTATGCCTGAATGTATCCCCTTCAAGTCATGACCTACGAAACCAAACTTATTGGAACCCAGCTGCCAGAGGCTCAAGCCTACGTTACCGTACTTATTGGAACCCATCCGCCAGAGGCTCCTTCAAGTTATTGAGCTTAGCGAATAGAACCGAATAGGGCTAAGCTTGCTTCTGCATTTTTGTCTCCCCTTCAAGTTATTTAGCTTAGTGAAGAGAACCCATCTGCGCTTCTTCCATCCTGCTTTTGTCCTTCAAGTAATGCGAAGAGCGAAGCGAACTTTGGAACCGACCCGCACCTATTCTGTTCCCCTAGACGTTACCATCTTTTCTTCAAATTTCTACGTTATGTTACCAGAGCATGAGAAGAACGAACCGAACTTGTTAGAACCAATCCGATCTGTGTCCTTCCCTTCCCTTAATGAGGTAGAGCGAAGCGAACTTATTAAATGAATCCGTGCCTTCTTTTGAGTCAAGTCAGGAGAGAGAAGCTACTTATGAACTGATCCTTCTACTTTCAAATGTATTCCTTTCTGGCCAAGAATATGTAATTATACGTTACCAACTATTCTTAACAATTAGACGTTACCTGTTATTCTTACAAATTAGATGTTACCTGCTTTCTTAAATATGTCATGTTCATCGATTTGCCTAAAGAGAACATTGTCACATTTGGTTTCATCAATTTGCAAGGGCTCTAATTCCTCGATTTGCCTCAATAGAATTCACATTTTATTCATCTAATGCGCCTCGACCCAAGCAAGCTAATTACACGTTGGTTTGATAGCTCTTTAATGGCATTTAAGCATGTTTCTTGGATCGACCATATGTTCCATTTCTTAGCCACTATAGAGCGGGGAAGAGGAATTGTAGAGTGGGGAAGAGTAATTGTGTCCTATAGAGCGGGGAATAACACTTTCTCCCCCTAGTTTCAATCTTTTCTTTTCATTTTTTTCAAATTATTCATTATTAACCCATACATTTTCCGTATGATAGCAAGCCATAAATCAATGCTCCTAGTGCTACCGGGACCTAAATTATGGGTTTCTTATTAGCCCCCTAATCAATGAAGTGGAGTGATAACCATTGGGAATGCATTTGAAACCTCCTATTGGCTGATTCTTTACTGCCTATGACCTTAGAATCAAAAATAGGGGCTGGTACTTGCTTGCTTGCCTTTGGGCTGGTGGGCTTAGCAACTGAAACTAGTCAATTCGCTAGCTATCAAGTTCTTCCATGTGAACCTAGCTGGTCTTACTTAGATGGAAACAAGGAGGAGTTTACTATAGCTTCCACGTTTTGACTATAACTTCATGTTACTATAGGTTCATGATGACAATTTATTGCTCATACCACCAACTGAACTCTCCTATCGGATCAACTCCCGTGACTATTGAATAAAAACCCTACTGGCTATGCCTCTTGTATTGACTGGTATAGTAGCACCTGTTGAGTAGCATTTCTTCCTGGCATCAAAAAGCTTGGATGACTCCTGTATGCCTATACCTCTTCTCTATCGTTACACCTTGGCATACAACATAATTGTCCCTCATAGTGCAACCAAGCTCTCGATCTGCTATTATCAGGTTCGGTATGCCATTATCATCGGTTTGAAATCTAGTAATTGTTTGTTAGGATAGTGGGGGTTACGGGGAACCCACGTACAACACTGGTGCGACTGCGGACATAATGCGAATTGAATATCGCGAACATAATGTAGCTTTACGATTTGAAGTGATCAAATGGCTCTTGAATAGCTTTATTCTCATATGGAAGTATGTAATTTCCTTCCAATTGCTTTGGCTTTTATTTACTTAGCATACGGGAAGAAGGTAAGCATCACTTATGGGGAAGATCAAAATAGAGAACAATTGTGTCTTGATAAGCGGGGAAGAAAGGTACTCACACTTTCCCCCCCGTGGGTGAACTTTTTATTTTTGCTTTTTTCATAATTATTCATTTTAGTTAGTCTACAAAATTGAAAGTCCTAGGCGTGATTTGAGTTTCATTTGAGTGTCATCGGAACATGTTTGAAATGTGTTCAAAAGGGGTTCCCAAGGTGTTTGGAAGGTGTTCCTAAGGCGTTTGGAAGGGGTAATGAAGGGCGAGAAACTCCATTGATAGAGAGGGGAATAACACAATTGTGTCTTATAGAGAGGGTACTTAGAGCGGGTACTAACCATTTCGCCCCCTAAGGTAAATTACTATTTTCATGTTTTTCTAATTGTTCCTTTTTTTACCCATACATTTTCCGTAGTGACACTTCTTCCATTTATCTACTTGGATGCTTCATCTATCTACTCGACTAGGCGGCTATTCGGACTGAGAGACTGAGCTACTCTTCTAGGATTGGCTTCTAGGATGGCTGCTGGAACATTGCTTCTGTGAAGAGAATGGATGGATAGGATTCATTAGTTAGCTAGTCCTAGTAAATCTTGGACTACTGCTATATGTTCAAAATATGGGACCCTTCCTTCCTTTATATGGAAGAAGCCCTAGGGTTTACATGGAAATGAACATATCTTAGGCACCTAGTTAGAATTGCCTCGGCTGCATGCAATGCATGTGTCAGGGCACCTAGATAACTGTGCCAAAACTAGAATAGGTAACCTCATTAAGTGTGCATTAATAGGTAACCTCATTATGTGTGCATTCACCTTGCTCTTAGGATCAACACCTCCCTTATCTAATCCCAGCTCTGGTAATTCAAAGGAGTGTATTCTTCGTCTATCCCTTAGTACTACCTTCTTCTGATATTCAATGTACTCCTTCTGAAATGTAGTTTGGAACCCTTCGGAGATAGTCTTTGGAAAGAGTGCCTTCGGAGATAGTCTTGATCCCAGTTCTAAGTACATTGACTTTTGCCAGTTCTAAGTACATTGACTTTGGAAAGAGTCCCTTAGTAAGTCTCAAATTCGCCATGTCTCTGTTCTCTCAACAAATAGGGTATGAGGATTGTCTAGTTTGAATGCTGCTAATTGTCTAGTTGGAATCTAATTCACCATGTCTCTCTTCTCTCAACAAAGAGGTTAGGGGCCGAGGAGAGAGAATGTCTCTTTGATCTAACTATTCGAAGGTAGTCAATTTGCTAATGTTAATGCTACTAATTCAATATCCCTTAGTTCATATATGAATGAAACCTGTTACTTACTCAATGGAAATGTAGATTGGACTGCTGTAGGCGCTTCCTTAGGTGAACTCCGAAAGGTTTATTAGGGTAACTCCGAAGCCAAGCGCAACAACTAATCCTTCTAAATGTGCTAACAATGTCTTCCCTTCTGGCAGGAGGTAGCTGAATTAAGGAAGATGACTCTCTGTGCTGTTCTTAGGGTGAGAAAGACCAGTTTGGTGTAGTGACAACAATGTGCATTTCCCTCTTAAACGTGACCAACCTCTTTTGATAGGAGAAAATGGAGTATTGCACTTAGTAAACTGCCTAATTTCACTAGGTAGATGTTTGTTGTCTTGCCTAAATGTGGATTGACAAAGTGTTGTCTTGCCTCAATGCCTAATTTCACTATTACGATTGGACTTTTATTGCCTAAATGTCCATAAATTGGACTTTTATTGCTTAAATGGAGTATTTATTGCCTAAATTGGACTGTTATTGCCTAAACGTCCTATGTCTTGCCTAAATTGGACTTTTATTGCCTAATTGGACTTTTCTTGCTTAAATGTCCTATGTCTTGCCTAAATTGGACATTTATTCCCTAAATGGAGCATGTATTGCCTAAATTGTACTTTTATTGCCTAAATGGAGTATTCCACTTAGTCAACTTCCTAAAGAATTTAGGACTAAGCTGAATAAGACATGAAGTCAAGACTTTAGGACTCAGCTGACAAAAAGAGTTTATATTTAAATTAGCCATTTTTGGTAGTGTGACTAGGCATGTTTGCCACAAAAGTGTGCATTTAGGAAATAAAACTGACCGGTGAATCGCTTTTTGTATAGGGAAATTGTGAGAAATGAGAGGGAAATTGTGATAAATGGGTGTCAGTAAACATTAATTGAGAGACCTTAATTGTCAAAGCAATTATGAGTTTTAATACCTAACTCCATCGCAAAGGTGGCCCCTTCCCTCCCCTTGCTCCAAGCATTAAAGAGCAGCTCAACTATAGTCTGGCGTCGTCCTAATGGGCTCTGGGATGCTTTTTGAAGTGCTTTCCCAGAAACTCATGTTAGAATTTAACCAGACTAGGGAATTGAGAAGTCTCCCTAATGCTTGAATTTGCACCTTTTTAAGAGGCGAACAGTATGGTTTGGGCTATTGCCACCAACAGTAATGGACTAACAGGGGCAGTTTATGTCTAGCTTCTCTCACCAGGTCAAGGTATAGTCAAGCTGGATCACGGATTCGCTCATGTACTATCGAGATAAATTGTATATGTCATTATGCAATCCCAAAAATGCATTACTTACTTATTAGGCACTTACGTATTAGGGTTTGTTTTTCTCTTCATTGTCTGATTGGAAAGAATGAGAGAAATGAGCTTGGGGGGTTGGGGGTGGCCCCCAAAAATGAGCCCTTGTTACTCGAGCGAAGCGAACTTATTGGAACCCGTAGTGTTAGTTCGAAGCCCTTCTACCAGCCTAGCTTCCCGCTTAGAACCCATGCTTGCTTTTGCCTGCAAGAATGAGCCCTTCAGCGGGGGGTTGGGGGTGGCCCCCAACAATGAGCCCTTGTTACTCGAGGGAAGCGAACTTTTGAAACGAATCGGGTATGCCTAAATGTATCCCCTTCAAGTCATGACCTACGGCACCGAACATATTGGAACCCAGCTGCCAGAGGCTCAAGCCTATGTTACCGTACTTATTGGAACCCATCCGCTAGAGGCTCCTTCAAGTTATTTATCTTAGTGAATAGAACCGAACCGGGCTACTCTTGCTTCTAGCTTTTTGTCTCCCCTTCAAGTTATTTAGCTTAGTGAAGAGAACCCATCCGCGCTTCTGCCAGCCTGCTTTTGTCCAGGATGTAAGAGGGAATGTAGAATTCTGCTGAGGATGTAGGAGTGTGTGTTTTTTTGTTCCTTTTCAATCGGTTGGCCTAGAGCTAGCAAGAGAATAGAATCCCAGTATAATACTGATCCATGCTTAACCACTATGTACATCACTGGTATCCAAATTTCTCTTTGAAGTGGTGTGCATACCAAGTTCAAAAAGGACTTCGAAGGTTGTTGGTAGGAGAAATTCCATTGTTTTGAGCCTTGAATTGTACTCCAACCACCATTTAGATTTAGAGATGATATAGTTATAATCCTTGTCTTTATAAAACTAAGTGACCAATTTGTGGTCATATACACATCAAGCTTGGTTAATTTGTAGTATAGCTCCAGGCTACTAGGCTGGAAGGAAGCAATGCCCNGTCTTTATAAAACTAAGTGACCAATTTGTGGTCATATACACATCAAGCTTGGTTAATTTGTAGTATAGCTCCAGGCTACTAGGCTGGAAGGAAGCAATGCACCTGCCTGTAACATTTAACACAGTTTTATACTCCAAATTAGTTGCTCCATTACCTATTGGATCACTTCTCCACATGGAAATACTGTAGCCTTTGAAACAACATTGTGTAGGTGGGATCTTCTTTGGTATTGTTCCCAGGAGACCATTCATGAAAGGGGCATCACTGTTAACCATATCGAACACCCAGGAGCACAGGAAGCATCTGAGCCAGTTCAAAAGCCATAGCTCGCTGCTCTAGTTTAAGTTTCATATCTAGATAGATCTCGTACTAATTGACCTTTTGAGAGGGGATAGGATGAGTTACTATCTATGCATCTATATCCGCGCTTGGATTTGCTACATAAAGTTTTGTGGAGCTATACAAAGAGCGACGAACATCACCTTGAGTCACACAGACGTACTTTTTTCCACCTATTCTAATTGATGCGATTCAATCAGTACATTTATATCTTTCCAAATCCTTCCCTTTATTGATCACATGACATTGGACGATATTGTGATGCCCTCTTTTATTGCATGGAAATTTGAAAGAACTCTGTTAATGGTATGGAGTGATACTTGAACGTACTTTAATCCGGACATAGAGATTCTGACGCCCCCGATCACGATGACATGGGAATCTTAGAGGCGCTCAACCACTTATACACAAACACTCTAGGCACTGAATCCCACTAGCTATTTGACCTGC
This sequence comes from Pseudotsuga menziesii, assembly GCA_001517045.1. Taxonomy (NCBI): domain Eukaryota; kingdom Viridiplantae; phylum Streptophyta; class Pinopsida; order Pinales; family Pinaceae; genus Pseudotsuga; species Pseudotsuga menziesii. The sequence continues at coordinate 1,052,169 of LPNX011061539.1, read as the reverse complement.
TCTTTTCTAGAAAAGAATTTAGAGACTTACTAGCCCTAGCCACTGTTCAATTCGCGAGTGACTACACTAGCCTTTATTCTTCCCTTTTGTTTGTTTGAGAAGAAAACACTATATATTACCACAAAGGCACTTTCATTTCCCTGATGACGCCTAAAAAGCTCGCCTTTCACTGCTGAAGCTGGGACTAACTAAGCAACATATATAAAGCAGCTAATGACACTACTCCTAGGAACATGCGCTAATGCACATTTAGGAACAAAGGGCAATGATGGAATTACAGATATAGTAACTATAGATATTGGAGCATCACTCATAGGCTATAGCTTTCCTTAACGTAGTGAGGGGAAGAAAAAAAAGGCATATGCTAGAAAAGGAGAAGTATACACATTTGCTTATGCTAGAACTCCACTGGGCCTTACACCGGATCTAGGGACAACTGTAGATGCTGGGACATCACTTGGAACACGTACAAATGTAGAAAAAACACTTATAAGAACACTAGCAGATGTAGGAACATCATATATGGCTTATATCGGAACACTATAAGTAGCTCAATAAACAATCACAAATGCTGAACTACTCCTATAGAAACAACAGTAGACCCCGCACAAGGGAGATAGGTGAGCTAGTCACAGTAATACCCCAACACAAGAAGACTTCATTCTTTAGTCGAGCCCATACAGTATATATTCTCTCAAATTCCAGTCCTAGATCGATTCCGTAGAAATATCTAGAGTAATCAGCATTACCAATAACAGATCGAGCGTACCTTCCAACTCGAAAGCTGGAACTAGCAGTATATCCAGTTGAAGAATCTCAAATTCCAGTCCTAGATCGATTCCATAGAAATATCTAGAGTAATCAGCATTACTAATAACAGATCGAGCGTACCTTCCATCTCGAAAGCTCGAAAGCTGGAACTAGCAGCATATCCAGTTGAAGAACCAGCAGTTATCTCTTTTTGATAGCACATGAGAGAGGCTTACTTTAACAGGACAAGAGCGCACCCTTAATATTATTTACCAGCATAGAGAACGCAACAAGGGTTCAGGAGGCGCAAAAGCAAGTGATGAGGAGCAACTAAAGGGCATGGGCTCCCAAGCACCTCACCTCCAGCACACGAACTATTGAGGGTTAGTGCAAAGAGAGATACAATTGGGTGGGCAGGAGCTTTATAACTTTTAGCCCAACTAAATTCGTTTGAAAGGTCGGCAAATCATTTTATTTACATATTAACAACTTCTAGAAGTGCACCCTTCATGTCGATCCTAAGAGCTATACTCGACCCAACAGGAATTTAGCTTACTAATGAAAAGTAATCTCCTCTCCTTATTCATTTCAGAAAAGTATAGCGTTCCATATTTTATATCCCGCTGTTGGAAGTGGAGAAAATTGTAGATTTACGTTTAGTTGTAAATACGTAAATAATGGGCTCTCTTTTCATATGAGTATCGGTTCAGATTACTGGTTAATGCCAGTTGTATGTCTGCTGGAAAAGACATAACACTGAGCCAGGGCAGTTAGACAAGCACGGAGTCTTCCGATACGTCCATGGATCAACTTAGTGGGGCATGCATTCCCAGTCTGGTAAGAGCTCTGACTTACATCAATTCTAGCTCTCAAATGTATATGAACAATATAAGTTCCCGGTGAGTGAGCGAGTCACTTGTTGACTATGTTTCCTTGATGTAGGTATAAGTCATTTCTCAGTAGACTCCTATACACAGGTCCACCAATCATTTAGTTTGGAAGGGGACCTTAGGAGCTAGCTCTTCCAACTAATCTTTATTAAGCCACCTTATGGGCGAAGCCTTTACCGAGTCATATGGTCAGTTGGTCATATGGGCATACAGTTGAAGTATGACAACTATGTTGTGCCAGCAGTTCGAGCAAGAGAACTGGAACAATCAGCCCTGATAGTGGCATCATCTCAAGAATTGACTACAGCACAGAATTAGATAAAAGGCTTTGTTGCAGGTGGTATATACTGCATAAATAATTCCTACTCATGTGGTTGCTGGAGGGAAACAATATTCACTTGCTCCAGGTATAACTGTGTATTTTTTGAACTAGGTTAATATCTATGTTTAGGGTTTTTTGTCCGTCCTTTTGGCAGTCTTATTTAGATAGTAAGCAAGATAGTTTTAGTAATAAGAGGAAAAATATTTCCCGTCTCCACACCCACCCCTCAGCAAAGGATCTCAGAAGAGGTAGACAGTGCTTATGATCTGCTGATGTCTCAGGGGGAAATTCTATTGAAGCCACAGGGAGAGTAGAGTTTGATAAGAAGGTACAATACGAATAAGGGGAACCATTCCATGTTAATAGGTACTTATTCAAGGGAACCATCCCATGTTATACAGTCCCGCCTGTCACTCGTCCATTCAAGTTCCGTCTGTTCATTTGGTTGGTTGGTTGGTATATTCATTCATGTATCAATGATGATAACGCAAAAAGATTGGATCAACGACGATCTCATTCACTGATAAGGAGCAGGAGGAGTCAGTTTAGTTCCGAAGTAATCTATAATTTGAACGACGATAGAAGGTTTCCTATGGGGAGCAGCACCAAGAAAATCCACTTATTTTACGGATAAGTCCACTGGGATAATTTAATCGGGGCGTACTATTTATTCGACACGAAGTACTAGGTGGTGAGATAAGGAAGAGGGAGAGGCAGAGGTGTGGAGATCGTCTTCTCTGTAATGCTAGATAGGATATCTAATGTGTAGGATAGATGAGTGTCTGAGCTGCTGGTGCCATCTGAGATACTAAGATATTTGTTACCTCGAATTACGCGTTATTCCAGACAAGATGGGCGTTTTTATAGGTCTTTAGGTTATCGAAGCGGTATAGATATTAGCAGCAATGAAAACTTCAACATGATAATATCAACAAATAGATTTATTTCATGTAGCAGATCCGAGGTGAGGTAATAAACAATTAATTGGCCGAATGGCGTGAGAATGCCTGCTAGCATCTTAATTCAGCCATGGCATTGGTCATTTTCATTTCTGAGGTATATCAGAAGGACAAGTAGCATAAACAGGTTGCAGGGAGTGCATGTATTGTAGCAGGAGTGAATGAGTTAGCATGTCAACTTTTGACAACCTTCTCCATGTCTAGTCTTGTTCATCTTCCACACTGTGTAAAGTGTTGGATGGTATGTGGACAACGGGGCATCGAGACATATTTCTCTTTTTGGTTACACCCTGCTTGGATTGGTTGGTTGGCCTTGAGGCATTGATTGGGGCGAAAAGAAAGATTGGTTCAAACTTGGATTGACCGGTTATCTCTTGACCGTTACAAGTTGGGATAAGAGGAATACTGGTTCTAGTTTGGAAGTAGACCGAAGTAGATTGGATAAGGGTATCGATCAAACTCAGACTTGGTAAGTGGTGAAAATGACAGCGGCACCTATGAATCCTAGGTACACTATATTGAAAGGCTTGATTTTGCATTGAGAAGGTTATTTAAGCATGGTGGTTTTATTTATGAGTATTATTATAGAGAATTCACTCCTATAGTTGGTTTCTCTCTAAGAAAACTCACTTACGTGTGATGTTTGTATTTGGATTTTTTTTTGCAATGTTTTAATTGGTATCTTGGTCTTATCTTTATCCCCTTTTACAAGTTAGAAAAAAAAAATTGAAATATTTTCACAATTAGTCTTGTTTTTCTTTAAAAAGAAGGCATTCATTCCACGATTAATTATCTAGAAGTATGGTGAACATAAATAAGCTCATCCACAACCACGATTGCAATGTATTGTTATTACATATATACATTAAATAGAATATGGTAAGCTAAGTGTTGCATGATATGTGGAAATGGTAATTAATTTATAAAATGAGTACTTTGTGAAAAGGGGAGCACTAGAAATTTTGAAATGTGGAAATGTATTTAAAAAATATAAAAACACAAATTAAATAAATATTTTTAAATGGGTATTTTCTTGTAAATTGAAAAAATGTCAAAGAAATTTAGTGTCTTTTAAAAAGGATTCTAGAGTTAATTTCTCTTTTTTTTCTTCTTATTATTACTCATTTTGTGTTGATTGTGAATCCCACATCTAAAGGAGTGTTATTTTGGATGAAATGCATGGGAAACATGTTTGGACATTTCCTCCCATTTCAAAATGCAAATGTAAAGTGGGGGTACAAAATTTCACTAATGAATTTGAACAAAATATCAACTCCACATATTCATTAAGGAATAAGTCTTATACTAATGAATTTGAACAAAATATCAAGTCCACATATTCATTAGGGAATAAATCTATACACCAATGATATGAACAACTTGTAACTAATACAACTATAACCTATCACAAACTCTAGAGAATTCAAATGAATCAAACTAATTGTATTACTACATAACCCCATTACAATTTGAGAGAAGTGTTTAAATAATTATTCTAAACATATACACAGTGTTTTGATAACTCATTTGTCCATGTCTTTACAATACATTAGTGTGCAAAATTTGAGAAGACGTGGAGGTATAGGGATACTAGGATGCTATATTATGATTGTTTGTTTGACTTCCATTGTAATGGTCATTTGTGTTGTCCATTCTTGTCAGGTGCACACTAGTGCGACTACCATGAATATGAGTGCCAAAGATGCCACCATAACGCATGCTCATACTTATACATTTTCTAGCATGAATTCCCTACATTTTGATTTAGCTATGAAAATTCCCTATAATTTGATTTAGCTATGAAATATATTGATCCTTGAATTTGTTATAGATCAAAATTCTTCTTTTAAAACTTGGTGGATTGGACAATTTTCTTGCCAATTGAGGAAACTTTGTTTGCATTTTTAAAATTTTGTATTGGCTCTCTTTTTACATCTCTCCTCTGGATTGGCACTCCATTTTTAGAGTTTTCTCTTTTTAGTTCTATTTTTTAGGTTGGATTCTCCGTTTGTTTTTAAAGGAACCACTTTCATGCTCCCAATTTGTAATGGCATCATGGTACCACACAGTCCCATTGACCTACTTTTGTGGTCATTTCTTGGACATTAATACAATTATCATATCTTATGTTATCTAAGATGTACCACAATTTTCCTTGAGGTGATCATGCTTTTCGCTCTGATCTCATTATGTAGCTTGATTCCAACTTCAATGACAAACTCTTAGTGGAAAACACAACATATTCTTCATCATTGTGCAACAATGATCTTCTCATAGGGATTCATGGGATCAATGTTAATGATTGGAGAAACAACAATGCTACTTGTTATGCTTTTCAATTCCATTTTCATTAAACTTCCAATCCATGGGTCTTCAAAGCATGCTATATTAATGCTCGATATGTTCTCCTTATTTGGAATTCTTTGTTAGTAATACTTCTTCATTTGACTTATGGAAAAAGAGGTATCACATGTTGCTTTGGAGTGTTCTTTTCAATCACATCCAAATATGGCAATACTATGATCTAACTTGAAACATGTTTGGACGATAATCTATCTTGCTTTTCAGAGGTGCTTGGATTCCTTAACACTTCCACTAGTTTGCATCAATGCAATCGTGGGTGTAGTTGATTCTTGGAGAGGAGGTTGCCACATCAACTATGATCCCTTGTCAAGTTACAAATCATTTTTTTATGTTGTTAAAGAACTTACAGAGAATGGTAATACCATGTTCTTTTTCCTTATGTCAAACAACTTTATCCAGTCTTTCTGCCAATGGCTGTTTGATTTAAGGAATGCTATAGCAACTTACTGGTTGTCCCTTGTTGATATCATCTGTTTTTTTGCACTAACTAACTGAGTTCTTGAGCATCCCCTCCACTTCATACTAATAGTCCAGTTATGATTTTGACTCGAGTCATCTTGAGCATCCCCTCCACTTCATACTAATAGTCCAGTGATGATTTTGACTCGAGTCATCTTGAGTGTCCAAAACTTGCATCACCAAACCAAGATGAAGTGAGAAGAATGAGAATTCCTACAAGAAAACACACCTACTAAAAAGTTGTGATTTATAGAAGAATCCTACAAACAATTAAAAAAAACCCCTAACTTTCTTAACTTACAAAGTTGTGATTTATAAAAGAAGCCTACAAACAATAAAAAAAACCTTAACTTTCTTAACTTACAACGTCATGTCTACACCAACTCTATTTTATTTTATGGCCAACCTATATAGTACCATGTTTTTCTCCCCAACTCTAACTCAGCCTAAGCCTAAGCCTAAGCCTTAACACTCCTACTCACTCCTTTTTCTCTAACCTTAATATCTCTACCCCTAACCCCCTTCTTTCTCTCCTACTCTTATTGCTATTGCCCTCTCTCTCTACCTCCCTCTCCTACTACCCCTAACCTTGACTTCTCTCTCTCTCTCTCTCTCTCTTCCCCCTTATACCCCCCTTCTCTCTAATTTCCCTCCTTCTACCCAAACTCATCTCTATCTCTTTCTCTCACTCAAATTGCCTCCTTCTC
>LPNX011061539.1:1027019-1045706 GCA_001517045.1 Pseudotsuga menziesii | reverse complement strand
CTCTCTCTCTCACACACACACACACCTACTCCTCCCCCTATCACCTAATTGCACTGATATCCTCAATCATATGCTAATTATACCTTCAAGTGGCCTTGTGTGGTTAGTCAAGGAAACATTTTTGGCCTTGGAGGGATAGAATATTCCTTTAAGGAATGAGGATCATGTATACTCCTTAGACCATGTCCAATGCCCTAAGTCCTCAAGACCCATACATAGTGCCATGCATACCCTTGAGAAAGTGTGTGTGAGAAACTTGCTACAATAAATAATGAAAATGCACAATATAACATAAATAGCAGAACGTAGAACTTGGAATTTTATTGATTGCGGGCCACTTAGAGGGGGAAACCTCCTTTGAGAAATCTTTATACAAATAACTCTTGGATACCTTCATTAGCCTCAACACTTACTTATATATTAAGTCTAATCTAAACAACTATTACTCCCCATGAATGTAGGATAATAAAATATACTCATGGGACAACTTACAAAGCATACGCGTCCAACAATAATATACTTAACAAAGCAAAGAGAAGGATTGACATGCGTTCTTAACATCCCCTCCTTCTTAGAAATGCTTTGTCCTCAAAGCTTTAGATGTGGGAATTGTTGCCGAATATGAAGAAATGGTTCCCATGTAGCATCCTAGGGTTGCATGTCATGCCACATAATCAATACCTCTGTGATGGATCGAGAGTGGAGCTGAAGAGTGCTCCTATTGAGGATGGTCGTCGGCTTGAAAATGATGGATGCTTCATTATCTAGTTCCAGTAAGATATTTTGTGCTCTGATGTTGGTGCCAATAAATTCCTTGAGGAAAGACACATGAAATACTAGGTGAACATGAGAAGAAGGAGGAAGTTCTAATTTATAAGCAACGAACCCAAGCTTCTTACGAACCTGATATGGCCCATAGAAATTTGGAGCTAGCTTATGATGCCCTTTGAGTTTCAAGAAGGATTTCTTGTAAGGCTGCAGAAGAAGAAAAACCATATAACCAACTTGAAAAGTGTGCTCAGAACAATGGCGATCGACTTGGTGTTTCATTCGGTTTCTTTCCATGTGAATATTTTATTGTAAAATGTGAAGAATCTAGTCTCAGTTTTAGAGAACCATGTCAACTTTCTGAATTGGTTAACTGTTGTGGGGGTATGAAAGGAGCACTGGAAGTGCTTGACCATAAAATGCTTCATTTTGATTCCTTTTAGATGTAGTATGGTAGGAGGTATTGTACCACCATTCACTGGGAGGGAGCCACTTTTCCCAATGATGTTGTTGTTTATAGGTGAAGTAATGAAGGTAAGTTTCCAAACATTTGTTGATAACTTCAGTCTGACCATTTAGTTGTGGGTGATACCCTAAACTCAACTTCAGTTTGGTGTCAGTGTGGCGAAATAGTTCTATCCAAAAATGACTTGTGAAAGTTGCATCAATGAAGATCTGGTCCATAAAAATTTGTACGACTAAGGAAATGACATATGGATGGATAAGGGCACAAAAATGACTATATGTGGAAAGGTGGTCAACCACAACCAAGATCACTATCTTCCCTCCAGATCTAGGGTTCCCTTCAATGAAATCCATCGAGATATTCATCCAAACCTGTGTAGGGATGGGCCTGATGTTGGGAGGGATGCTTCTGGGAATAAGCGGAATACAATGATCGTCTGGTCTTGAAGGTGGAAATACCATTGGTTTAACAAAGACACATGCATATCGATCCAAAATGTTTTGTAGAGCTAAGGGAGTAGTGGAGACCATTGATGGTTGCTTCTAAATGGATTGGAGTTGAGCGATGACACCATGCGATGTGAACTGATGATGTTGAGAGACCCTGGTTGTGAGCCTTTCAATTTGTGTTTTTCCCATTGACTGAAAACTACATCCAAAGTTCAGCAAAATCCCATAACATGGGTACAAGTGTGCGTAACCATTGAGTGCCCAAAAGCACATCACATCGGCCTAAGGGCATGGAAAACATGTTAGAGAGCAAGATATAATCTCCAATAGAGATACACACATTGTGACACTTTACTTTGCAAGGTAAGGTGCCCCTATTGGAAATCATGACTTTAAAGCTCGAGCAAGGATGGACAAAACTATCATCCTATTTGGCGATCTGAGGGTCAATGAAGTTATGGGTGCTACCAGAATCAATGAGTATTGTAAGAGGGATCTTCTTGAATAAATCTTTGACTCGCATGGTTTGTGGTATGGTGACTATAGCTAATGCATGGAGAGATATCTATGGGTGGTCGTCATGAGAAGGAGGGTCAACAAGTGGATGTTGTTGAATGTTGACCTGATCATCTACTGGATCCTGAGCAACTTCACAAATTTTAGGTGTAGGTAGAGAGCCATATACAAGATATAGAGCTTTTTCTCAGCACAGCGATGTCCCCGAGTGAATTTCTCATCACAATTATAACAAAGTTCCTTTTATCTATGTTCCCACATCTTGACTTCAGACAAATGCTTGATAGGAGCAGTGCTAGGAGATGGCGTGATTGGAGGTATTGGGGAAGCCATATTATTGAATGGAATAAAAGTCGATTGGGAGTGTTGTTGAGCTATGATCTTGTCCTCTGCCAACTTAGCCAACCCTCGGGATTCCATCATTACATGATGGGGAAAACATTTTAACCTCAGATCAAATTGTATCCTTCAGACCACTGATAAAACAACCCTTGTAGAATGCGTTAGACAATCCTTCTCTGTAATTGGCCAATTTCTCAAATTCTGTCTAATACTCTCTCACAGTGCGAGTCTGGATAAGTTTAGTGAGTGTTTTTGTGAAGTCATGAAAAGCACTAGGGCCAAATCATTGCAAAAGGAGTTGGCAAACATATGTCAATTGTGTCTCTTCATGATCCTTGATGTACCAATGGAACCATTGAAGGGATTCATGTTCCAAATGAAATGATGCAAGCAGGACTTTGGTGACACCAAAAGTGTTATGCAGACTGAAATATTGTTCTGCCCTGTATATCCATCCAATTAGATTATCACCATTGAATCGAGAGAAATCAAGCTTCGACCCACGAAAATTGTTGGAAGAAGAGAACCCAGTGTATGTAGAATGTTCTGGTAGTCGTCAATTGTTCATGGTTGAATGCTGAAGATGGAGGAAAAGAAATTTTTTATCCATATCTTGGAGTTTGGTATTGAGGGTAGAAAGTTTGTCTTCCATTTGTTTGTTTGCTCTTGTAAGGTTAATGTCTAGGGATTTTTTTAAAGCTCGTATTGATCTGTGAAGGCTTTAGATAGATGCAATTTGCTATTTTTCAATTGACAATATATATGGAAGCCAAGTATGTTCGAATTCCTAAAGGTTCAAGGGAGTCACTCGGCCACCAATGTTGTCTAACGACTTGCGTATTGGGGCAGTACCCCTCACTCCACGAATCTGGTAAAACTAATTACTACTTTGCCACAAATGACAACTCTTGGTTTACCTCACATGTGGGAACTAGTCAATCAGGTAGGGGTCGTTTCCCTTTTTGCTTGGCAAGTCCTCTCAATGGCCAACTACTTCGGGGTTCTTGTGGTACTCCTCACAATGACTTTTAGGGTTATGCCCAAGTACTTCCCACAATTAAGCAGAGAGGGGTTATTCCCTGATTCAAACTTGCAATCGAAAAGAACAATACATATGCAAAGAAGAAGCTCTACTGCATTAATAAAAGCTTTGTGAAGCATTGCAAAAGGATGAAATTACGCTCAGCGAGCCAAAAAAACCTGTAAATAGAGCTAAGATTTTGAGATTAAAATTTTAAAATGTGCATAACTTGATCTATATTGCTAAGAATCACTATTATAACCCGTTTATGGAACTGGAACAAACACTCTTCATCAACCCATACAATCAGAACATAAATCTGGGAACCCGGTCAAAAGATTTTCGCTCTGCAATTTTCGGGGCCATCACCAAAATTCAGTAAAATAACTAATTTTAAATCAACGATATCTCCACTTTTGGAACTGCAAATGAGATGATTTTTTTTGAAACTACGTATTTTTTCAAGAGGAATTCAGATATGCAACTTTTTTTTTTATTCTGAATATGAGCATACAGTTTCAGAAATTGATTTGCAAATCGCCACCCAAATTTGCCCTCTTTTTTTTGGCCAAAAATAAGAGAACAAAATTCTCACTTGTGCCAAAGAAAGTGTTCTGATACTAAATGTGAGAAACCTGCAACAATAAATAATGAGAATGCACAATATAACAGAAATAGTAGAACATAGAAGGAATTTTATTGATCGCGGGCCACTTCGAGCGGGCAACCTCCTTTGAGCAAGCTCAATACAAATAACTCTTGGATACCTTCATTGGCCTCAACACTTACTTATATACTAAGTTTAATCTAAACAACTATTACTCTCCATGGATGTGGGATAATACAATATACTCACAAGACGACTTACAAAACATATGCGTCTAACAATAATATACTTAAAAAAGTAAAGAGAAGGGTTGACATGGGTTCTTAACAGTGTGGTTAATCGAGGCAAGCTTCTTGCCCCTGTATGGCTAGAAGATTCATTAGGTATTGATGTCCTGGTATACTTCCCTGACCATGTCCAAGGCCCCAAAACCCATATATAGTGCCATGGATACCCTTGAGAAGTCATGGATGGTGCTTCAAGGAATTGTTCATGGATTTGTATGCCTCAACACTTTCCTTAGGGCCTAAGGAATGGTCTTCTTCTTTAGAACATCTCCAATTCCCTAAGATACATACATACCCCTCAAATGATTCTAATGGCATTTACATCCTTAATTATAAGTCAATGATACATTCAGAGGTCATGCATGGTTGGTAGAGGTAACCTTCTTCTCCTTGGATGCCTAGAAAACTCTGTTAAGACTTGAGAGGTTCAAGTCTCCTATCCTGACCATGTCTAAGCCCTCAAGATCCATATGGATTGATGACTTTCTCGTAGGCTATGTATTTGGTAGTCACTATGTAATGTCGGGACTATTGCCACTTGTAGTGAAATCTAAATTGCTTGTTGTTTGGTTCCGACGAAATTGTGCACAAACAAAAACAAAAATGGTGTGATGATAACTATGCGTACAATTTTTCTAATGAAATGCTACAGTTTACAATTTGGGAAGAACGAATGAAGCAATGGGTTTTCAGAGCTTAAGAGACCGTTTTCTATTGTTTTAATTTTATAGAAATAATGACCTAGAGGCTGATCTCCTCTTTTGAAATAGATTATTGTAACTTTTTAGTGTATCTTGACAAACTTTAAATCAGGGCCTCTTGTGATGGCATGATGGACTGGAGGATCTATGTGAATAAGAGAATTATTAGAGGAGCACATTGATATTCTAGGGATGTCAACAGAATCCAGGGCGGGGGATGAGACTACCTTTATGGTATATAATAAATAATATTATAGAAATTTAATGTTTGTTTTAATAGATAGAATACTTAGGAAACCAAACTGACCAACGTTTGGTTTTTGTTTTCTTTTTCAAGTCCTACAGCGGAAAATTCTAATTTAAATTGGAAACATCTTTAGATGCAACTCAGGGTAACTCTATCTCTTAATTACTTTGTAAAATATATATGTACGTGGTTTTATTTTAAGTTTTGATTAAGGTAAAATAGCAGAAAATTCAGATTTAAATTGGAAACATAAGCTTAAGCTTGAGATCGAGCGTAGGGTAACTCTATCTCTTAATTACTCTGTACAAAACGTTGGTTTTAAGTTTTGATTAGAGCAATATATCTATGGGTAAGCATATGTCTTACGTGATCCACATATAATTTCTATGTGAAGGCTTGGAGTTGATTTCGGTTTTTCAAGAAAGACAATTGATGGGGATAGTTACCAATAAGGAAAAATGCATGTTCAGTTACCTTGTGTACATCGAACTTACTCTAACTGCAATATTCTTTATTTGAACTCAATTCAATGCATTATTAAAATTTATGTTTAACAAATTTATTAATTCATTTTTTTTCACCATACTTGGATCAATGTACGTAGAATTTATTTTAACTACAATATTCTTTATGTGAGATCAATTCAATGCATATTAAAATTTATGTTTAACAAATTTATTAATTTAAAATTTTCACCATACCCGTTAGTCAATTTTTTTACTCACTCAAATGTTAATGGAGAAAAGTGATAGTTCTAGAGTGATTTTGTAAGAAATCATATGCAGTAGATAAAACTAACTCATTGACATAAAACTATCTGAAAAGCATATAAACATTGTTCAATGGGTGAGGAATCTTATCATTAATCATCCAAAAGAAAAATTTATTTAATTTTATATTTAACATCACTGTAGAATCCGTGAGCTACCATGGTTGTTGCATTTTATGAAAAGTGTAACAGTCATGGTGCATTATTCCATTATGATATTATATTTTTTACATTAAATGAACATACTCATAACCTTCAATTTTGCAATTATGAGGTTGTTAATAAAGAGGGAGCACTTCATCCTGCGCGATCCCTGAAATCGCTGCGCTGAAGTCTTCCATCTTGCGATCGAGCCCTAGCTCGTGAGGGCCTTCGCTCCCTGCCATGGATCCGCTGGATCCCTCATCTGTGGAGGACATGTTCCAGTCAATCGTGGCTGCCCTCCCTCCTGCTGCTCCTGCCGCAGCCCCCTCTTCTAAATTTGTCAAGCGTTCGGAGGTCCCTGAAGAAAAGCTTAGTTCCGCTGCGTCAAAGAGGAAAGCTGTCGCTCTCTCTGAGAAAGGTCTCATTGTCCTGTTCACCAGCCTTTGGCCTTCCCCGCGCTCTGTTGAAGTTTGGCTGAACAAGAACTGGAGAACCCTAATCTAGGGGGAAGTTCAGCAAATCTTTTGTGGTAAAGGTTATTTTGCTTTCATCTTTGAAAAGAAGGAGGACCGTGACCTAATCTTCCGGAATGGGCCTTATTTCATGGGCCCGAGAGGTATGTATCTGAACAAATGGGATCTGTCTTTTAACCATGAAAAAGATATCCCAAAAGCAGTCCCTGTGTGGGTCAAGCTTCCACATCTCCCCCTTCACTGCTGGAATGATGAGGATTTTCGAACCATAGGGAATACCCTAGGGAAATATGTGGATAAATCTGAGCCAAAAGCCCCTATGTTTTCTTGCGCTCGAATCTGCGTTGAAGTTGATCTTGAGAAAGGTATCCCGGAGTCAATCATGCTTTCCATTGATGGGTGGAACCATTTGCAAACCATTGACTATGAGCAAATCCCGTTTAAGTGTAAATTCTACCATGAATACGGTCATTTTGCTAAATCATGCCCGAAGAAGCCTGAGAAACCCATCTCGGATAGCCCTCCCAGCGAAGGATGGAAAGTTGTAAATGGGAAAAAGGCTGCCAAGCCTTCAAAGCAGCAGATCCCCTCATCAAAGAGCCCCCCCGGAAATAGATTCGAGGTCCTTGAAACAGAGACACAAGAAGCAGAGAATCAGGATGAAAACCCTGAAATGGAACACCAGCAGAGTTCAGAGCCTCAAGTCGTTATCCCATCACATCAGGAGCAGGAAGGCCAGGAAGACGGCCTTGAAGTTCCACTGAATCAGGAAAAGGAAACCCAAGAAGAGGGTCCTGGAAACTCTGGGGAAAGAAAAGACAAGGCAACGACCTCCGAAGGATCTATAACTCGATCAAGGGCAAGAATAAGCACCGAGGAAAATACAGACACTTCCATAGAAGAGCAAGAACCCCTTTCCAGAAAGGGAAGGAAATCTAATAAAATCATCAGAGAACAGGAGGCAGCAAGGGGAAAGGCGGCGGGAAAGCAGGCCAATCGAGATTTTCTCGTCAAAACATCGCATGCAAGCAAATACCTCCTTACCGCGGAAGAGGAAAAAAAGGAGAAAGAGAAGGCCCTTAAACAACAAAGAAAATAATGAAAATAGTCTCCTGGAATTGCAGAGGTTTGGGCGGTTCGCAGAAGCTAGAAGTTATCAAAAGGCTCAAGACAATGGAATCTGTCTCAATCCTTCTCCTCTAGGAGACTAAAAAATCTGTTGAAGAAAGCATTGCACTTCTCAAAAGCATCTGGATAAACGGGAAGGACCTTGTCGTTAGTGCCAGTGGCGCTTCAGGAGGGCTTCTTTGCTGGTGGAACTCAGATAAGTTTGAGCTGAGCTCTGCTATTGAAAACAGGAGCTGGATTTTTGTAAAGTTAGAAAATAGGGAAACAAAAAAAAAAATTGGATTGGGAATGTATACGGCCCAACCATGAATTCGCAAAAGGATAATTTTTGGACATCGCTGGAAGAGCAATGTGACGATAAGAATCTGGATCCTTGCTTTATAGTAGGAGACTTCAACGTCACGATCTCGACAGCCGAGCGCAGAGGCGGAACCAAGGTAAGGGACCCCTTTGGGGAAAGATTGGAAGATCTCATTTCCCAATGGGCCCTCTCTGATGTTAAACCCAAAAACGGCACCTTTACGTGGAGTAATAGGAGAATTGGTCCTGGACATATTGCAGCCCATTTAGATCGATTTCTAGTAAGCACCCATCTTCTCGATCAGCAGCCAGAAGTCAAAATCCTATGCTCCGCAGTGTCAGACCACAAACCTGTTTGTCTCTTCTTTCTGCCGTTGGAAAATTTGGGCCCCCTCCCCTTCAGATTTAATAGACTATGGTTGGAATCGGCAGAGGTCAAGAAGATGATCTCTGAAACCTGGCGGTGTTTCATCCCTGGCACCCCTGCCTTCTCATGGGAACAAAAGTTAAAACGGGTGAAGGCCGCTTTGAAATCTTGGGCAAAAACTCAATATCAAGAGCCTTCGGAGCAAAAGAAAACAATCTTAAAGGATTTGGAGCTCCTTCAAGCCGAAATGGAAGTCAGCATGATCACTAAAGAACACCTTTTCAAGGAAATTGAACTGGAATCAAAACTCCAGAAAATTCTTAGGGCCGAGGAAGAGGGCTGGAGACTTCGCTCGCGCATATTCTGACTTAAAGGAGGAGACCAGAATATGAAGTTCTTTCAAAACCAATGCAAGGATAGGCAGCGGTGGAATACAATTCGAGAACTCAAGAAGGAAGATGGCTCAGTCATTCAAGGGCAAGCGGCCATCAGCTCAGAGGTAAGATCTTTTTTTGAGCATTTATACAACGATGAAGAGCCTATTTCTCAATGTCTCATGGAAGAAATGGTCTCGGATATCCCTGCCTTGATTAGCTCTGAGGATAAAATTAGGCTTGAATCCCCCATTTCAGAAGACGAGGTTAAGCAAGCCATTTGGAGTCTTCACCCGGACAAGACTCCAGGTCCGGACGGATTCCCCATCTGCTTTTTCAGATCCTTTTGGCCTCTCATCAGGAAAGATCTGATGCGCCTTATCACTTGGATGGGAAATGGAAACATGGGGGGAGCCACCAATTCCACCTTTCTGGCCCTGATCCCCAAAGAGCCCAACCCCTCCTCCATTAAAAAATTCCGACCAATTTCTCTATGCAATGCTTCCTACAAGATCTTTTCCAAGGTGCTGTCTCTGAGGCTCAAGAAAATCATCCCCTCCCTTATCTCCCCAAATCAAGGCGGGTTTTTGTCCGGTAGACAAATCAGTGACAACATCCTTTTGGTTCAAGAAGCTATTCACTCTAGTACTAAAAGGGGTGAGCCCGGGATGGCCATAAAGCTGGACCTTGCTAATGCTTTTGACAGGTTGAGGCACTCCTTTATCATTATGGTCCTGAAGAGTTTTGGATTCCCCCCTGTCTTTCTTCTCAAGTTCAAGACTGCATAACCTCTCCCTGGATAGCTCCCCTCATCAATGGACGACCTTCAAAGTTTTTCAAAGCCTCTAGAGGAGTTAGGAAAGGATGCCCTCTCTCCCCTTTTCTTTATATATTGGTGGCTGACTCCCTAAGCAGAATATTGAATAGACTTCAAGCTGAAGGCTCTCTTCCAGGCCTCTTCTATCGTGGTACTGTCCCTCCCATCAATCATGCTCTTTTTACCGATGACTCCATCTTTCTTGGCATAGCCTCTTCTCAAATTGCTAGGAACTTTCTCAGGCCTTTGGACATCTTTCTCCAATCCTCCGGTAGCGCAGTAAACCTGAACAAGTGCCAAATCTATGGATGCAACTGTCCTCCAGTAACCCTCTGCAGCATCTCACAAATCCTTCAAATTAAAGTCAACCCCAACTGGCTCACTTCACTTATTTGGGTATCCCTGTGGTCAAGAAATCCTTGACTTCCTCAATGTGGAATCCGGTGGTTCAAAAAATCAAAGACAAAATTCATTCCTTGGGATCGAAATGGCTGAATTTAGCAGGGAAGACTGTTCTAATAAAGTCCATCCTTTCCTCCTATCCTATCTATATCAGTTCGATGGTCCTTGCTCCCAGGAATGTCATCATCAGCATTTGCAAAGAAATTCGGAAATTCTTATGGCAGGGAGGAAACGTTCAGTCCAAGAAGTTCCATTTGGTAAAATGGGAAACGGTCAAGCGGCCTAAGCTTCAAGGCGGGTTAGGAATCAGAGATCCTGAGCTCGTGTGTAAAGCATTGGGAGCTAAATTGGTTTGGAGGTTGGTCACGGGGAAAAAAGAATGGTGGAAGGAAGTCATTAGAAAAAAATATATCAAAAGGCCCAGATCAAAACTGTTGGACAGAGCTTGGACGGGAAAAGGAACCTCTCTTTGGCAGCTGTGTAAAGCATCCTTCAACGTTATTCTTGAGAACTGCTACTGGATCCCAGGGAATGGAAAGAAAATCAATGTTTGGACTAACAACATTCTTGGGCAGCTGCCTCGCTCCTCTCTTCCAGATATGGCCCCTCTGTCTGATTGGGCAAGTAACCACGGTATCAACACTCTATTTGATCTTTCCCGATGGGATCCTCAAGGACGATGGTCTGGCTGGATTCACCTCTCTCCACCAGCGCATTTGGCATTTGCGTCAGCCACTCTCTTCTCATCCCTCCAAGGTTTGACCCCAACGAGCCTCTCAAGTTCAGATCGGCTTGGATGGGGTAAATCTGGGCAATATAATGTTAAAGAAGGTTATAAAAAGCTAAGCATGGAAACAAATGCGGTGGAAAGGATCTGGAAGCAGGTTTGGCACTCTAATAACATCCCTAAAGTTAATAGTTTCATCTGGCTTCTTCTGCACAAGAAGCTGCTAACAGCAGAAAATCTAAGGAAAAGGGGTATTTTAGGCCCTTCTCAATGTGCCATGTGTAATTCAACTAAAGAAACATCCAGCCACATCTTCCTTCATTGCAAAGTCTCTCTCTTAGTTTGGAGGATCGTTCTTCCTCCGGATTTTGGACAGGACTTTCCAGATAATGCAGTTCAGCTATTTAAGGATTGGACCAAGCAGTTTCCCGGCTCTCTAAGGAATAAACCAGTTCTAAGCCGTCTCTGGGCTTCTATTCCAAAAAACCTCTATTGGCAGCTCTGGTTAGCAAGGAATCGTGCCATATTTAAAGAACAAAAATCCATCCCCACCTTTATAGCGGCCAAAACCATAGGGATGATCGTTGAAAAGTTTGCTTCAGATAATATCTGCTTCCCCTCTCAGGAGTCCATCCCGGAGCCCTATTCCTCTTGGAGTAAAAACTTCCTGAAAGAAAGTAGCTCCCTTCAGTCCAAAAGTTTTCCTCAGTCCTTCTCTTGGGAGCTTCGATTATCTTCTTGTGACCTTAAGTCCTGGCTCCGGGAGAAAAACTCCTATGCTTTTTTCTTTGATGGTGCCTCGAAAGGTAATCCTGGGGAGGCAGGTGCGGGGGGGATTCTCCTGGATCCCAGAGGACATGTGGAACATACATTTGCTTGGGGGCTTGGCATCAGATCCAACAATGAAGCTAAGTGGATGGCTCTTATTCAGAGCCTCCATATTCTCAAAGTCAAGAAAATTCGTAAGGCCTTGATTATTGGGGATTCTAGGCATGTCATTTATAAATTAATTAATGGATACAATGCGGGAGCTGTCAAATGTCGGCGTATTTATGAAAAAGCCAAGCTTCTTATGTCCAGTGGCTATGAAGCATATCATATCCTCCGGCACAATAATTCAGCTGCTGATAGTCTGGCTAATGGGGGAGTTTCTCTCTCACAAGGGCAGTATAGTCAGGATGGAGATCGCCCTATTCTCAAAGTTATCCCCTAATTTGTGGTGTTGGAAGCCTCCTTTCCGGCCTTGAAATACCCAAATCCATGGAAATCAGAGTCAGTCCCCCTCTCATTTCATTCCTTGTCTCCTTGCTTCTTCCTTCTCCCCCTTCTCGCCCGCTACCCCTTATCTCTCCCTAGTCTCTTTGGGCTTGTTTGGCCCCCCCCTTATCCTTCTTCCCCCCTCCTTTCTACCTTCATTTTCCATGCCTTATCTCTCCCTCTCGACCTCCGCAGCCCTTTTCTACGCCGTCTTTTCTCCTTTATTGCTTTGTCCTCCCTCTCCTTTTTCCTCTGCCGCGTGGTCCCTTCGCTGGCACCCTCATCACTCGAATGCTCTGGTATTAAAAGCACTTCTTTTCGGGGAGTTAAACACTTCCCCCTCACATGCTCAAGACTTCAATTCGGCTCCCCTTATGGCTTCTGTGGGAAGCAATATGTTTCTTCACCCCTTATTCTTCCCCGGCCTGGGTTCTTCCGATGCTCTGCGTTTTCTTCTGCATATCATTTCAGGCATAGGAGAAGGGAGCATTCAATGTCTCCCGTGGCAGGTCCTTCCCTTTATTCGTTCAGTCGTGAAAGAAAGGGTGGCTCTTGCAGCCTTCTCCCCGTGCTGGTGTATTTCCCTCTCAGCTTCGCAAATAGCTGCTTTTAGGTCAGGCTACCTCTTCGGCGATAGGGAGAACAGCTTGGTCATCGGTTGCAGGTGTTCAGGGTGGAAAGAGGGAGACGTGGGAACCTTGGCTTGTGGAAGAAACGGGTTTCTGATTTTCAAGGAGCTTCTTGTGCTTTGAGCCTGCTTTGCCCTTTTAAGTCCTGTTCCAAGCTATTCAGAATCAGTTTGCCCGCATCTCTTTATCAACAGAAGCTGGTGAAATGGCCCATCATGGTGAAAATGCGGGGCCTTTGGATATCAAGAAGAACTTAAGGCGACTGTACGAGTTGCTTTCAATCAGCGTCATGGACAACCGCGAGATGGCTAAGGTGGTTAAAAAGATGGAGGACACAGTTAGTTACACCTCGCTCCAGATCAGCAATCATGATTCACACATTGACGACAACGAGAGCAATCTTCGGGAATTATTGGGAAAGGTTGACAGGATTCAAGAGGACCTGCAGAAGTTCATCCCCATGAATCAGAGCAGCCGAGTCCATGCAGCCTCTGATGATGTCGTGCTTCCAATGGAGGAGGAATCAGTCTTACAGCCAAGAGGCAATCCTTAGTTTTATTTTGTCTAGCTCTGTTTAAATATTTTTCTGTCTTTTCTTATGCAATCAGTATGTAAGGGTTTATACAACCCCCGGCTTTAAAAGTTTTGAACAGACTCATTTTGAAGTGTTTAGGGAAACTCAGTGGATAACCCCCTTGTGCTGCTTCTCTGCTAAGCACAGATACTCTGGTTCACTTTGTTTGTATTGAATGGCTGTGCACAGCTACTTTTATATATATTTCTTTTCCGTTTCTGTTAAAAAAAAAAATTTGCAATTATGATATTTATGGATTTAGCAGTAAACAATTTCTTGAGGAAGGTGCAATAATATCCAGATAGGTTAAAAAGACTAGAGAGGGGACCTAAAGTTGGGTTGTTGTAGACTTGATGATGTATCTTGAGGAACTTCAAATTTTAGAAATTTTAGATTCTAGATTTATATCAAGTTGTAGCATCAAATAGTGTACTAAAGTTGAGTTGTTGTAAGGCTTGATGATGTATCTTGAGGAACTTCAAATTTTAGAAATTTAAGATTCTAGATTTATATCAAGTTGTAGCATCAAACAATGTACTTAAATAATGTAGAAAACTTCAAATATATTCAGAGTATGCTCATTTTGACGTGCTTAACTTATTATATAGCGAGTGTGATTTTTTAAAGTATTTAAATATATTCAAATGCACAATGTCATAAACCCAATGGAACTCAATTAAAAGAATAAACTAATGATTTAACTTGTTGAATAGAGGTGGAAAAATGAATGGTCTATATGGATATGCTATAACTCGGAACTTCAATCGATGGGTGACTTCAATTTAAGGTTGTTTTTAATCCATGGTTGACTTCGATACAAGGCTACACTAGTACAAGTGATCAATTTTGCCACGGAAAAAACGTGGCAATATCCACGGAAAAGCGTGGATATTGCCGCGTCTAAGTGTTTTTTTTCCTGTGGAAACAATTTCGTCGCAATAGAGACGACCCCTAATTTGCGTTGCAATATCCACGCCTGGCCGTCGCTATATCCACGCCTGGCCGTCTCTGTATTCATGCCTGGCCGTCGCTGTATCCACGCCAAGCCGTCGCTGTATCCACGCTAAGCCGTCGCTGTATCCACGGCTGTGAAATTTTTTTAAAAATTGTCGTCGCTGTATCCACGGCTATAACTGTTTTAAAAAAAAAATTACAAATTCCATAAGACCAATTCCATGTGGAAGTAGGTCTGAGGCTTCTCATACACCTGAATCTTATATGATCATTAACCACTGAATAAACCCAGAATATGATATTCATTGCACCGAGAGATAGAAGCGAGGTGCTCAGCAGCTTGGGTGGGTGGGGATCCATCTGTAATGCTCTGCAAAGTCTACCCCCAAACGATGTTCGGCAGAAATAGAGCTAACTTCTAACATCCATGTAGCTGGGTTGTATTTATCTTTGATATTTGGTACTCCGGGAATAGCCTGTAATTTGTCGTGATGAAAGTAAGAAAATTAACTCACATTAAGGCATAAATTAGAAGTGCTCTGTTCAAAGTGTTCCTTTTCTAATGACTACAGGACTCAGGACTCTGCCAAGTGGTTACCCCAAAGTATTCAACAATCTTGTGAGAATTCCGACCGAGTGGTCCGAAGTAAATGACTTGCCCTCCTCTTTTCATCAACAATAGCTGAACCCATTATAGTAAGTCAGTCAGAAATCAACACCACAATGAAAGAAACAATATAAGTTTTCTTAGAATCTAGACCTTGGTTTACCTCATCAAATGATTCAAAGATGTCAATGCTAGGCTGATGAATGGTATAGACAACAGTCCTTCCAGTATCTACTGTATTACGAACAGTTCGCATAACAATTGCAGCTGCTCCGGCATCCAAACCAGAAGTGGGTTCATCCATGAACATTATAGAAGGATTTGCAACAAGCTCCACAGCTATTGTTAGCCTTTTCCTTTGTTTAGTTGACAATCCAGTCACACCAGGAAATCCTACCAGTGCATCCCTTAAATTGTCTAATTCCACAAGTTCCATGACCTCATCAACAAAGGCCTGTAATTTGAATCTTTTGCAAGTCAGTAAAATGACAATTTGGCACCATGTCATATTAGAAAAACTGATTAGTGTTTGTAGACTTACAACTTTGGTTTCATTGTCAACATCCTTTGGAAGACGGAGAAATGCCGAATATAACAGTGATTCCCGAATAGTGACCTGTGGAGAATGTATATCATTCTGTTCACAGTAACCAGAAATCCGAGCAAAGGTTTCTTGTTTTTTGGGAAATCCGGAGATCTGGATATCACCCTCGATATATCCTCCAGTCTTCCTTCCAGCTTTCCCTTATATGCACAACACCCATGTCCCCTAATCCAGGTGTAACAATCAATTCAGAAACTTTCAGTTAAGAATTTGTGGATGGGGGAAATCTGTTCTGCAAGTCACCAAGGAATTGCACTTGATTCCGATCCCAACTGCAAGGAAGAGACCACCTGCATGAGCAAGAAGTCCCACAAGGGGTGAAACATGTCTTTAGGAGAGTATCACCACCCCTGCTTAACCATCAAACCAAGACCCCATTGACAACTCAACATTATATTATTATCTACTTTCACTATTATCATTCATATGACAAAGCTCATAGCATAGAACAACACATAGCAAGGTAGATGTTTAGATGTGAAT
The DNA here is from genome assembly GCA_001517045.1 of Pseudotsuga menziesii. Taxonomy (NCBI): domain Eukaryota; kingdom Viridiplantae; phylum Streptophyta; class Pinopsida; order Pinales; family Pinaceae; genus Pseudotsuga; species Pseudotsuga menziesii. The sequence goes on along the minus strand of LPNX011061539.1, from coordinate 1,029,693 downwards.
GTAAAGTACATCCATCATCAATAAGGGTACCAAGGGAATCAATGCCTACAATGAATGTTTTCAACAATCTATGTATCTTCCAAGACAGTTAGGAATTCATAAATAGTCTATAGATAGTAGGTAAATTCGTGGGCATTAAGGACCTTGTCTCCCGTGTTCTACTTTGTTTACATTTATCTTTATAGCGTTTGGCATTGAACTGTCAATTGTCTAGATAACTAATTTCCTTTATAGTTTTCTACACAACTTCTGCAATTTGTGTGCGTTACATCGTGCAATGAAATGATGATAGAGAACCGAATGCAATCTCACTTTTTCCATATCACAGGCACAAGTTAATTCACCCATCCCACACTATAAGATAATATACCATAAACATATATTGCAGGCATCAAATAGTCAAGATATCCTTTGAAGACTTAATCATGGGAAAAATGCAGCGTTTAACGATGGACATAACTTACATGAAGACAATCAAGAGTAGGTTCAACAAGCTTCGGATTCTTTGTCTCAAATGCAAGCCTGAGTGGCAGAAGGACAAGCTCTGCTTCTGATCCTTCTAATGTATGCCCAGCAGTCGACAATGTTGCTGAAATTGCTTCACTTGTACTCAAATTTTGGGGCCGGTGATCCTCTCCACTAACAGCGGACATGCTTGATTGAGAAGCTCTGGTATCTGCTTCCTCTTGTGTTGAATTTTCCCCATCCCTGTCAATACCACTATCCTTTGAATACAATCTGGGAGAAGCACATTAAACTATATACTTTCATCAATTACAAATAAGAACCATTGTTTTCATGTGTTAAGACTTCAAGTTCAAAACCATCTATATTGCCCCCATTTTTTCCATCTAGAATTATTGGGCATATCACGAAGTTACTCAAATTAAAAAATGACAAGTTAAAAACTTACTACCAAAAAGGGGATGTCAGTAGCTAATAGCAGAGGAAAGGAATATCCCAAGTATGGCAAAAGCATGGGACCTTCTAACAGACACATTTACAGGACTAGGAATAAATGGTATATGACAACATGAATGCCAGTGATAAGCACAGTTGTATTTGAAACAGAGGCAGCTACATTCTAACCTAAATCAGTTCAGTTAAATCTTTAGCTGCACCTTTCCAATATGTCATACATTTTAAATTTTAATAGCCATGTATAGAGACATAATTAGAAACCCTCTTCGTGGAATAAGGACTAAACAATTCAACAGAAAATGTCTTTACAAAACTGCCACAAGCTAACTGTAGGGGGTTCGACCTTGTCAAAGCTAGCACACTGAGAGGATTATTATCAATTACAAACCTTCTGATTCACAAAAGTTGCCAGAAAGCTAGTTACATGGCCTATAAGTGAGTTAAACCATATTTTGTTTAACCCAAAGTAATAACCTCAAGGTCTTGAAGTATATGACAAAATAATGTTAAGTTGAAATGGGAATTTTTACAGTAGCCTCTTTGGATTCTTTGATAAGCTAAATTCTATCTAACGTAGAAAAACAACACAAAAATAAAACACCTAGCTAGCAAAATATTAAAATTATATTCACTGGCTATGCTTGCAGATTGCATAATAATAAGTTAATACTAAAGATAAAAAAAAGTAGAGTTTTATTGTCCCCACACTGTCGTTATTACATCCTAGTCACATTTTATTCTTTTGGGAAACCAAGGCCCACTTTTCTGTCTTGCATGTAAACTCGCACATATTAGCTGAGTCTACTTGTTTATTCTGTTCCTTAGACAGAATGTCATGTAACTGTTGATCTAGGCACGATGCACCATCATGTCCACATCTGAACTAGTGGGAGCTACATCTTATTTCCATTATCAATTTCTACCATGGCTAGGACATAAAGATTATAATATTGAGCCTTTACTGAAATCAAATTTAAGTTTACAAGCACAAGAATGCAACATCAAAAGAGACAACCTAGCTCTCTCCTCTACATAAATTTCCTTCCAAAACTATGCAAATCACAGATGGAAAAATTAAATAAAATATCACAAATAACAGTCATAAAAACTGAGATGCATGATATCAAAATAATGAAAATTAAGAATTATAGCCAGGCTTATCCCATCGACTGCTTGATTTGACTATAGATATGTGTTCCTCTTGTTGTGTGCACTTGAAAGTTAGACATTGTGCTATTTTTTCTCTATGCCAGATAGACTTTTAGTAGCACCATCGTTAGCCCAAGTGTCAATTTTGTTTAATGTTTTTTAGGCAAATTTGGTATCGTGGTGCACCCAGTTTTGGACTAGTTGGATGTGGTTGCTTAGTGGCCCACTTTTCTTGTATAAGATGCACATGATGTACATTATTTGTTTCTATTAATAATCAAAGTACGCATTTCATTCCTAAAACAAAACTAAGAATACTCGTTTCTCTCAAATGAGCAAATCAACAACCAAATCCCTGGAAAATATGTTCAATCATCTCTTGGTGTCAATTCCCAAGGTCCACATTAGACAGATGAGCAAATGAGGCATTTGTTTTAAGTTCTAAATTTTAGAAAAAATTGTATGCTAAAATATTTTACTTCTTAATCTCAAGTCTAGCCTATAGGTTAAATAAAGCATATTTATTTCATAATTCGACAGAAGTAGATTATAAAAAGTCATATTACATGCTGTGCGGTTATTCTCATTTTCTAACTAATTCTAA
>LPNX011061539.1:888283-1025916 GCA_001517045.1 Pseudotsuga menziesii | reverse complement strand
TTCAAAAAACTCTAGCACATTCTCCCTAGGTCCATGGTAGACAATCTGCCCCTCTGATAAGAGTATTATGTCATCAAAAAGTTCAAATGTTTCCGGTGCTGGCTACAACAAAGACATGAGAATTGTCGCATCCATGAGATGGGTGAACTGCTGCAGGCATTTAACTATTTGATATGTGGTAGAGCTGTCAAGTCCCGTTGAGATTTCATCCATGAAGAGAGTCTTGGTAGGTCCAACAATCAACTCCCCTGCAAAATGAACATTTTAAGAAAAAATTTAGAACTGTAATGATTTTTGTGCATATTAACGATATCTATACTTACACACACATCTCTAGTTTGTTCAGAAGAATCTCCAATATGATTAACATGCATACCAGTTGTGACACGCTTCTTTTGCCCGCCAGCGATTCCTCTTTGCATGTCGTCACCGACTATTGTATCTCCACAAATATCTAAGCCCAGAATCTGTTTAGGCACACAGATATTAAAGCAATGAATACCTGAATCTCCTCTGCTACCTATGTATCTATCTAAATCCTTGAATTATAGCAAGATTGGCCTCAAAATGCATTTATTAATACCTTGAGGATGTAGTGAGTTTGAAGGCTACTCTCCATACCTTCCATTGCTGTTGCCTGCAAAAAACAAGCAACAATACAATTTAAGAACCGAATTGTCTGTAACAAACATAGTGCCTACTAACTCATTAGAATCTATCAAGCTTTTCTCTGAGCACGTAAGTGGCACAATGCTTACTTTCATGAATAGGTCAATTTCCGCCTCTGGAAAAATCCCAGCTTGCTTTTCTCTCCTAGCAAGTTCCGCAAGCAGAGCTACATAAAAAAATGCGCCACCAAACAAGCCATTCAATATAAAAGACACCCTGAGATTGTGATACAGAGCACTAATCAATGGATGGAATTTTAATTAGATTGCTCACCATATCTGTCACCCACACCCTGACATCTAGCAGAGAAATCAATTGTTTCTCTAACTGTCATTTCACCAACATGCAAGTCATGCTGGCTTATGTAAGCCGATGTTTTATGAGGAACAAACTCCTTGAGTCTATGCCCGTTGTAAGTAATCTCTCCCTTCACCTGATCATCAAGGCATGCTTAAGTAAATACCTTGTTCTACTAATGAAACACTATATAGCCTACCTGCACAACGCTAAGCAAGGATAGGAAAAGGATTTAACCTTCAAACCAGTGTCCAATTTCCCAGCCAAAGCTAGTAGCAATGATGTCTTTCCATACCCAGGGGGACCCAATAACAAAGCCATTCTGCATAATCAGTGCAAAGATATGGTGTAATATGTTATAGTACTCGCCATTCAAAAGCCTCAAATGAGAAATATTCTGTCCCAGGTGACTACTGAAACCCTGAGTTGAAAGATATTCTACCAGGTAAACTGGCCAGGTAAATTCAATATCTTCAACCTCGCATTCCTCTTTCGGAACCAAAAGGGTTTCAATATCTCTTTCCTCCTTCCATTCCTCCTTCGGAACCTGAAGCGTTTCAGTAATTTCCATCTTGCATTCCTCTGCGGAATCCATGGTGGTTTACCCCAAAGCAAAACCTTCCCCCTCCTGAATTATGCATGCAATATCAAGAGCTAAGTATGATTCAAACACAATTACCATTAAGTAGCAAAGAAGGACACATAGATAGTTATTATTGCTGGGCATTTACAGAGGCCGGGGCTGACCATGGCGGGACCTCCAAGTAGATGTAAATGGGGCCAACGGTTAAACCCTAGCTCACTGGTGCGATGATGCCAGATCGAATACGCAGATTTGCATGAGAACACCTTGCTAAATATTATTATCGATTTCCAAAAATAGCCGCCTCGAACTCTTCCTCCCTCTGATTCCTCCTCCTCATCCTCCATAACTATAAGCATTAATCCACCCGCCCACGAAAACGAAAACAAAAAGAAGATCGAACCTCTTATTTGTAAAAAGTCAACAAAAGACGGTGCCGTCGCTATATCGACGGTCAGGCGTGGATACAGCGACAAAAGTCGGGGCTCCTTAAAAAAAATTGTAAAAATGCATAATTTACCCTTGATTTTTCCACGAAAGTAAAAAAACGTGGAAAACTAACGTGGAAAAATATGCCCGTATGTACTAGTGCTAACTTTAATCTAAGGTCGACCTCAATGCAACGTTGAATCTAATCCATAGTTGACTTTTAATCAAGGTTAACTTTAATTTATGGTTGATTTCAACCCAACAATGACTTCAATCCATGGTTGAATTCAATATTAGGGTGACTTAAATCCATGATTGACTTCAATCCAAGGTTGAATTTAATCCATGATTGACCTCAATCCAAGGTTGACTTCAATTTATCGTTGACTATAATCTATGCTTGACTTTAATCCAAGTCGAGCTCAATGTAAGCTTAACTTTAATCCATAGTTGAATTTTAAGTAAGGTTGACTTTAATGCAAGGTTGACCTCAATGCAAGGGTCTCTTCAATCCATGGTTGAATTCAATATGAGGGTGAATTCGATCCAAGCTAGTTGACTTCAATCCATAGTTGACATTAGTCAAAGGTTGACTTCAATCTATTGATGTATTTATAACTTTGGAAGATATTCTGATGTATATTATCATTGTATGTTGTTGTACCCCCATTGGAGATGTGTTTTCCTCCTTGTGGGATTTCTTTATTGTGCCGAGACCTTGAGGTACAACCTCCATTGTAAGTGGGGAAATAGTCCCTAGTGTACCATCATGTAATGTGTATTTGGAGTCTCTCTAGGAGAATTCGTCCATGTTAGTGAAACAAGTTGGCCCAAGTCATGTAAAAGGTCAGTCACTTGAAAGGTATAAATAGGGAGGTGCTCTCCCTCATTTATACACACCTCACACTTTTAAGTTTGCATGAGAGAGAGAGAGAGAAGGGAAGAGAGATAAATAGACGTTGAATACTTCTTATTACTGGGTTTGATCATCTTATGACACATTCTTTGTGATTGTACTATTCTAAGGAAGTTTGCAGGGTTTTTTCCTTTATGGTTTCCACTGTGAAAATCTTTGTGTCTTGTGTATTTGTTATATCTTATGCATCTTTTTGTACTTGCTATTATTTCAAACAAATATCCTAATTAAGCTAATAAGATCTAATAAAAACTAACATGGTATCAGAGCCTCTCTGAAAGAAGGAACTGTGTGGCAATGAAAACTAGGGATTCCTAGTTCAAGGTGTTCTCTCCACGGATCATCAAGAAAAGAGGGCTAGGCTAACTCACCTTGGTAGGGCGGATATTTTGGTGGAAGTAGTTTAAGATTTGAAGAAGTTTCAATTTTTACCCTCTCAGTTGTTTCAGGAGAAACTAGGGCATCAAGTTTCGGAGGCTTCCCACCCCAGTCTTCAGAAAGTGACCTTGCTACACAACTCGCCTCAAGGAGGTGCATCTTTCTGTCCAAATAGAATTCCCAAACTCCAAGTTTGGAAAATTAGGGTTTCTCTGACAAACCCCAGGTCAGCTAGCCCTGGAACCAGGTCGGACACCTTAACACTGTAAGATCTAAATCTTTGTTATTTCCATTTGAGGTTCTCATTTGAAAAGATGACTCACCATACTCAACTTGAGGACAAGCTTAGAGGGGATGATAACTTATGGGAATGGAAGTACAGAATCTTTGCGATCCTTGAATAAAATGATTTGGATTAGTACATCACTAAGGAGATTCCAGAACCAGAGGGATATTAGGCTAAGGCTGCTCATAAGAGAAGCATGGCTAATGCCAAGAGAACCAGTGTAGATTCTATTAAGGATCACCTCATTCCCCATGTGTCTTCATTCAAGACACCAAAGGAAGTATATGATGCTTTGACAAAGATGTTTGAAGGGAAGAACATCAACTAGAAGATGTCTTTGAGGAACTAGTTGGAGAATGTGAAGGTACAAAACTCTGAGACTATAAAGTATTACTTCACAAGGGTTGTTCAAATCAAAGAACAACTTGAAGCAGTTGAAGAGAATGTCAAACAAGGATAAATTGTAATGACTACCTTGAATGGTCTCCCTTGATCATGGGACTGATTCATTCAAGGAATTTGTGCAAGAAGGAGGTGGATCTCTTTCAGGAGACTATGAGAAGAATGTGCACAAGAAGAGGATTGACTCGTGACAAGAGAAGAGAATATGGGAGCATTTGAAGATCAATATCTCACATTTCATGCCAAGAAGAACTTCACGAAGAAGGAGAAGAAGGAGAACTTTCATCACAACAAGAAGAAGGACAAGAAACAAAAGAAGACCAAGAGAGATCCTTCCAATGTTCAATTCTATACTTGTGATGAAAATGGACACTTTACAAGAGATTAACCCATCAAGAAAAAGAAACACCATGCTCATGTTGTGATTCAGAAGAGAGAAGGATGATTTTAATGAAGAGTATGTGCTAATCTCAACACTTACTGCCACTATCTCACATGGAAGCAATGATTGGCTTGTGGATAGTGGAGCTTCTAAACACATGACGAGATACAAAGAATCATTTGTCAATATGTCTGAACATGAGTCACCACACAAGGTGAAACTTGGGGATGATTATCAATACCCCATAAAAGGGAGTGGAGAAGCTTCATATAAGCTTGAATCTGGGAAATCCTTAAAGATGAAGGATGTGATATATGTTCCATGATTGAAGAAGAATATTTTCTCCATATATGCACTAGATGCAAAGGGAATTAGATTTGCATTTGTCAATGGACAAGTTCTAATGTGGCCTAGAGGGAAGACAATAGAGAATGCAACAATGATTGGAGAAGAAGACAAAGGCTTGTCCAAGCTAAAGGGACAACCTCAATAAGCACTGGTTCATGAGTTAATTGAACCAAGTGAAATATGGCACCAGAGGCTTGCACATGTGCACTACAGAGCACTATCGATGGCAAAAAAAGCAGTCTCTAGACTGATACAGTTCCAAACAAAGCATGAAGGAACTTGAAATGGATGTGCACAAGGAAAGAATGCGAAGAAGACATTTCTCAGCAGTGAGAGTAAGGCCAAAGGAATACTCGAGATAGTACACTCAGATGTATGTGGACCCACATATTCTAGCTCATTAAGCGGGTATGTGTACTATGTTTCCTTTATAGATGATTTCTCACGTAAGACTTGGATATATTTCTTGAAAGGGGAAAATGGAGTTTTCAGTAAGTTCAAGGAATATAAATCCTTGATTGAGAACCAAACCGATAGTAAGATCAAGACTCTACGGTCAGATAATGGCAGAGAGTTCACTTTGAAAGAACTCAAGGAACTCTGCAGAGAATCCATGATTAAGAGGGATTTGAGCACTCCATACAATCCTTAGTGGAATGGGGTTGTGAAACAAAAGAACCGAACCATCATGGAAGCAACAAAAACAATGGTGCATGACCAGGATCTTCCTATGCACCTTTGGGCAGAGGAAGTAAGGACAATTGTTTATGTAGAGAACCGTACTCCTCATCGAGTACTTGACAACAAGATTCTTGAAGAGGATTTCTTAGGAGAGAAACTAGAAGTCAACCATATGAGAATATTTGGCTGCCCGGTGTACATACATATCCCAAAGGATAAATGGACCAAGATCGATCCTTCTGGGAGGAAGGGTATATTCGTAGGATACAGTGATACATCAAAGGCCTATTGAATAAACTTCCCAGGATTCAAGAAGATCGACATCAGTAGAGACGTAACCTTTGATAAAGACTCAACATACTTCAGATCCGAGAGGACACCTATTCAAGAGGCTGAGGAAACTGAAGATACGAGAGCCCGAGGTACAAAATTTGGAGAAGCTATTCCAGAAGACCATGAAGATCATGACATGACATAACCATAAGAATTGGTAGAGACAATCCTCGATAAGGACTCTGACGAGAGGAAACTAGTATGGGCACGAGAGCTCATATGAGAAGCAGAAAGGCATGGTGCTCTAGAAGAAATATATAGGAAGAGAAAAAGGGAAACGCCATGACAATAGCTATGTGGCCCTGATTTGTGACATCAATGACAGAGAAACTCCCACCTATGAAATACTATGAAATGAGAACTTGACATGGTTCTTGTTTTTCTCTCTCCTAATTTTAGTAGCTATTTTTACCTCCGTTTCAAAAAGGGTTGATACCAATATCACACATTTTCATTTTGAGGCATTTTTTTGGGACTTGGAATCATCTTTGTTGTAAAATATTTTTAATTTATATTTTCAAGTGTGTTTTTTAGAAATTTAACAAAATAACATACATTTAGAAGCAATTTATAATGAAAAACATATGCATTTTGCAATTTTTTCTTTAAAATAAGACATTTTTATTGACCAAATTGTAAAAAATTCTAGAAAATAAAGACATTTAAAACCATTTTCATTGGATTTCAGATTTTTTGTATAAAAATGATACTATTTCATATTATTTTCCAAAAAATGACAATTCACATAAATTCAAGAAAAACTATACCATATATTTGTAAATGACATATTAAAAACATTATATATAGACATTTTATTTCTAAAATAAAGTCCAAAAGTCAAAACATTACTAATATATATTATCAAAAAGTTGTGAAATTGAAAATTTTCTTCAAGACATGAAACTAATCAACAATATCATGGAGACCAAATTCTTCATCGAAATTGGAATTTTATGGAGCTTGGATTACTTCAGGGGCATCAATGTATTCTTCCATTGGGTCATCGATGTCTGCAAGATGCCCAAAGTGCTCATTTCCAGACCCCCTCCTAATGGGGGTTGAGGCTCTTTTAACATCTTCGCCATAAGTGTTTCACTAAACTCTCCTTTCTTCAAATCGACTTCTTACAATTTTATATGGAATAACTTGAATAACACTAATTCTTTGCTTGATGTATTTGCATTGCACTGGATCATTATCAATGGATATGCAATTTCTCCCTTTATGTAAGGAGCATGTTATTGTTGTACCTAATCACCCAAAACAAAATAAAATAGTTCAATCAAATAGCATAAAGAAGCGTACTTCAAAAAAAATAATGAAAAATAAAACAAACAATAAAACTTGAAATATGCTTTCATATGTAATATTAGAAATTTTACTTGAACGCGAGAACAAAACTAAGACCTAATCTCCTTATATTGAAAATGTACCTATGAAATAATTAATCAACGCTTATGGCTTTTGATATATATTTATAGTCACTCCTTTCAAATCCCTTTCTTCATATGTTAATTTTTTAACCACGACATTATAAGTCAACATCTCACTATATTTTCTTTCACTATTTTCATTTATTAAAAATTCATAAGTCTCATTTTTTATCCAAGTTGCAAGATGTATATTTTCAATATCGCCGAAAATGAATCATTGGTAGATCTATGTTTTCCTATAACAAAATATATAAAAGACATTAAAAAACAAAACACTCAAACAAAAATAATGTAAAAAAACTAATGTTAAAAAATAAAATAAAAACAATAGTATAAAAATGATTTTTTAAAATTCAAAATTTTTAAATAACAAAAATAAAATAAAGTAAAAAACAAAGAAATAAACTAAACTAAACTAAAATAAAATAAACAAAAATAAACGAAACAAATAAACAAAGCTAAAATAAAACTAAACTGAACTAAACAAAAAAAACAAAAAAATAAACTAAACAACAAAAATAAGAAATAACAAATAAAAAAACAAAACAACAAAAAAAATATAAAAACAAAGAAAACAAAATATGCAAACTTTGTAACATCTCTAAAATTCGTAAATAAAAAAAATCAAATAAAGATCTAACTGCAATTATAAAGGATAAATAAATCCATACAATCTTTACCTTGTGTTTTAGTTGTTTATCCACTGCACATAAATGACATAGTACGACAACATTATGTTGTGACTTACTGTTATGACGACACTACTTTACTTGTCGTTAAGTCATGAAAGAAGGTCATGTTTATTTTTCGTCAATTACAATTGAAATACTTGCTGCATATGTTTCCCTTTTGTTTGAAAACTGGTGAACTCTTATTAGGATGTTAGTGAAAAGGGTTACAGGTCTTACTTATCTCTAATGGCTAACACAAAACTATGTGTAACCTTTTTCCAGGTGTTGATGGTGGAGGGATTGCAGCAACCTAGCTAAACAAAAATCCTAAGCTAAGGATACCCATATAAACCTAACAAAGGTTCTAGCTCTTGACTAGAAATGAAACTTGCTCTTACCCTAATGATAAACTAGCATAACCATAACATATACAAAGGGCATCGAGGAAATGGTAAAAGGTGTTAATCAATAAGTTGGAAAAACATTAGAGTTTTGGGTTTGTTTAGAATTAACATCACAGTGGCATTTAAGAGGCCACATGATTTCGCTACGGCCTCCAGCTAGAACGCACACCTGTCAAGTCACAAACCCTAAAGGTTTATCTTACCTCGATTTTCTCCTTTGTGTAGTAATGTTCTGGCTTTTGCGTTGTGTAGGAGCTATGGCTCTTCGCCTTTGACTCTCGGTGTTGGTCTTTGATTCTCTGCATGTTCTTGGCCTTTTCCAGTTTACTATAGACCCAAAACCTTGTATAGGCACCAACAATGTTCTTGGGTTGGCAACACAACCTATAATTTTAGTTTTTAAAACTATGGTTTGCCTGCGTAGCCTCTGTCGCTTCAACAGAGGTAAGTTCTACTGTAAATCGTTATGGTTTCTTTTCATTTTCCTTGTGTTGTTTCCAGATTATGATATGGGTTGATATTTAACCCTTGCATTATTGCTTGCAAGGGGTTAGGCTCCAAGGATTTGTTGTGTTGGATGGGAAGTAGTATTTGTGGAGGTGGGCACATGGTCTAGTAAGACCTAATACCCACACCCTTGCTCCTTTGGATTTGTTGGTTGTGACTCCACGGATCCAAGGCTGGGCCCGTATGCTTAAGGATGGGAGTCGTTTATGCGTTGCTTCTTAATGAAAACTTGGTAACCTTCTGGTTAATTGGCCTTATGGTACTTTGTTTTTATTAACACGACCTCCCTTTGTCATGGAGTTTGTAGGGGCCTGTAATGGAAGCATCACTTGTTTATATTGTTAAAATAAAAAAATGAAAAATTTTGTTGAGGTTGGAATGGAAACAGTTTTGCCGAGTTTTAACACAGAGTTTCCTTGTCACTCTACAATTTGTAATTGTTTGTTTTCTTAAAGGAAATCCCGTGAGGGTTTTCTCATTGTAATTACACAGTTATGATATTTGTGAAAGCATTAGTTTTGTGTATTTAAAAGAAGATTATTTCTTTGTTTTAGTATCATGTGGTAAAAGAAAACAGGTTTGATCCGTGATGCATTGATAGAAGTTTTGATGATGTCGTAGGCATTATTTCCAATCCCCCTTAAAAGGTTTTTCGTTTGCTTTTAAAATTTCAATGGATTTTCAAAGTAGAAACTATGATGACTTTCAGTATGTAACAAGGTTATGACCCATCGAAATTCTTGATTGAGTGTTTGTATTTTTGGTTAATTACTGTTGGTTTAAGTAAAGAGTTGTAAGGCCCTTGCGTTGACTAAAAAACGAATACTGGTTCTAATTAAATTATTTCTTGCGGATAGACTTTCCTTTATGAATTTAAATATCTTGTTCTATGGATAACTGGTATTAGATATTTTAATAAACGTTTCACTACAGTGTGAAGAAATCGATGGATAGTTTAAATTATTGATTATGACTCTTATCTGTGTGTATTTTTTAGAGTTTTATTTTGGCTGAAATGGCCTTGATAGGTTTTGATCTCGTGACCTATTGATTACTAAACGATATTAACCTTGCTTTGCTCAAAGTGGATTTTAAGGTTTAGTTATTGAGTCTTTTATATAATTATTTAAAACCCTAACTTAAATGAATGATTTGAACTGTTTAGCTAGATTCGAGTTGTAGTTTTATCATAATTTAAAATAATCCTTTCAGCTATATTATAGTATCTCTATGAATATAGTTATATATATAATATACTCTGTATAATATTTCTTGTCAATCAACGGAGATTATGTATATCCTAAAATACAAGTCTTTTGATTATTAATAAAGAAGTGGAATCTATGGATTCTTGTTAACTAAACCTAGTGGGATTGAATTCGATTCCTGTCGAAAGTTTATTAGATTCTTTAAACCCTAGTTATAAATTTAGTTTTAATCTAAGGCTTTTGTCTGTAAGGAAGTTTTCCTTACTCTAATCCTAAAATTCCTTCAACAGACATAGAACTAGAAAAGTGAATAAATAATAAAAATACTATCTAGAAGATCGGATTAAGATAAGTGCCAACTAATGAGGGTTTTTTTGAACTTAGTTTAGAAATTTAATACCTTAATTAGATGTAGATGTATATTAAGCAAAAATTGAATAGAATGCATTGTTTAACAACGGTTATCCTAAATGATGGTTGTAATGGTTAGACTTAAATACAAATAGAACAATGAACTCATAATCACTTCATAGGAAATATCTACTAATAAAACAATTTTATTAAAATATAGTTACCATTAATTTATGTCACAACTAAGGCATACTTAACAATAATACATAACTAGGATCCTTTTAACTTGTTCTAACTTAGAAATCCATCAACATTCGTAAAATTTCAGATACGGATTTAGAATAAAATCACATATAATAAACAAAACAACTTAGAACTTGGATAAAATGCAGAAGGGGGACAAACACCCAAAGAGATTGTTCCTCCCAATTGTCTCCTAGAGCAGGCAAGGTCACTTACTTTAGGACCCCCGAGCATGTTAACTAAACCACTAGGACGAAGATACTGTGTAACAGGCCACATAATTTTTTTTGGAACTTAGCATTCAATAGCAGACTTAACTCTCAACTACTTCACTTTAGCTATCCCCTCATTGAATTCCTTGTGTACTTAAATTTTCAGTTTGCAACAGTCACAAGGTTCATTCACTTGGAATAGAATGTATTGAGCCTCTTGCTCAATTCGATGGTATTTATAAGATTTCCTAGATCTTTGGGTCAGTTTTTAAATTAAATGAGCCACTTGCTGAGTTCCTCCTCTCAAGGAACATGACCACAATTTCAGGGTTTTTGCTTCCAGCAACAGCTAGAAAGTGAAATTCTAGTGCTACCACTTGTAATTTAGCCTTCTACAATTGTTCACTCCTCCAAGTGGGTTAGTGAACACTCTTTAACGATTTCCTTTGGATAGGTGTCCCTTCATTTAATTATTTAAATAAATAAAATATTCAATTATAGTCATCCTTGACCAACTTGGTCATAAAACCTTTACAATAAGTTTTAGGATAAGGTTTTCTCAATAAATAAAAATATTTATGTTCAGTTTTAGTTGTGTTAAAAACACCCCCTCTTAAGTTCAACATTGTCCTCGATGTTGCTTAAGTTTATTCTGAGTCTTCCTGAAATAGAACTAGATATGCCTCTCGCATATGACTGTCCAATTCCCAGGTTTCTTCATCTGGACTAAGGTGCTTCCATTGCACCTTTTCCTGTCCAATGGTGCGATTCTGAAGAAAAAATTCCCTCCCATTGAGAATACAGTCTGGTTCCACTTGAAATCTCCTTCGGGATCGACCTTAACATCATTCCAGTCGATCACATGAGTAGCATCGTGGACATGCTTTTTCAATATGGAAATATGAAATACATTATGTATTCTAAGATTAGGCGGAAAAGATAATTGATATGCCACAGGTCCAACTCTTGCCAATATTTCGAATGGTCCACAATACCTGGGTGTTAATTTAGCACAACTCCTCAACTTAAGGATCTCTTTCTGGGTTTTACCTTGACAAATATATGCTCACCTACTTGGAATTATTTCTGAGTTCTTTTAAGGTCTGCATGACTCTTTTGTCTGTCCTGAGCAGTTTTCAAATTGCTTTGTACGTGTTTCACTGTTAGTTCCAGTTCTTTTCACAAGTCAGGTCCTAACATCAATCTGTCAACCAGATTACTCCATGAAATGGCAGTATTACTATTAATCTGTCACAGTAATCTAGGGACTAAACACAGTCTCATCAAATATTAATAACAATAAGGCATGAAAATGGTGTAATTGTGCTACAAAATGAGTAGCCACTCTGTATATTCACACAAAGAATGAGTAATACAATACAAGATCATGCTGCAAACATGAATGACAAAGCAATTCGAATTCCCAAGGAGGTCATTCGAATTGAATGAGTGAGTCTAGCTTAACTGAATGTAAGCCAAAGTCAACACTCGAGTTAACCACTAATCAAAAACCTAATTGACTCAACTGAGCCCTAACTGAAGTCGGAGTGCAATAAATGACTGAGTCTAACTGAAAGTAGCTTAGACACATGTCACTGTAAGCCAACCAACAAGTGGTAGAGCATCAATGACTCCAATGAACCCCGATGAGGTTAACTGAAGTGTAATTGGCCATCATAAGTGGTTGGAGGTGCCCCTATTGACTCCAGTTCATTAAATAATCAATAAATAATCAATTTAATGAAGGAAGGTGCCTTCACTGCTCCATTTAACTGATTTTAACCATCAGTTAGCAGTATGAGGCATTAATGACACTCAGATCACCCCCGGAGTGCTCCAGTTAGCCTCCCCGAATGTAGGATAAGGCTAAGTTAGCCTCCTTGACTGAAGTTAGGCATGGGTGTGATCTAGATGATGTCATCTAGTGCTCCTCTAATGTCAATTAAGTTAATAAAACTTAGGATAGTGGTTTAACTAAGCCAAATTGACCAAAATGAGTGTGTATGGTGGTAAATGTCTCCAACACCCCCCCTTAAGCTATACTCAAGAGGAGTAAAAAACATAAATGCATAAAAATGCTAGGGCCCTGACAACTAAGGCAATAGGTCACGCTGTACAATACTGAAACTGAAACAATGCTCAAAAACAAACTAAGTGAGGAAAAGAGGGAAAACGTAGTGGGAAAAACCCCTCCTCAAGCTGAACACTGAAAGTAGTCTGATCACCTTGATGGACTCACCCCGAATAGTGAACGGAGGTAAGTGAACTTATTTTCTGAAAAGTTCTTGGTGAAGATGTCTGCAATCTGCTCATCAGTCGGGCAGTATTGCAGAATGATGGTCTTGTCATGCACTAGTTCCCTGATGTAGTGCATGTGGATCTCTGCATGCTTGGTCCTCTGCATAGTAACTGGATCTGTGGATATCTTAATAGCACTTTGATTATCACAAAAGATGACAGTGGACAAATTACTACCAAGATCAAACTCTGAAAGAATTCCTTGCAACCAAACTGCTTGGATGCAAGCATTCACCACTCCTTGATACTTGGCCTCTGCTGAAGATAATGCTATGGAAGCCTACTTTTTTCTAGACCAGCAAATGGGGCCACCACCAAACATGAATACATATCCAAAATTAGACTTTCGATCAATAGAATCACCCGCCCAATTGGAATCTGTGTATCCAACCAGCTCTAGCTCGGAGTCTGTAGCATAGTGAATGCCGTAGGTCCTGGTTCCCTGAATATACTGGAGGATCCTCTTGGATGCCTTCCAATGAATATCATGAGGCTGCTTCATGTATCTTGATACAGCATTCATGGCATAACATATATCAGGCCGAGAATGTGTCAAGTACAACAAGCTACTAATCAGCTATCGATAGATAGTGCAGTCCATGGGAGGTGTGTTTTTTCCTTCTTCAAGGCTGATCCCTGAAAGGAAAGGGAATGGTGCATGCATACATTCAGGGATGTTAAACTTGAATAACAGGTTTGATATGTAGTTGGAATAAGTGACCATTATCCCATCAGAATTTTGCTCAATTTCAAGCCCCAAATCGCTCATTTGATCAAATGCATTATGGAGAGCAGTTTTGATGGCTGAAATAGAAGCAACTATGCTACCCGTGATCAGTAAGTCATCAACATATAAAACAATAATAATCAAATGACCATCATATTTTTGTATATACACATTTGGATCTGATCTACACCTTTGGAATTTTTGCGAGAGAAGGAAGGCATCCATCTTGGAATACCACTCTCTTGGGGCCTGTTTTAACCCATATAGTGACTTCTTTAGCTTGCAAACCAAAGATGGATCAGAGATGTATCCCTCAGGCTGATTCATGTATATCTCCTCATGAATATATTCATGTATAAAGGCTAACTTAACATCCATATGATGCACTTCCCAGTGCTTAGATGCTGAAATTGCCAAAACTAGGCGGATGGAGTCCATTTTTGCAACCGGTGCAAAAGTCTCATGGTAGTCCGCACCTTGGACCTAAGAGAAACCTTTTGCCACCATCCTTGCCTTATATTTGTAGGTGCTTCCATCAGCAGCAAGCTTGGTCTGAAACATCCACTTGCATTGAACCAATTTCCTTCCCAGAGGAAGAGAAACTAGCTCCCAAGTAGTGTTTTTCTGAAGAGAATTCATCTCTTCATCCATGGAAACTTGCCATCTCGGATCCTTCCGAGCATGGTAGTTGGATTTTGGATATGAACTAATCATCAAATAACAATTTTCTTACAGCAAATTATTAGGACAAGAGAGTCCAATACTTGCTCTTTGGAAATCAGACCGGGTTCTCCTTGGATCATCTGAATTTCCAATGTTATCTCCTGTGGAGGAGAGTGTCTGTCGGGCCCATGTGGGAAGATGATTTTGTAATTCAGGTTTTGATTCAGCATATGATGTTTTTTGTACACTAATATTAGAAATCAGAGGATCCAAATCAGGGTCATCAACCCCAATTTCATCATCCAAATATTCAATAGAATAGGAAGGAAATTCATCAGTTTTCTCCTTCACTAGTTCCACCTCCTGAAGAGGCTCATCGAACTTGACACTCCTTTTGATGATGATCTGTTTTGTTTTTGATATCCATTAGCTTGAAACCTTTTGATTCATTAGGATACCCAATAAACAAACATTCTATGCTTTGCGGTTGCAAAGCCCTTCTTTTATCAAGTGGAATTCGGGCCCATGTAGTGGACCCAAACACTCGCAAGTTTGACACATCCGGCTTGTGTCCGAAGTATGCTTCGAAAGGGGTCTTCCCTTTCATGGATGAGTGTGGCACTCTGTTGTAAATGTATACTATAGCATGCATGGCTTCAGCCCACAAATTTTCAGCCAACTTCTTTGATTCCAACATACAGGTGGTCATCTCCTTGAGAGACCGATTCTTCCTTTCCGCTACATCGTTCTGGTGGGGAGTGTAGGAAATTGAATGTTGGACCTGAATACCACTTTGGGAGCATATATGCAGCAACTAATTACTGAAATACTCCCCACCATTATCAGATCTCAAGATCTTGATCTTAATCCCAGAGGCATTTTCGATCAAGGCCTTCAGTTCAATGGATTTTTCACATACTTCAGACTTCTTTTTGAGAAAGAAGACCCATGTGTACCTTGAAAAATCATCAATAAAATTCAGAATATAGCTTGATCCATTCATGGATGTAACATGCATTGGACCGCTGATATCATAATGTATCGGGCCCAAGATGCATGTAGCTCGGTTTTCCTTCCCCCGATCGAACTTGTGCTCAGGGTGTTTTCCAACCACACATCCCTTGCAAATTCCACTGGTTGCCTTGATGATTGGGAGGCCTTCAACCATGGATTTTTTCTGTAATTGCTACAAATATTTGAAATTGAGATGGCCAAACCTCTCATGCCACAGCCTACTAACTTCATTTCCATGATTTAGCAGTGTGGTGGGCTTTGCATCTGCCACAAAGTGGGAAAACTCATAGGCTTTTGCATGGTGGTTTGCAAGGCCTTTAGCAACAAGTTTCCCAGATGCAAGTTCTGTTATCTCAACATCATTCAGGCTAAAAGATACTCTCTTAGGCACTCATGTATGTGTCATCTGATAGACACTAAGGAGATTTGATGCCAGAGATGGTACATACAAAACATTTGAAAAATAACCATTCTCAAGATCAACCGTACCTTGTCCTTCTAAAATGATGGTGGATTCATCTCCCATGTGGATGGGGATGGATTTTCTGGTCTCCAAGGATGAGAAGTAGTCTCTTTCATCCATCATGTGGTTCGAAGCTCCAGAATCAATCAAGAGTGCTTTGGACTTCGAAGTGCTTGCCATGAGGGCATGACCTCTTTCATGCTGTGGTTCCTGATCTTGCTGATCTCTCCTCTGAAATATTTCCGGAAGAATGATGTGATTTCTCTCAAGGAGAGAGGTAGCTTCATCAAGATTCTTCTTCATGCAGGCATGTTCAGGGTGGAAACCCTTCCCACAGTATGAACACTTGACTTTTTCATTTCCATGATGCCCTTTTCCTTTGTTCTTCTTTGAGCCGGAAGACTCATCATGCTGCTGGTTTTCAACTTTAGGCTTAGGAGCTTCAAATTTAGCTTTTGGGTTCTTCTACTGCTTTTATTTACCCTTCATATCTTTGGGCCCCGAGACATGGAGGGCTTGATCATAGGAGGATTTGATGATCCCCATCTGGACAAGCTTATCATGTTCACTTGTTAGGGACTCAATGAAGGCATTGAGTGTAGTCATTTTCCATCCAGGGGTTGTGAACTTCCCCGCACGGAATGTAGAGACAAAAACTGAATAATAAACTCCAAGTTTGGAGAGTATGGTGAGGATGAGCTGATCATCCTCTTTCTCCACTTTGTATTGCTTCAACAGTAAGACAATGTGCTTGAACTTTGTGAAAAAGTTATTCAAGGTCTCGAAACTGGAAGGTTGGAGAGACATCAATTCATTTTAGAACTGGTAAACTCTCAAATCATCCTTCTTTCCATACAGGGTTTCCAATTTGTCCCAAATTTCCTTTGGAGTCTTCAATCCCGAAAGATGGAAAAGAAGATCCCAGGAAACAAAGAGGCACAAGAATCTGAATGCTTCATCCTTCTTGTTCAAGAATCTAGCTTTATCCGTCACAGAAATAGGCTCTTCTTCAATGTCCATAGTGACCTGTTGCAGGTGCAACATTTTCCCAAATTTCAAAAAAAATTTGGACCCTCCTTGTTGATTTTGTTGAAGATCGTTTTGTTTCCACTCTGCTACATGTTTGGATTGTTTGAGGCCAGCTATTTTCTTGCTTTTCGTAAAATTGTTTGTGTCTGCAAATGCTTTGGACTGTGGAACTTAGCAAGATTCATACTGTTTTATTGTTGTTAAAGTTTGGTTGAGGTTTGAAATGGATTTTTTAGTTGCCGCTATTTCGGAGGACAAATAGAGATTGCGTCGATGATTAGTTGTTTCTTTCGCCGATCACACGGTTTTATTGTTTAAAATTTTTGCTTTGCGCTATTTTTCCATAATGTTTCGACTCTGATCGGAGGCCACAGGATGATTGTG
Source organism: Pseudotsuga menziesii (assembly GCA_001517045.1). Classification (NCBI taxonomy): domain Eukaryota; kingdom Viridiplantae; phylum Streptophyta; class Pinopsida; order Pinales; family Pinaceae; genus Pseudotsuga; species Pseudotsuga menziesii. The sequence goes on along the minus strand of LPNX011061539.1, from coordinate 1,008,605 downwards.
TTCCGTCGTTGCGGCTTCAGAGTAACCTAACCATCCACCACACTGCTTTTCCTTTCACCGATGATTTGTTCTATTTTTCTCCGATGTTGACTAGTCTGCGGAATTTGTGGACCGTATGAATTCCGCAGTTGCAGATTTGTAGCGTAATAACCGTCCAATGTTGTGGTAGATCTGACCTCTGATGTTTAGACGTCCCCTTCTATTGTTTTATCTCGCTGATGTTTGGTTTGTGCTCTGGAACCCCTAGACCATGGGTCACCCACCGTTGCGGCGTTCAAATGAACTAACCTACCAATGTCAAGTGTTCCAATTCGCCGATGGGGATTTTTATATTCCCGTTTCCTAATCGTTTTCATGCCGTTGTTATGAGCTTGTAACTGGTTTCATGAATGACGAGATGTGCTTCGTTTTTATCAAGTTGATATTTTTACGTTGAAAACGCAGTCTCAGGTTTTAGTTTCAATACTCATCTTATTGGTATTATGGTTTGTGTTTTATTGAAAGCAGTCTGGATAAATGATGAGTTTTCGTTTGATCGTAGACAGACGTAGGAAATTTTCTCAGATCCATTTGAAGATTAATGCGGTGAAGAAGATGTAGCTGGAGGACAAAGTGTGCTAAAGCATAAAGAAGCGAAGTTGTTATTCGAGGAAAAGAAAATAATGAAGGTCTGAGACCAACAAGGTCTCAAAAGGACCAAGGATTTATAGAGCGTAATCATTAAAGAGAAAAGGCTCAGGCTTGGGCAGTTCGTCAGTTGCCAAGCCGGTCCCGTTTTCATAAAAGTGTTTGTCGAAAACGTAATGTTTGAATCATGAGCATTCGCAAAATGACAAAACTATGAGATTAAAACGGTTGGGGGGAAACCTAAAGGTTTGGAGCTGGTTTTTGTATAAATACACGAAAGGTAGAGAGAAGAGGGGATTTTTCCCAGTGAGACTTGTGAAAAACTTGTTGTAAGAGGAACTATTTCATTTTGCAATAATATAATTACAATTTTGCCTGTTGGAGAAAGTGTTGTGTGGTATGTTCAAATGTGGTGAAATGAACAATGTTGAAGGGGTACTATTTCGTTTTCAGCTATGTTTCATTAACTGTGAGATCGTTCTAACTTTCTGAACCTATGTTCTTGTATGAATGTTCTCTGGTTTATTTTATGATAATTTCCACTATGAGTAATGAATGTTTTAACAAACGATGAGCTACCTTGTTGTGCATATCTCTATTCATGTTTATGTGTTTTGATTCTAAGAACAACTATCCGTGATTTATCTGAACATATGAGCAGTAATACATTACTCATTAATTGATAATCTTGCTCCCTAGGGACATCTTAGTTAGTCTTGTTTTTTGTTTTGTGTGATTTAGAGGCGAGAGAGTTTAAGATGAGAGGTAAGAACCTGCGCATCACATTGTGACCGCTCCTCGTATTCTTTATCAATCTGCATGTTAGATAGGCACTTGCACATCATACTTAAAGTTAAAAAATACAAAAATATACATGGTGGACCGGGCCGCAACCGGTAAAACCCTTTATTTTTGTTACTTGACCTACGGTAGTCGGACCACAAACCAGATGGATTCCCCATACCAAACAGTCACGGGTTAGTTGGGAATGTTGACTGGGGAGAATCCCTTGCTGTTGTTGCCTATGATTTTCCAGGCCTCGACAGTTTCTGGTGCTAGAAGGAGGGCCACCAGTGCATGGCTGGATGGGGAAATCCATTTCCTCGAAGTTACTCCACCAGTGAGTTTTGAAAGCAGTTTATTTCCTGATCTGAATACTGAAGAGAATAGAGAGCATTTGTTTTCTGTAGACAATGAAGTTGTTAATGATCTAAGGAGACACACTAGAGAATAGGTGAAGATTATTGGAGGATTACCCACTATCCTTGATTTACCTTGAAGAGAATACAAGAAGAAGGACCGTCCTATTTTGGAAGATTCAGTGTTGGTCGGAGATTTGGAAGAATTAGCGGAAGTAGCATTACAGGAAGTTGTTCAGCCTTTGAATCAAGTAGGCCCAAACACACCTTACTGTTCTCTTGTGCATGCTCATGTTCCATCACCACCTCACTCTCCACCTAGACTCATGGCAGGCGTAAATGTAAATCAGCCACCTAACCCACCAAATCCACCACCTGCTTGGAAAGCCAGATCACCTCTAAACTTAGCACCTCCGTTGCATGACTTACCTCAGGATTTTGAGAAGATGCTGCCCAAGTTTCACCCAAATGAGAAGATTTTAGTAGATGACCATTTGCAAAGTTTCTATTTGGCCATAGAAGGGTTAACGACTGGAGAACATGAAGACGTAGTCTGCAGACTTTGGTATGCCTGCTTAGTCAATCCCGGATTGGGATACCTTTGAAAGGATATTTAGAAGAAAATATGCAACCCAAAAAACTCACGCAGCTCTCATGAAAGGACTGTGTGCTTTAAATAAAGAAAGAAAAGAAAATGTGCATAGTTTTACCCAAAGATTTGCTGCTTATCTTAAGATTTTTTCTAAAATTGATAAGCCCTCGGATAAAGTTCTGATTGAGTATTATACTTCAGCTCTAGGGCCTGATTTGGCCATGTTTGCCAAAATGAAAGCCAAACCTACGCTAGCAGAGACTTATGAAGAAGCGGAGAGAGTAGAGTCTGAAAAGGAAAGCATCGAAGATTATCCTGAGCAATCAGGAGAAAAAAATGTTGGGAAGAAAGCTTTGTTATTTACTAAGCCTAAAGAGGAACAATCACATGATTTCGAAGGAATGGAAAAGATGATGCAGAAGCTCTCTAACAGAATAATAGACTTGGAAAAGGAAAAGGAAGCCCAGAAGTTCTATAAGTATTATTACAAGAAAAAAGAGGACAACAATCAATCCCAACCCCCTCCACACAGTCCTGCATCGATGAACTTAACAGAGGTAGGGATGGATAAATTTTGCACTTTCCACCAATAACCCCATTCTGAAAAGAATTGTCCTCAATGGATAAATTCAATGACATTGGTGATGAATCAGCTGTTGGATTCCAAATTAACTGAGGATAATGATGAAGAGGGAAAATATAACAAAAAATTAACAAAAAAACAAGAGGATGATGCCATGGTTTTATGGGACTGTGTATCGTTGTTTGATACCGAAGAAGAAAAGGATCCGAGACATGAATATATCTAAAAAACGAATGTGACAACAAGGAGCCAAGGGTTGATTAAAGAAAACAGTCTTATGCTCCCAAAGATTAAGAGACTTCAAAACAACTTAAAGAAATTTCAAAAAAACACCTCAGCTAATAAAATTCCGGAGTTTACCATTACCAGTCAAAATCTGAAGCAGATCAACATGCCTACTAAGCCCATTGAAGAGAAGATCAATAAGGTGAAAACGAATCTCACAGAGCATAAGATGGATTATGACATCGTGGAGGATATAAAAAATGAAAAGGAAAATATTTCGTTATTTGAGATGTGTAATGAGTTGTAGCAGAAAGAAAAGTTATTGAAAGCACTTAAAATACCATAGGAGAAGCTTCCCACCGACAATCAGCCCCAAGAAGAAGAAATTGGTGAAGCAAGTGTGGGGGGTCAGCCTAAATGCAAGACTCCACCTTTTCTCCTTACTTTTGAAATTTTCAACCACAACGTGCACAACTGTCTAGTAGACTTAGGGGCATCAGTAAATGTTATGCCGCTGTCGGTCTGCAAAAAGATAAATGGATAGCCTAAACCATCTACCTGGAAGGTCATTCAGTTGGACAGAACAAATGTGAAGGTAATTGGGGAAATGGAGGGTGTTCTCATTCGCTTATCTTCAAATGATAAGGTATGTCAATTCATTGATATTGTAGTAGCAGACATACTTGAGGCTTAAGGACTTGTTTTGAGTAGAGATTGGTCAGCAAAGCTGAATGGATATTTTGCTTTAGACTGGTCACATCTATGGCTACCTTATAAAGGAAGCCCAAATCAAATTAAATTTTTAAGAGAGCCCCACATGAAACACAATGTCACTCAGTTAGAAGGTAAGAATGAACCAGTGAATTCTGTTTTGGGAAATTACTTCATTGAGCTAGAAATAGAAAACTATCAAGTGGAAGAAGCCAGCGGTACATCAGATACTCGGCTTGATCTCCTTCGGTTTTCACAGGCTAATAAAATTGATTGTAAAATAGTAGACTTAGCTGTAGATGTAGATGTTGATTCATGTACAGTAGTGATAGGCAATTTTTGGACGCTTTTCTTTGACGCGTCTAAAACTTTGGAAGGATCGAGAGCTGGTTGTGTCCTGATTGATCCTAAGAAAAATAAACATTTTCTTTCATGTAGGTTAGAGTTTGAATGCACCAATAACACAGCCGAGTATGAAGCATTAGTTCAGGGACTAAGAAAAGCAATTGAATTAAAAGTAGAAAATCTAAAAGTGTATGGGGATTCTGAAATAATTGTGAAACAGATTCGAAATCAAATACATTGCATTTTCCCTCATTTAAAAGCTTATCAAAATGAAGTATGGGATTTTCTTAAATGTTTTCATGCATTTATTATTGTATCGATTCCTAGACTTAAGAATGCAGCAGCTGACTTGTTATCCACCTCAGCTGCGAGGCTTGTGCCCGCTAATAACAGGTGTTCTATTGAATTGCTTTTCAGACCTTCGGTTCTAGATATGATTACCAATTTATGAGTTTTTGATGATGATCAGCAGATTCTAAAATGTTTGACAAATGACAAAACCTTCAAAGGGGCAATCATTGATGATGAAGAACATCAAGCCGAGCTAAAATTCGACAATTTTATTCCTAAAGGATTCAAGACTTTAGAGCAGATGTTTGATCTAAACTATAAATTCAGAAGGCCAGTAAATGTTAAGACTCATAGCTCGTCTCTACAGTTTGAGTTGATTAATTTAGGGATTGAAATTGAGCCTAAATATGTGAATTTGGGAAAGTGTTGCTCTCCAGGTGAAAAAAATAAGTTCATCAGTCTGTTCAAACAATACAAAGATGTTTTTGCCTGAACATATGAAGATCTGAAGACATATGACACCAATATTATTCAGCATGTTATCCCTATCGGATCTGGAGTCAAGCCCTATCAACAGCCTTTAAGGAAAATGCATCCAAAACTGGAGCCTCTAATTCAGAATGAAGTAAAGAAGTTGTTGGATGCTAAAATTACCTTCAAGTTTAGACACTCAGAATGGGTTTCAAATATGGTACTAGTAAGAAAGAAATCTGGAGAAATTAGACTATGTGTGGATTTCAGAAACTTAAATCGCGCTTCGGATAAAGACAATTATCCAGTCCCACCTATGGATTAGATATTGCAAATGGTTTCAGGTTCTGAGTTATTTTCTTTATTAGATGGAATCTATGGCTACGATCAAGTGTTAGTAGCTGAAGAAGACAGACTTAAAACTACATTTAGAACAAGATGGGGGACTTTTGCTTACAGAAGGATGCCATTTGGACTCATAAACGCTGGAGCTACTTTCCAGAGGGCTATGGAAATATCTTTCTGCGGTTTGATTGGCCGCAGTGTTGTAGTATACCTCGATGACATCACAATATTCTCAAAGAAAAGAGAAGAACATGCATTCCATCTAAAACAGATTTTCAAACGCTGCCAAAAATATGGTATCTCATTAAACCCCAAGAAGTGTGTCTTTGCTGTTACCGAAGGAAAGCTACTGGGTCACGTGGCTTCTAAGAAGGGGATCTCCATAGAACCAGAGAGAATCAAAGCTATCGAACATATTCCCTTACTCCATAATAAAAAAGGCATGCAATCATTTATGGGGACAATAAATTTTGTGCGAAGGTTTGTGCTAAATTTCGCTCAAATTGTTAAACCTTTGTAGCAAATGGTGAAGCAAACTGTGCAATTCAAGTGGAATGATGTAGAGAAGAATGCATTTAGTAAAATAAAGACATTTGTTGTGCAAGCACCCTACCTCAAAAGTCCAGATTTTGAGAAATATTTTATTTTATACACTTTCGCATCTGACGATTCACTAGCAGCGGTGCTTATCCAGAAGGAAGATGGGGGAGATGAGTTCCCCATATCATTTATGAGCACTGGTATGCAGGGGTCCAAATTGAATTACCCAACTATGGATAAACAAGCTTACGTAGTCTTCAAAGTGGTAAAACAATTCAGGCCGTATATACTTAAGAACCGGACAAAGGTAATAGTCCCACACTCAGTTGTGAGGTCTCTTTTCGTACAAAAATAATTAGGAGAAAGAAGAGGCAACTGGGTAACAAATTTACAGGATTATGACCTTTAATTCAAGCCAGCCTCCATAGTTAAAGGGCAAGGATTGTGCAAACTAATGACTGTAAGTAAAGACAATGAAGAAAATAACTGGGAAAATGAAGTTGAGTTACATTTGATGGATGTATGTCCTCTTTTCACAGCTCCAGACTCCTGGTATCGAGACCTGGTGCATTACCTTCAGGAGGGATTGTTACCGGAACATTGGAATTCCAAGCAAAGAAGAGAACTATGTCTTAAATTAGCTTCATATCAGATCTTTGAAGGAATATTATTCAAGAAGAATTATGATGGAGTTCTTCTTAGATGCTTGGAGAAAGAAGATGCGAGGAAGGTCATGATAGAGTTACATGATGGGCCTGCTGGAGGGCATTTTTATTCAGATATGATAGCCCATAAAATTCTCAGAGCCGGATACTATTGGCCTACGTTGTTCAAGGATGCACATGCCCATGTCAGAAAGTGCGATATCTGCCAAAGTTGTGGAGGAAGACAAGCTAAAGCAGCAGGACCATTAAAGCCTATGATGATAACATAATCATTTGAACAATGGGGAATTGATATCATTGGAGAGATAAAACCAAGTTCTTCCTTGCAACACAAGTATATTCTGATGGCAACCGATTACTTCACTCGATGGGTCGAAGCCATTCCGTTGCGTAAAGTGAATGAAGATGCGGTCATGGACTTCTTGCAAGATCATATTATGACCAGGTTTTGGGTTCCAATTTCTCTAATTTTTGATAATGCTACTTATTTTTCCTCTATTATATTAACTGCATTTGCTCATGAAAAAGGGATTAAGTTGCATTATTCTACAAATTATTATCCACAAGGAAATGGTTTGGTAGAATTTACAAACAAGAATCTGATTAGAATCTTAAAAAAGACTGTGATAGAAAACCAGAGAAGTCGGCATTCAGCTTTACCAAATTCCCTTTGGGCTGATAGGGTCACACCCAATACTTCCTTAGGTGTGTCACCATATACCCTTGTTTATGGAAAAGAGGCCATTCTGCCCCGTAATATTATGCTACCCTCTTTCGTAATATCTCAGGAGTCAAGAGGGTCAGATAATGAAGTCTTGCAAATAAGAATCCATAATCTTTTGAAGGAAGAGGAGTCTAGATCCAAAGCCAGAGAACGTTTTAAGCAACAACAGGAGGTAGTGAAGAGGTGATTTGATAAGCACAAAGCTGGAACAAAAGAATTTGAAGTGGGAGACTTGGTTCTTAAGTGGGATCACCCACATGATGAGAAGGGAAAGCACACGAAGTTTCAACAGTTATGGGTAGGCCCTTTCCAGATTGTAGCAAAACTTGGCCCCTCAACCTATAAATTGCAAGATTTACAGGGATGGGAGGAGAACTTACCAGTAAATGGTTTAGTTCTTAAACCTTATTTTTCTTGATTTTTTGTTTTGTACATACATAAATTGATTTGTTTGTCCGCTTTGATTTATTTTTTTCCGGTTCTATTTCTAGTTTATATTTCTTTTGTTTTCAATAAAAGAGGCAAAGTTTTGGTTGCATGGAAAGCATCAGAGTTCTGGATTAATTGAGATCTTTGGGTGTTAGACTGTATCTTATTGTTTGAATTTGATGAATTTTCTTCTAGTAAGTAGTTTTCCTAGATGGCTATGAACACATTGAAGTCCGGCTTAATCCCTGTAAAATAACTCACGATCAAAAGGTCTAGAATACTATTTTGAGGCTCCATCCATTCCACATCTAAAAATGTCCTAGGGGGTGACAGCAAAAGACCCATGGAAAGGAAGTAGGGTAAACCGTATATTATATATAAATGATCCCATGGCAAAAAAATTGAAAGCTAAAAGGATGATAAGAGTCAAAACTCCTAAGAAAGCAATATTTATCGAAGCAAAGTACTGAATCATATGAGTACAGATTGCCAAAATTTCTTCTCTGTCCGTGAGCTGAAAATTAAATGCATCTCTCAGACAAAAGGACACTATGGATAGAAGAGCCTGAATAACATTCAGAAAGAAAGGCATGCTCAGGACTCAAAAGGACAAAAAAGTCCACAAATACACAAAAGTGCCAAATGGCATGGGAATGGGGAACAAATGAATATTTCTGTTTACCATGTGTTACAATCCTATGGTGTCTAAGCTGGAAGCTACCCAGAGGCAGTGGTAAAATGAAACTCATCTACTTAGCCTCAAAAGAGTTATCTTGACTGTGAGATTTTGGGTTCCATTTTCCTAAAATTGGACTATCATCAATGATTAAAAGTACATATATTTGCCATTATGGAAATACAGACGTCTAGAAGAATTCAACATGTCGGTTTTACTGCTAAACAGTCTGTTACTTAAGGAAGAGTTTTTTCAGAGATCTGGGTTCACCAGTTAGCCGCCAATTGTTGCAGCTGCAATGTTTTCCCAAATTTCTAAAAAAATTTGGACCCTCCTTGTTGATTTTGTTAAAGACCGTTTTGTTTCCACTCTGCTACATGTTTGGATTGTTTGAGGCCAGCTGTTTTCTTGCTTTTCGGAAAATTGTTTGTGTCTGTAAATGCTTTGGACTGTGGAACTTAGCAAGCTTCATTTTGTTTTATCGTTGTCAAAGTTTGGCTGAGGTTTGAAATGGATTTTTAGTTGCCGCTATTTCGAAAGACAAATAGAGATTGCGCCGATGATTAGTTGTTTCTTTCGCCGATCACGCGGTTTTATTGTTTAAAATTTTTGCTTTGCGATGTTTTTCCAGAATGTTTTGACTCTGATTGGAGGCTGCGGGCTAATTGTGTTCTGCCGTTGCGGCTTCAGAGTAGCCTAACCATTCGCCACACTGCTTTTCCTTTCGTCGATGTTTTGTTCTATTTTTCTTCGATGTTGACTAGTCTGCGGAATTTGTGGACCGTATAACTTCCGTCGTTGCATCTTTGTAGCATACTAACCATCCGATGCTGTAGTAGATCTCACCTCCGACGTTTAGACGCCCCCTTCTAATGTTTTATCTCGCCGACATTTGGTTTGTGCTCTGGAACCCCTAGACCATGGGTCACCCACCGTTGCAGCGTTCCAATGAACCAACCGACCGATGTCAAGTGTTCCGATTCGTCAATGGAGATTTTTATATGCCCGTTTCCTGATCGTTTTCCTGCCATTGTTATGAGCTTGTAACTGGTTTCATTAATGACGAGATGTGCTTCATTTTTATCAAGTTGAGATTTTCACATTGGAAACGCAGTCTCAGGTTTTACTTTCAATACTCATCTTATTGGTATTATGGTTTATGTTTTATTGAAAGCAGTATGGATAAATGATGAGTTTTCATTTGATCGTAGATAGACGTAGGAAATTTTCTCAGATCCATTTGAATATTAATGCGGTGAATAAGATGTAGCTGGAGGACAAAGCGTGCTAAAGCACAAAGAAGCGGAGTTGTTATTCAAGGAAAAGAAAATAATGAAGGTCTGAGACCAACAAGGTCTCAAAAGGACCAAGGAGTTATAAATTGTAATCATTAAGGAACAAAGGCTCAGGCTTGGGCAGTTCGTCAGTTACCAAGCCGGCCCCGTTTTCATTAAAGTGTTTATCAGAAACATAACGTTTGAATCATGAGCATTTACAAAATGACAAAACTATGAGATTAAAACGGTTGGGAGCAACCCAAAGGTTTGGAGCTGGTTTTTGTATAAATGAACGAAAGGTAGAGGGAAGAGGGGCTTTTTCCCAGTGAGACTTGTGAAAAACTTGTTCTAAGCAGAACTATTTTGTTTTGCAATAATATAATTACAATTTTTTCTGTTGGAGAAAGTGTTGTGTGGAATGTTCAAATGTGGTGAAATGAACAATGTTGAAGGGGAACTATTTCGTTTTCAGCTGTGTTTCATTAACTGTGAGATCATTCTAACTTTCTGAACCTATGTTCTTGTATGAATGTTCTCTGGTTTATTTTATGATAATTTCCATTATGAGTAATGAATGTTTTAACAAACGACGAGCTATCTTGTTGTGCATATCTCTATTCATGTTTATGTGTTTTGATTCTAAGAACAACTATCTGTGATTTATCTGAACATATGAGCAGTAATACATTACTCATTAATTGATAATATTGCTCCCTAGGGACAACTTAGTTAGTCTTGTTTTCTGTTGTGTGTGATTTAGAGGCGAGAGAGTTTAAGACGAGAGGTAAGAACCTGTGCATCACATTGTGACCGCTCCTCGTATTCTTTATCAATCTGCATGTTAGATAGGCACTTGCACATCGTACTTAAAGTTAAAAAATACAAAATATACACGGTGGACCGGGCCGTAACCAGTAAAACCCTTTGTTTTTTTACTTGACCTACGGTAGCTGGACCACAAACCGGACAGATTCCCCATACCAAACAGTCACGGGCTAGTTGGGAACGTTGACTGGGGAGAATCCCTTGCTGTTGTTGCCTGCAATTTTCGAGGCCTCAACATGACCCTATAGAGTCCTCTGGTATGTAGCTGGATCTCCATGTCTCCTTTCCATGAGTGGAAATTGAACGGAGTCAAAAGATCTACGGAAGAAGCCATCTGAATCTGCTGGAGCGAATGCTTTCACCTATTAAAAACCTAAAAATCATAACAAAAAGCGAAATGTAAGGTTGGACAACCTGCACATTTAAGGCTTTCATCACACCCAGCATAGTCAATCAAGCAAGATTGATCAACAAGTTCCTTACTTGGGTTATTAAGTGGTAAGCCTTGGCTTCTGGTGCAATGCTGGATTTTTGAGCTATTGCTCAATTTTCATGCAAGATCTGTCAAAAACCTTGTTTTTGAGAGATCTGAGCTTTGTCCCTCTGTGAGCTCTGATACCATGTTAATCTGTCACAGTAATCTAGGGACTAAACACAGTCTCATCAAATATTAATAACAATAAGGCATGAAAATGGTGTAATTGTGCTACAAAATGAGTAGCCGCTCTGTATATTCACACAAAGAATGAGTAATACAATACAAGATCATGCTGCAAGAATGAATGAAAAAGAAATTTGAATTCCAAAGGAGGTCATTCGAATTGAATGAGTGAATCTAGCTTAACTGAATGTAAGCCACAGTCAACACTCAAGTTAACCACTGATCAAAACCCTAATTGACGCCCTAACTGAAGTCAGAGTGCAATAAATGACTGAGTCTAACTGAAAGTAGCTCAGACACATGTCACCGCAAGACAACCAACAAGTGGTAGCGCATTAATGACTCCAATGAACCCCGATGAGGTTAACTGAAGTGTAACTGACCATCAGAAGTGGTTGGAGGCGCCCTTGTTGACTCTAGTTCATTAAATAATCAATTTAATGAAGAAAGGCACCTTCACTACTCTATTTAACTGATTTTAACCATCGGTTAGCAATATGGGGCATTAATGACACTCAGATCACCCCGAGAGTGCTTCGGTTAGCCTCCTCGAATGTAGGAGAAGGCTAAGTTAGCCTCCTTGACTGAAGGTAAGCGTGGGTGTGATATAGCTGATGTCATCTAGTGCTCCTCTGATGTCAATTAAGTCAATAAAACTTAGGATAGTGGTTTAACTAAGCCAAATTGACCAAAATGAGTGTGTATGGTGGTAAATGTCTCCAAAAATTACATTTCCTACCATACAATATTTCAAAAGGAGTAAGTTTTGCTGAAGCTTGATAACGATTATTATACACAAATTCGATTAAGTGCAAATAATATTCCCATTTCTTTGGATAGTCTCTAACATACAATCGTAACATGTATTATAGAACTTGTTTGACTCTTTCTGTTTGTCCATCCTTTTATGGATGATAAGAAGTACTAAAATTCAATTTAGTATCTAGTCCTTTAGACAATTATTTCCAAAAATTAGTAGTAAACTTAGGATCTCTGTAAAAAATTATTACCTTCGGAATTCCGTGCAACCGAAAAATTTCCTTCATAAAGACATCAACAATGTTAGTAACCTTATGAGTAGTTTTGACAAGGAGAAAATGTGTTTCCCTGCTTAGTTTGTCTACCAATACCATTATAGAATCATTTTGTTTCTGATTTTTAGGCAATCCAGTTATAAAATGAAGACTGATAACTTCCCATTTCCAATTTGGAATAGGTAGTGGTTGCAAAAGGCCTATTCGGTATTGATGCTCAACTTTAAGTTGCTGACATTCTATACACCTAGCTATATATTAAGCAACTTCATTCTTCATATTAGGCCAAAAATACTCTTTTCTTAACATTGTTATTATCTTTTGATACCGCGGATGTCCAGAGTAAGGACTTTTATGTACTGCATTTAAAATCAACAATTTAATTTCTGGTACGTTAGGTACATACAGTCTATTTTTATACATCATTAATCCTTTTTCATTTAAATTGTAATCTGTTTTTACATTCTCAGATTCTTTATTGGTTACTTTTTCTCTTAGATTCTGGTACTCGTCCATTTTTACCCCTTCTTCCAATTTATCATCTAATTATGTTTTGTAACTGCTAATGGTAGCTATAAAATTCATTCTTGCATTTCTAATTAAGGCATCAACCACTTTGTTTTCCTTCCCTTTTATGTGTTTGATCTCAAAATCGTATTCGCTAAGGAAAGATAACCATATAGATTTCCTTGCGTTCAGATTTTGTTGATCAAATAAATATTTCAAGCTTATGTTATTAGACATTAACAGAAAATTTTGACCAAATAGATGACGGTGTCACATTTTCAGAGCGTGAATTATGGCAGCTAGTTCTAAATCATAAGTGGCATAATTATTTTCATGTGTTTTAACTTTCTTGATTCATAAGCGATCACATGACCTTCTTGTGTTAGTAGTCCATTGAAGCCTTCATTTCATGCATCGGTGAACACAACGAAATCCTTGTCTGGATCTGCTATTTTTAATATAGGTATAGTAGTTAACAATTCTTTTAATTTATTAAAACTTTCTTCACACTTTTGATCCCAAACAAATCTTTTTCCCTTTTTTTTGTAATGATGTTATGGGATTCACGATCTTCAAGAATCCTTCTATCAATTTCCGGTAATAACCCGTAATTCCCATGAATGATCATATGTATCTATTACATCTTTGGGAACAAGCCATTATATTATTTATTTTATCTTATCCAGGTCTACTGATATTCCTTCCTTAGATATCACATAACCTATATAGTGTATTTATATTTGTAGAATTCGCATTTGCTGAATTTAGCATACAGTTTATGTTCTCTCAGAACCTATAGTATCATATGCAAGTGTTCATCATGTTCTTCTTTCATTTTCGAATAAATTAATATGTCATCAATGAAGATGACTACAAATTTATCTAAGTATTTACTTAAGACACTATTCATTAAACACATAAAATTTGTTGGACCATTCGTTATCCCAAAGGACATAACTATGAACTCATATTGCTCGTATCGAGTTCTGAAAGCAGTTTTAAAAATATCTTCATCTTTAATTTTGACTTGATGATGTCCAGATCTCAAGTCTATATTTGAAAATATCGTCGCTCCGTGTATATGATCAAACAGATCTTCCATGCGGGGAAAATGATATCTATTTTAATTGTCATTTTGTTTAGTTGGCTATAGTCTATACATAGATGTAATGTATTGTATTTCTTTTTAACGAATAAGACAGGTGCTCGTCAAGGGGATACACTTGGTGTTATATAATATTTTTCTATCAGTTCTTGTAGTTGTAGTTTTAATTCATTAAGTTATAATATGTTCATTTGATAAGGGGCCTTTGAATTTGGCATAGCTCCTGGTACTAACTCAATAGTAAAATCCAGATCTCTCTTTGGAGGTATTCTTGGATTTTCTTCTGGGAAAACATCTGAGAAATCTTGTAAAATTGGAATATCATCGAAATTCAGCTTATCTTCTTTATTTATGGGTTCACTATTTATTACATGTACAACAAACACTTTACAACCTTTCCTTACAACCTTTTTCATTTGTAATGCTGATATTTGTCTAACAAAAATTTTCTTAGGTATCCCTTTTACTGTAATTCCTTCTCCTTTATCATCTAAACAAGTAAATGTTTTCTGAAAACAATTTAAGATTACTTGTTGTTTTTCCATCCATCCCATACCTATTAAAATATCATATGACCATAACGGTAATACGTTTAACTTTACTTGAGTTTTGAACTGAATTATAAACAATTCACAGTTTTCAACGTAATTAACTACTTTTCTTTTGGTTCCTGTAGCTAACTGAACCAACCAATACTTTTCAAAAAATTTCAAATGTAACTTGCATTTTTTCACTATGTTAGGTGACACATAACTTAAACTAGCACTTGGGTCAATCGGAATATAAATAAGCTAGTTTTTTATCATACCTTGTACTTCCACCATGGAGGATTGATGACCAAGCTGTCGGTTCTCCAAGGCTGCATTAATTCTGGGTATTTCATTTGCTACGTTACCAACTGTTTCTTCCTCCTGAATGGTATGCACATTGTTGTAGTTTCTCATTTTGTTTGGACAGTCCTTTGCATAGTGAGGTCTCTGCCATTCCCAACACTTTACAAGTTCTTCATGTTCATTATTTTTAATATAATTATTAGGCATGTCTCTGCCTTTTGGTGCTGTAATGTTTTGCTATGTTTTACCTTTAAAATATGTCCCTTGATAGTTATTCTTTGAAAAAATCCGAGAATTATTCCTGAAGCTTTTATTAGGCTTAAAACCTTTTCTTTTTTTATCAAAATTACTTGTTCTCTTATTCTTCTAGTTATGCCTACTTTATTTCTTTTTACTTTGTTCGTAATAGAGGTTAGCTTTTCTCATTGCCTCTTTAAGGGTCTTTGGATTATCAAATTCACTTATGTCCTTGAAACTAATAGGAGAACAACACAAAAAGATCTGTATCTTAGGCTTTTCATCAATTATATACGGTACATATCTTAATAAACTTCAAATTTTTATGCTTAACTCTTTCATTGACATTGAGCCTAGTTTAAGTTCATAAACTCTTTAGCTCTTTCTTCATAATACTATTTAGATAAGAATTTCCTTTTCAAGTATCTTTTAAAGACTCTGCAGGTTACATATTTTTCTTTAAGGTTTATAACTCTTTTTATGTCCCGCCACTAGATGATAGCCTTTTTGGTTAGGTTATAGATAGCCATTTGAAATTTTAGTCTATCTGAGTAGTTATAAATCCGAAAGTATATTTTCATACCCGATCTTCACCTTTTGCCACTTCTCCATTAAACGTAGTAGGTTTTATCTTTTTAAATTCTCATGAAATCTATTCATGTGGTTTATACTTCCTCTTTCTAAAACCGTTGTCACTGTCACTACTTTCACTTGAGTATTTATACTTTCCTTTGTGCGACCTTACTTTAATCCTTGAAGAAGATTTACTTTCATTGTCAGAAAATTTTAATTTCTTACATTTATGTTTGTATGATATTGTTCCAGATTCAGTTTCATGTCTCTTTCTTTTTTCTTTGCCTCCGTTGTGTATTTTATCTGGTAACATCTGATTTAGTTCCTCCCGTTTCCTTAAAATTATTTCATTATCTTCTTTTACATTTTGTAACTCAGCTCCTAAATCTTTTACTATTTGAAGTAGTTCTAAGGGTTGATTATTTAATTCCACATAAATGTTATTTGGATTATTGTGATGGGATCCATCTTCAACAGATGCTTCAAGTCCTTCCATTTCTTGCAAAATACAATTTATATTTCTATACAGAAACAATTTTAAAACAAGATCAGTATATTTTATTTCTTGTTTTGCATGTGAGTGAGCCAATCAGGCCTAGCGTTTGGAAAACTCGCTCTGATACCACATGTAACATCTTCAAAATTCGTAAATAAAAAGAAATTTTAATAAATCTCTAACAACAATTATAAAGGATAATTAAATCCATACAATCTTTAACTTGTGTTTTAGTTGTTTATCCACTGGACATGAATGACATATTACGACAACATTATGTTGTGACTTACCGTTATGACGACACTACTTTACTTGTCGTTAAGTCATGAAAGAATGCCATGTTTATTTTTTTTCAATTACAGTTGGCATACTTGTGGGTTATGTTTCCATTTTGTTTGAAAAATGGTGAACTCTTATTAGGATGTTAGGGAAAAGGGTTACAGGTCTTACTTAGCTCTAATGGCTAGCAAAAAAATATGTGTAACCTTTTTGTAGGTGTTGACGGTGGAGGGCTTGCAACAGCCTGGATAAACATAAATCCTAATCTAAGGATAAACATCTAAACCAAACAAAGGGTCTTACTCTTGAATAGAAATGAAACTTGCTCTTACCATACTAATAAACTACCATAAGACCATACCATATACAAAGGGCATCGAGAAAATGGTAAAAAGGTGTTAATCGACAAGTTGGAAAAACGTTAGAGTTTTGGATTTGTTTTGAATTAACATCATGGTGGCATTTAAGAGGTCACATGATTGCCCTACGGCCTCCAGCTGGAATGCAGACTTGTTAAGTCATAAACCCTAAGGGTTTATCTTACCTCTATTTTCGCCTTTGTGTAGTAATGTTTTGGCTTTTGCACCGTGTAAGAGCCATGGCTCTTTCTCTTTGGATATCGACATTGGTATTTGATTATCTGTGTGTTCTTCGAATTTTCCAGTTTACTATAGACCCAAAAATTTGTATGGGCACCAGCAGTGGCCTTGGGTTGGTAATGAAACCTATAATTTTATTTTTTTAAACCATGGTTTGCCTGCGTAGCATTTGTTGCTTCAACAGAGGTAAGTTCTACTGTAAATTGTTATGGTTTCTTTTAATTTTCCTTATGTTGTTTCTAGATTATGATTTGGGTTGATGTTTAACCCTTGCATTGTTGCTTGCAGGGGGTTCCCTCCAAGGATTTACTGCGCTGGATGGGAAGTAGACTTTGTGGAGGTGGGTGCATGGTGTGGTAAGACCTGATACTCACACCCTTGCTCCTTTGGCTCTGTTGGTTGTGACTCTGCAACTCCAAGGCTGGTCCCATATCCTTAAGGATGGGAGTTGTTTATGTGTTGTTTCTTAATGGAAACTTGGTAACCTTCTAGTTAATTGGACTTATGGAACTTTGTTTTTATTAACATGACCTCCCTTTGTCGTGGAGTTTGTAGGGGACTGTAATGGAAGCATTACTTGTTTATACTATTAAAATGAAAACTTATAGAGTTTTGTTGAGGTTGGAATGGAAACAGTTTCGCTGAGTTTTAAGACAGAGTTTCCTTATCACTCTGCAATTTGTAATTGTTTGTTTTCTTAAAGGAAACCCCATGAGGGTTTTCTCATTGTAATTACACAGTTATGATATTTTTCAAAGCATTAGTTTCTTGTATTTAAAAGAATACTATTTATTTGTTTTAGTATCGTGTGGTAAAAGAAAAAAGGTTTGATTCGTGAGGCATTGACAAAAGTTTTGATGATGTCGTAGGCATATTTGCTAATCCTCCTTACACGGTTTTTCGTTTGTTTTTAAAATTTCAATGGATTTGCAAAGTAGAAACTATGACGACCTTCGGTCTGTAACAAGGTTAGGACCTGTCGACACTCTTGATTAAGTGTTTGTATTTTTGGATAATTATTGTTCGTTTAATTAAAGAGTCGTAAGGCCATTGCGTTGAATGAAAAAGGAATACTGATTCTAATTAAATTATTTCTTGCAGATAAACTTGCCTTTATGAGTTTCGATCTCTTGTTCTGTGGATAAATGGTATTAGAGATTTTAATAAATGTTTCACTACTGTGTGAAGAAATTGATGGATAGTTTAAACTATTTATTATGACCCTTATATGTGTGTAGTTTTTAGAAATTTATTTTGGCTGAAATGGCCTTGACAGGTTTTGATCTCATGACCTATTGATTACTAAACCATATTAACCTTGCTTTGTTCAAAGCAGATTTCGTTAAGGTTTAATTATTGATTCTTTTACATTAGAGAAAATTTCAACTCAAAATGGGCCTCCTAAGGAAAATAATAAAATAATAGTTAAAATACTAAAATAATATTTATTAATTTTGGAGCAAGAAAAGAAAAAAACTACTTTTTTTGTTCGTATTTTCGACATATCTCCCTATGTTTTTAGTCAAATTTCGACCGGGAGAGCTCATTGGATGCAGAATCTAATTCCACATCCAATGAGTACCCACTCTGCATACTCTTTTATAGACCCCATTACCCCCCAAAATAACCCTTAAAAAATGTGATGATCATGTCATCATCACATTTTTTCAGATATTTATTGTTTTTGGGGTAGCGGGGTTCGTCAAAATATGCAGAGTGGGTACTCGTTGGATGCAGAATAATTTCCGCATCCAACAAGATCTCCCGATTGAAATTTGAGTAATAACACAGGGAGATATGTCAAAAATACAAACAAAAAAAGTAGTTTTTTTATGATACCTATCCCCAAATTTATATTAAAAAATTGTTTAAGACCTATATAGTATTTCAAATTTAAAGCAATTTCATTAGCTAACACATGATGACATGGAATTTGAATTAGGGTTTAAAGGCCCATTTTGAGTTGAAATTTCCTCTAATGTATAATTATTTAAAACCCTAACTTAGATGACTGATTTGAACTGTTTAGTTAAATTCAAGTCACGTAGTTTTGTCTTAATTTAAAATAAGCCTTTCAACTATATTATAGTATTACTATGAATATAGTTATATATAAAATATACTCTGTATAGTCCTTCATGTCAATCAACAGAGATTATGTATATCCTAAAATACAAGTATTCTGATTATTAATAAAGAAGTGGAATCTATGGATTCTTGTTAACTAAACCTAGTGGGATTGAATTCGATTCCTGTGTAAAGTTTATTTGATTCTTTAAACCCTAGTTATAACTTTAGTTTTAATCTAAGCCTTTCATCTGGAAGGAAGTTTTCCTTACTCTGATCCTAAAATTCCTTCAACGGACAGAGAACTAGAAAAGTGAATAAATAATAAAAAAACTATCTAGAAAACCAGATTAAGATAAGTTCCAACTGATGAGGGATTTTTTGAACTTAGTTTGTAAATTTAATACCTTAATTAAATGTAGATGTATATCAAGTGAAAACTAAATAGAATGCATTGTTTAACAATGGTTATCCTAAAGATGACTGTAATGATTGGACTTAAAGACAAATAGAATAATGAACTCATAATGACTTCATAGGAAATATATATTGATAAAACAATTTTATTAAAATATAGTTACCATTAATTTCTGTAAAATGAAGACATACTTCATAAAACAATAATACAGAACTAGGATCCTTTTAACTTGTTCTAACTTAGAAATCCATCAACATTCGTAAACTTTCAGATACAGATTTAGAATAAAATCACATATAATAAACAAAACAACTTAGAACCTGGATAAAATGTAGAAGGGGGACAAACACCCAAAAGAGAATGTTCCTCCCAACCATCTCCCGAAGCATCCAAGATCGCTTGCTTTAGGACCCCCAAAACCGCTCATTGAACCACTAGGACGAAGATGTTGTGTAACATCCCACATATAAATCTTTGTAACTTAGTATTCAATAGCAGATTTAACTCTCAAAATTTTTACTTTAGTTATCCCCTCATCAAATTCCTTGTGTGCCTGACTTTTTCAGTTTGCAGCAATCACAAGGTTCATTCACTTGGAATAGAATGTAGTGAGTCTCCTGCTCAATTCGATGGTATTTATAAGATCACCTAGGTCTTTGGGCCAGTTTTGAAATTAAATGAGCCACCTGCTGAGTTCCTCCTCTCATGGAACATGACCACAATTTTAGGGATTTTGCTTCCTGCAACAACTAGAAAGTGAAATGCTAGTGCTACTACCACTTGTCATTTCGCCTTCTACAGCTGTTCATTCCTCCTAGTGGGTCAGTAAACATTGTTTTCAACATACTCCTTTGGATAGGCGTCTCTTCATTTAATTATTTAAATAAATAAAATATTCATTACAGTCATCCTTGACCAACTTGGTCATAAAAACTTTACAATAACTTTTAGCATAAGGTTTTCTCAATAAATAAAAATATTTATTTTTCAATTCTAGGTTGTTTACAAACATTAACCAAGACTCGAGTGTAAAAGGGGGTAGGGAGGGGTGCGGTGATTGCCCACCCCTCACTACCCCCTTTTACACACCACCTCCACCATCCATCCACCACTCCACCACCACCTCATCTACCTACTCCCCACTATCTAAGGTGTGCATTTTATTATAGTTTTTTTTTCAAATTTTGTTTTCTTTAAAACATTTGTTTTTAAAAAATTAGTTTTACTATTTTTTTTTTTAAGTTTAAAAAGTTAGTTTTTTACATAATCTCTTTTGTTTTTTACTTATTTTATAAAACAGCTTTTCATTTTTTAATTTTTTATTATCTTCGATCTTGTCTTTTATTAGTAAAAAAAAATCAAAACTTGTTTTAACTTTTTTAGAATTTCCTTTCTTTTTATTTTTATTTTTTAATTTTTGGGTTAAAATTATATGAATTATTTGTTCTTGTATGGTCTAATATATGATTTCATCATAATTTCTTTGATTTCCTATGGTTAGAGTGGTGAAATTATTTATGAAATATGTTTTTTTTGTTTAATATGTAAGCTTTAAAAAAGTTGTTTTATTTGTAGAAGAAAGAAAAAAAATTTCCAATTTAGGGGTTGAGTTTAAAGTTTTTTGTAAATAGTAGCATGGGATGTTTAGGCCATGGCTCTATTTTTTACCCCCAAAAAAACATGTATACTAGTATCAACACTTTTCTATTTGGGGGTGTTTTTAATGCAAAAATCATCGTTTTTATGGCTAGAGTTCTCGTTCTTAGTATAAAGTTTTCATTTCATAGCATAAGTGGTTTGAAGAGGTTGCAGAAAAGAAAGAATGGAAGGATGTTATGATCGAGGAATATCAGTCGATCATGAAGAATGATGTCTAGGAGATCGTTTTGAGACTAGAAAATAATTCTGTCGTAACTTCAAAGTGGATCTACAAGATCAAGCATGCTGCAGATGGCAACATCGAGAAATACAAGGCAAGGTTCATAGCACGAGGCTTCACACAGAAAGAAGGCATAGACTACTAAGAGACATTTGCACCCATGGAGAGGTACACTTCCATTAGGACCATACTTGCATTGGAAGAAGTTATGAAATGGAAAATACCCCGTATGGATGTTAAGACAACTATCTTGAATGGTGTAGTCGAGGAGGAAGTGTACATGGAACAACCAATGGGATTCGAGACACATGATAGGAAGACCTATGTTTGTAAATTGAATAAGGACTTGCATGGATTGAAAAGGCACCGAGGACATGGTACGACATGATGGATAAATTCCTGATGAGCCTAGGATTTACCAAGACTAAAGAGGATTCCAACCTTTACTTCAAGGTTGAAGACGAAAGACTAGTGATGCTCCTAGTACATGTCAATGACTTGTTTCTGACATGCGAAGAGGAACTCATTAAAGATGTAAGGAGGAGACTTGCTACAGAGTTCGAGATGAAATATCGAGGTATGATGCACTACTTCTTAGGCATGGAGGTGTGGCAGAGTGCAGATGGGATCTTCGTTGGTCAAGGAAAGTATGCAGTGGAGATTCTGAAGAGATTCATAATGTTGGACTGCAAGGAAATAGCCACACCTATGGCATCTAACTTGAAGCTTCTAAGTGATGCTTCATCTAATTCATCTGATGCCATGATATATCATCAGATGATTGACTCATTAATGTACATGATGACTACAAGACCAGATATATGATTTATGGTGAACACCCTGAGCTAGTTCCTGGCGGATCCAATACATGTTCACATGATAGCTGCAAATCATATGTTTAGGTAACTAAAAGGTACGGTGGATTATGGGTTCAAATATGATGCGAATCAGAAGATTAACCTACATGATTTATGTTGATTCAGATTGGGTAGGTAGCACCACTGACAGAAAGAGCACCTCAAGTTGTTGCTTCAGTTTGGGATCTGGCATGATCTCTTGGTTCATCAGGAAGTAATGATGTATGGCGCTGAGTACAGTCGGGTCAGATTATGTTGCCGCTTGCTCGACTTGTTGTGAGGCAGTGTGGCTACAAAATCTTATGTCTGACTTTTTTGATCTCCAGTTGGATGTGACTTGTATCTTTTGCGACAATAAAAGTTGCATGAAGTTGTCGAAAAACCTTGTGTTCCATGACAATTCGAAGCACATAGAGATCAAGTTACACTATATCATGGATATGGTGCAAAGAGGAGTAGTGAAGCTCAAGTACGTGGCAACGGAGGAGCAGAGAGATGATGTGTTGACCAAGCCTCCATCCAGAGTGAATTTTGAGTACTTCAAAGAAAGAGTAGGCATGATCCAGATCGAGACCCCTCGAAAGAGAGAGTGATGTGTTCTATCATAGCTAGAGAGATAGGTCGTATGAGTACTGTAAAATCCTAGCGAAGATCGTAGGTTTCTCAGACATAATCATTCATGTAGGTTTTCCTTGGATGTAATAAGTCTTGGCAAAGCTCGCAGGTTATCCTTGGATGTAATTAGTCCTAATATGACTCAATGCTAGAAATATCATATACATAATATCTCACATGGGAATGCGAGAGGTTGTTCGAGTGGTAAAAATCCTTGTGAAGTAGGATGCTCAAACGTAATCAATTCTGTAGGTTGTGCTTGGATGTAATCAGTCCTAAAGAAGCTCACACATTATCCTTCGACATAATCAGTCCTGAGACAGGTTATTCGAGTGTAAATATGAGCCCTAGCATGGTACACAGGTTACTTGAATGTAATAAGTCTCGTGGGTTGATTGAGTGTAAAAGGAGCCTTGGAATTGTATGTGGGTTAGTCAGATGTAATACGCCTCGAATGTTGTATGAATGGAAAAGATCCTCGACATAGGTTGTTTTAATGTAATAAGTCCTTGAGGTTGACCTAAAAATTAAAAGTCCTAATGCAGTAGGTTGTTTGGTCGTAATCAATACTTACATATATATCTATATATGTGTGTATTCCCATGTTGAGATTATTAGGTCATGAAGCACTTGAGGTGAACCAAGGCAGTTCTCCTTTACTGGTAGAACGCAGGTTGACTGTGGATGCTCTATGTGCCTTGTTTTGTTTTGTACAGGATAAAAGAGATGATCTAGATACGACGAGATAAAGATAGGATACACAAGTTATTATCGTGGCAATGTAAATAAGTCCCTGGACAATTCCTATGAGATGGCTTTCTCGAGATGTTATGAAGACCTGGATGAGGACTGGCCCTACACCCAGCTTGAAGGAGGGTTAGATATGTAGAAACATCTAATGATAGATATTACCATTTGATTATCGATAATAAGATTATGATGGAAGCAACTATGATGATGAATCTATGAATTCGCGATGAAGACTTGCCCATATGTGTTGACGACTATGGAAGAGAGAGAATACCTTCCTAGTTAAGAGGGAGTGTTGATGTATTTGTAACTTCAGGAGATATTCTGATGTATATTATAATTGTATGTTGTTGTACCCCCATTGGGGATGTGTTTTCCTCCTTGCGGGATTTCTTTATTGTGTCTAGACCTTGAGGTACAACCTCCGTTGTAATTCGAGGCAATAATCCCCAATGTAAAATCATGTAATGTGTATTTGGAGTCTCTCTAGGAGAAGTGGACCTTGTTAGTGAAACAAGTCGACCCCAGTCATGTAAAAGGCCAGTCACTTGAAAGATATTAATAGGGAGGTTCTCTCCCTTATTTATACACACATGCCACTCTCAAGTTCGCATGAGAGAGAGCGAAACAAGGGAGGAGAGATAGATAGCTTATGAATACTTCTTATTACCAGGTTTCATAATCTTATGACATAGTCTTTGTGACTATACTATTCTCAGGTAGTTTGCGGGGTTTTCTCCTTTATGGTTTCCCTAGTGAAAGTCTTTGTGTCATGTGTATATGTTATATCTTATGCATCTTGTTGTACTTATTATTCTTTCAGACAAAGATCCTAATTAAGATAATACGATATAAGAAAAACTAACATGGTATCAGATCCTCTCTAAAAGAAGGAATTGTGCGATAGGAGGATCCAAACGAGTATAGAATCCTTCAATCATGAGACTTGTGCGACCATCATGGTATGTGGTTGTTTTTACAAAGAATTTATTTTAAAAATCATATCATTTTTTAGGAGTTGCAACAGTTGCTGCAACATGCTATCTAAGTCAATGTAAGTACTCAATGTTTGAAATTTTTGGTATAGGGATGTATTCTATCTAAATTTATATGATTAAAATCATTCACACTTATTTGGGTCACTTTTTGGGAGCCATAGTTTATTTATTGATTTTTTTGGCATTTTGGCTTATTGGGATTCACTAAAAAACAATCAGGACATTCCTATTTTGAGGCACCATATTGAATTATTTTTAAAACAATTTTCTACCCAAATTATCCCTTTGAATCTAGTTTCCAATCCAATTTAAAATTTCCAATTTGGTTGTAAAAAAAAAAAGATATGATCAAAATACTGACCGGAAGTAGAGTAGGCATCTCAAGAACAGAGTTGGGACAGTTATGTTTTGGAATACCTAATGGATAAATTTTTAAAACCTATTTCTATGATATGTTCTTCTATGAATCTAGTCCATGACACAAATTGAATAATTAAATTTCAATATCCTACGAAGGAGATATTCCCAAAGTACTAACCGTTTATCATAAATCTGCACTCTATAAACTCTTCTTTCTTGTATTTTCATTGGCATATTTGACCCATCAATTCTTATTGTATTCAAAACATGTTTCTATTGGAGATACCTATATGAATCTAATTTCACCTCCAATTGGAATCACATCAATCCCTTATCAAATGAAAAAGTTTTGTCTAAAACCGTGATTGTTGGTCTAGATTGAAATTCGAAAAAATACCTTGTCATGTAGGTTGTTACTAAGAAAATATGACATATTATCTCATGGAATTTTTTAAACTTGTTTCAAATGGAGGTAAACCTATGAATACACTTTCATTTGGATTTGGAATCACTCAAATAGGGCGTGAAACAAATAATTTATTATCAAAACACTGTCTGGTAGTCTGTGTCGACCACTACTTGTCATTAGGTATAAAGTGAATTTAGCTTGGTTTATTTTTCTTTTTATTTATTTTATAAGCACTACTTGTTTTTTTTTTGCATAAGTATTGGATGAAGAGAGACTGTGCACCTATCTTCTTCCATGATGTCATGTTTTATTGCAGGTAAGTGTTTTTTTTTGCAGGTCCTTAGAGGATCGAAGAAAGTCAATACATGCATGAGTGATTCTTGAAGACAAAATTTCATGACATATGAGCATACCCTCCAAATATTTAAGATTCAATGTGTTCCATTTGTTTCCTAACTAGAAGAAGACTTTTTCTTGGATTGAACACATAACAAATGAAGAATTGATGTGTAGACCATATGAAGACCAATGTTTCAGAAGTCAAGTCCCATTGTTACATCACCATCCCACTGCTACCAAATCCTTCAATGGAAAACTCATGATTATCATGCTCATTCACCAACACTATGGTATGCATATGCATTTCCTTTTTCCCATTCGACATATATGCATGCTGAAAATCCCATTTGCTTATGTGGTTATCTCTAAAAGCCAATGACCTTCACTAGAATATCATTCATTTAACCACTACATTCATATCAATTTCAACCTCCACTCCTCCACTTCCATGCCTTCCTGCTCCACACAATATTAACCCACACCATAAAGATATATTGGCTCACTTTACAATGCCAAGTTTCCCCATTTTCCTCCCCCGGTTCCAAATAAAAGTTGATGGTGAAAACCTGTCTCAGGCGCCACCAGACCTTGGAATGCTTAAAAAATAGATTACAGGCGGGTATTCTTCGGGAAATAATAAAAATATAACCGTGAAAACCCTCTGGGCGCAGTAAGACAAATCTTGTTTGAAAACCAGCTTGCTGGTGGACAAGATTTGTAAATAAAATAAGAAATAAGTAATTTCATGCAAGTTGCTCTCTAAATAAATATTTCCAAGTTCCTCTATGAATAAGGTTTTAGGATTCATTGCTACATAATATTCCAGATCTACATTATGCTACACATAAAAAATCCACACGACTCCATCTTGCAAAGTTTTACATCATTGTGGACATATTAAATATCTTTCCTTTCAAATGTTGCTACATATAGCAATGAATTCATAGGTAGGTGCAGGTATGCTTGTTTTCCTTTATTTAATCACAGTTCTTTGAATGCTACGGATTTGTATTTGGAAAATCACTTGAGTCTTTTTCCATATTTCCTCCTTATTTTCCAAGTGTACAAAAATCCTTCAGTTTGGAGGGGAACACCATCATCCAGCATCACTCTTACACCATCCATTCAATCTAAACCCTTCATCCCTTCCTTTGAACCATGATATCCTTATCTCTACTTCCATGCTCAAGTCCATTCCCAAACCTACCCAACTATCCAAGCATGAAAAGAATCAAAGGATACCTTATTGTTGTCACACAAGAAGCAACAATAGGAATCCTTATTGCTGTCACACAAGAACCAACACTAAGAAAATAAAAGAAGTAGTTTATGCACATGGACAAGCTTAAAAAACCATTGGAAGAAAGGAATGTGTTGCTGCCACACAAGAACCATCAACAAGAGAGGAAATAAATACATTATCTCAAGGAAACCCTATTGCTTCTACACAAGAACCACTAGTAAGAAAGGAGATATGGATAAGTTAAAGAATCAATGGGGAGAGAAATCTCTCTTGATGCCACACAAGAACTAGTAGTAAGGAGATAATTTGATACACATGCACAAGCCAAGGCCACTACTAAAATATAGGAATAGGATCCACAAGAACCTACAACAGAAAAATTTGATGTAGAATCCATTCCTTCACAAGCATATGCTATCATATAAGCAAGGTGGAAAATAGAGGTATGATTTCTTTGTTTTGTTGGCTTGGTTCACTGGTACATATAATTGTTCACATATTCAAAAGTCAGCTAAGATTTAAGAGCCACATCTTATATTGTATATGGATTGTCCACCCATTTTATACATATGATAAAGGAATTTAATGTTTTGGCACACTCTTAGTTCATGTATTTATTCTCAAATATGCAAATGACATTAACATGTCAGCTAATAAAAATACGCATCTACAACATTTCTAGACAATTTTACATCTTGCGAATGCATCATTGGTAACAATTTTAAGGAATCCTACACCAAAGAACCATATTATCTCTTCTTTTACCTGAGGGCATGTAAAATTCTTCAGTTTGGGGGTGATGGATTGTTGTGCACTTCATGGTATTTACATATCCTTGTATTTTTTTTTCCCATTTATTCACATTTTCTAATACAAAAATGCAGAAATTGCTTCAAGGATATCTTGTAAATGGTAAACTGGTTCTTTATGAAATTTTGAGGGGAGAAGAAATACACCAAAAAGAACAAACTCAAAAAGTTTCAGCTTAATCCAGTGCAAGGTTTTCGAGAAAATGGACATCATCACCTACGACCATTTTGCATGTTTCTCGATATCCGTAATGTGGGTTTCTATGATTTTTGGAGTGGAGATACATTGGGATAATAGAAACTTTCTTGCAAAATTTCAGCCAAACCCAGTTTGTAGTTTGTGATAAATTGGTTCAAGAAGGTTGTTGAAACAACTGCTGATACACCTGCAAAATTTGTTGATACAAATTTGTAGTGCCTTATTTGCTTATAACTTGAAATTGGTAAGTTGGTTTGATGTGTTTTTTGGTATGGAAAAGCATGAGATTGATATAAATATGCCTATGAAATTTTAACAACATCCACTTTGTACTTTGTGAGAAAATGTGGTGTTTCAGCACTATTTTAACATTGTTTCAACATCACTTGAGAACTGATTTAAAAGTCTGTTGGCTATGAAAACTGAGAATATGTTTCTATGATGATGTACATGACCTTTTATTGAGAAATCAATACTTTTGGTGTTCTTGGTTTGCTAATGATGCTATGTTTTAAGAGTGTCCTTTCATGAGAAGTGCAACAACCATTGTTTTTTAAGAGATTTCAAGCTTCTCAGTATATTAGTTGGACAAACATTACATAGATGGTTTTTGGTTAGTGTGCATTGAAAAATGGGATCCCTTATAGCTTGGTTGATACAAATTTA
The DNA here is from genome assembly GCA_001517045.1 of Pseudotsuga menziesii. NCBI lineage: Eukaryota > Viridiplantae > Streptophyta > Pinopsida > Pinales > Pinaceae > Pseudotsuga > Pseudotsuga menziesii. The sequence continues at coordinate 980,207 of LPNX011061539.1, read as the reverse complement.
TTAGGTTACATGAGGACATGCAACATATTCAGTTTGGGGGTGATGTTAGGCCTTGGAAATGTCCCTATTTTACACTATATTTTCCCTAGTTTTAATCCCTTCTTGCATTCCCATAACCTTGTATCAATGCTTATTAATCCATTTTTATGCTTATTTGCGGGATTTATACATAATGTGGTTTCCATTTGCATTTCATTAGTATTTCATGTGAATTGTGATTAAACATTGAAAAAATAACATATTTTGCACTTATCTTTGAAACATAGATGAGTTTGATGATTTTTGCAGAACCAACTTTAGGCCAGTTGCTATTACTCCAAGATATTTATTGCAACTCAGATGGTTGAAGATCAACAAAAGTGCATGCTTGGTATTTTTCATATGATGGATTATTAAGTCATTACTATTGTTATTACTCATGTTGTTATTGTTGTTGCTACTCCACGAATCCACCATGGAGGAACATATTCATTGGGGGTGATGGATTTGTATACTTTCATTATTTCTATTCTTCTTATATGTCTTAAATTATGATGTTAAATTATTTGAAGATAAATGGGACAAGTTGGTGGTGGATGAGAGTGCATATTTGGTTTATTTACAAAGATTTGAAGACCTTCATGTAATATATGATGGACCCAACAAGTTAAATGCTATTAAGAGTCACCTGGGATGAGCTTTGGACATGTTATGATGACTCACATCTCTAAATTCGAATTTGAATTCAAAGACATCCTAAATAGTATGAAGGTTAGCAAAGGATTTGGGATTAGAATTGAGCTAATTTTGAGATCCAAATTATTAGTAATTTGGTGAGGATATTTTGGATCTCCGTGAAGATATTTTGGATATTCATTTATTATTTGTTATGAAGAATTCATATATAAATAAGAGTTCCTTCTCCATTCCACAGGGGGGACTCGTAGAGCAACAAGTCCAATTTGTGATAGAATAAGAAATATATTTCTTTTGTAATATATATTGCAATTCTTTAATTCCCTTCTCTTATGTTGATGTAGATTGTAGTTATTTCGCTTTAGTATTTTGTAATTAGACTAACTCATTCTTACTATTTAGCATAGAATGTATTATCTTTTGATTCATTATTTTTGTAGATGTAATTTTAATTCAAGTTTATTTATTTATACAAATGTGTTAGATTCGTAGATTAGCATGGTTGCAACCATAGTGTGAGTGTGATTTATTTTTCTGCAAGGGTGAGTGTGTTTCAATAATGCAAGATTCGTTGTGAATTTATTTTTTCATACAGTGTGAATTAGTTTTAGTATTTATTTTCTGCAATTTACTTTTATGTTGTGTGATTTACTTTGCTGCAATGTGTATTAGATGACCAATATTAGTGAGGAAATTGTATCTTGCATATATTTTGCATGATGACCTTGAAATAACAGACAATACCCTGGATTGATAATTTATGTTGTGAATTAATTGTTTTAATAAGGAATTAATCTTCCTAAGAACTTCGATCCAAGGTTGACTTCAATCCATGGTTAACTTCAATCGAGGCTTGACTTTAATCCATGGTTGACTTTAATCAAAGGTTGGCCTCAATCGAAGGTTGAATTTAATTCATAGTTGACTTTTAAGTAAGGTTAAATTCTAATTCGAGGCTAACTTCAATCCATGGTTTACTTCAATACATAGATGACCTCAATCTAAGGTAGACTTCAATCCATGGGTGATTTCAATCCATGGGTGACCTCAATTCATGGTTGAATTCAATCCATACTTGACTTCAATCCAAGGTTGACATTTATTTATGGTTGGCATCAATCCATGGTTGAATCCAACCCATCGTTGAATTCAATCCATACTTGGCTTCAATAGAAGGTTGACCTCAATCCATATTTGACTTCAATCTATTGTTGACTTTTAAACAAGGTTGAATTCAATCCTAGGTTAAATTTGATTCATGGTTGACTTTAATCAAAGGTTTACTTCAACCTAAGGTTGGCTTCAATCCATGGTTGAACTTAATGCATGGTTGACTTCAATCCAAGTTCAACCTCAACTTTAATCCATTGTTGACTTTTATGCAAGGTTGGATTCAATCCAATGCGTACTTCATTCCATGGTTGACTTCAATATAAGGTTGATTTCAATCCAAGGTTAACCTCAATCCAATGTTGAATTCAATCTAAGGTTGACTTCAATCCATATTTCACTTTAATCTATATGTATTGAAACCATAGTTGACTTCAATCCATGGTTTAAATGCATATTTGACTTCAATCCATAGTTGTCTTTTAAGAAAGGTTCACTTCAATCCAAAGTTGACTTCAATCCAAGGTTTACTTTAATCCATGGTCGACTTCGATCCAAGGTTGAGTTTGATCCAAGTTTGAATTCAAACCATAGTTGAATTCAATCCATGTTTGAATTCAATCCAAGGTCGACCTCAATGCAAGGTTGACTTTAATCCATATTTGACTTTTAAGCAAGGGTGACATTAATACAAGGGTGACTTCAATCCATGGTTGAATTCAATCTAAGGGTGACTTCAATATAAGGTTATCTTCAATCCAAGGTTGTCTTCAATCCATAGTTGAATTTAGTCAAAGGTTTAATTCGATCCAAGGTTGGCTTCAATCCATGGGTGACTTCAATCCATGGTTGATTCCAATCAAAGGTCAACATTAATCCGTACTTGACTTCAATCCATAGTTGACTTTTAAGTAACGTTCACTTCAATCTAAGGTTTACTTCGATCCATGGTTGACTTGAATCCATGGCTAACTTCAAAATTTCAAAATTTCATCTACAAATAATATATGAGAAATACATATATTTCCACCAAAAGATATACCAATAAACATACCCATATTTTTGGCCTCCGAAATCACCCTTCCCAATCCTTTAATAAAGATTAGAAATAAGAGAGGAGCTAGAGGACAACCTTTCGTAATACCTTTGCTAGAATGAAAGAAATCAAATGTTGCTCCATTAACAAGGATAGAGAAGGATATGCCCGTGGGGGGCAGAGCAAGTGGTAAAGTGGAATTGTTGAAATTGGTTGTAAATGGAAGGTCTTGTGTTCAAATCCCCCCAAATTTACCCATGCGCCATGGTTCGGGCCCTGTGGATGCACCTAGGGGTATAGGGGTAGTTAGATTGGATTCCTGGACCCCGTGTCATGCGAGTACAAACTTGTCCCTAATTGTCGACTCCCCTAGTTACAAAAAAAAAGGATAGAGAAGGATACAGAGATCAGGAAACCCATAATCCAGGAAATAAAAGGAACATCAAAACCCATTTGAGAAAGTACAATCCTTAAGAAAACCCAACTCACATTTGAGAAAGTACAATTATGAATACTGTGGTTTTTTCGATTCCCGCTACAACTTTGAAAAAATCGAAGGACCAAATTTCAAAAGGAAATTGAGGCATTTTAACCCAAATTGGTACATTATCATACCTTTCATTTATGGATCTAATAATGGCGACCGCCTTTTTCAAAAAAAGAGTTGGAGAATCCCATTTCCAAACTCTAGCTAAAGTATTCGAAGCGTCTTCAACACAGGTAAATATGAAAGCCAACCATCCACAAGGAAGAAAAAATACACCAGGCAGTACCATATCCTTCACCCAAACCTTCTCCACCCAATTTTGAAAACCCAATTCATTAACCCTTATGCCAGTAAATCTACCCACTAAATTAGTCTCAATAGTTACCACAATATCATTTAAAACTATGTCCTCACCTAAGACCAGATTGAAGGGGTTTTTCTTCATGATAAAGTATCCCATTAATCGAATTACCCACACATTCAATCCGATTAACAAAATTACAACCACTATCTGCCACTTTGACGAAAAAAAAGTAAAGGACCTTGAATATCAACATCAATAAAAACTTTGTTTTTGAAGCGTGGTACGAGTAACATGTTTAATACTCCATAGTGCCATTAAACGCTAACTAAAATTGATCTATCACTTCAATATGCACAAATTAATCTGTCCAAGAAAATCATAATAACCGTTCTATCATTACCTCTACCTCAACTCCAACAAATCACAAGTGAGACCCATATAAATTATACAACCTTTTTCAATATAAAATAAAATTATACTAGCATACCCCTAAAGCGGGGAAATGAAACACCGAAGAGAACTTCTATATGTTTCAAAAAATGAGAGAAAGTTGTGTGTAGATAATATAAGTTTATGAAATGAAAGCAAGTCTAGGAAAATAAGTGAAAATAAGTTACATCAAACTTCTAAATCGCCACATAAGTGAAAATAAGTTTCCTCCAAAAGACTTTTGCACATAAAGTTTTTAAATTTGAAAACATTAGGTGAATAAGTCAATGTTTTAGCCTCATCCTTTGAATGCCAATGAAATCTTACCATGCAAAAAAGTCCAAAAATCCAAGGGGCGTAGTTATAGGAGTTTTCTAAGTTTTAGGTAGCTTTTGGAGAACCTCGAAACCCCTAGACGTGGAGGAACTATACCTTTGAAACTGAGACTTGGTATGGACGTGGAGAGACTATACCTTTGAGATTAAACTTGAACTATGAGAGACATCCAAATTTATGCACATAAAAATTTGCACAAGGGACACCATTTTTCATGTCGTCCATTTGCCTAGGTCCTCTTATAATCTCATGTATTAAAGATCATTGAATGGCCAAATAAGGTTGACATGTGAAGAAAATATTTTGTTTCAAGTTTTTAGATTGTAGCTTAATTTTAATGGCCTAATGATTGCAAAAGCGAACCTCCTTATGCACATATTGTGGCACAGGGAATAGAAGTTTTGATAGACTTAACAATTCCATTAAATTTATTTTTACCTTTTCCCTTCACATATAATTACATGACCAAAATATATAGGTAGATCACAATAACACTTGACTGCACTCATGCTCCAAAATCCTAGTTGCAGATGGATCAATCATTGATTTTTTCTTGAATTCTTTGAGCTTATGGGTAATTATTTATTAAAGGTGCCAAAATAATCAAGGATTATTGGTGAAGTTTCAATGGTAGTCAATGCCCCTTTTATAGATTTAATTCCTAAATCTTCTTATCCATATTCCTTCAATGATTTCCATCCTTCATCCTTATGCAATACGGCTACAAAGTTATTGCCAAAGTAATAGCTAATAGAATAAAACCATTATTGACTAAATCAATTTCAAAGGAACAATTTGGTTTTCTATTCAACCGGAAAATTCTAGAGGTTGTGGGTGTGGCTCAAGAGATCTTACGCTTGATTAAGGTAAAAACATTGAAGGATTTGATTATGAAAATGGATCTTGTCAAATTTGACAAGGTCATTGGACTTTTGTTAGATTAGTTATTCTTCAAACATGATTAAATCTTCCAGTTACCAATTGGATTATTTGGTTTGTTCATGTACTAATTTTGTTGTGTTGATAAATTGCTCCTTTACAATTTTTTTGAGAGTTATAGAGGACATAGAAAGGGTTATCTCTCATCTACCATGTTTTTGTTTGCTTTTGGTAGAAGGATTTAACAAAATCAAAGAAAAGGCTAGAACAAAGGGAAGACTAAAAGGAGTCAAAATTTCATGAAATAATTTTATAACTCATTTTTTGTTGGTTGATGATGTTATCTTCTTTGGGAATGATACTATAAACTAATGGTATGATTTTCAAGATCTAATAAAGTTTTTTTTTCTTAGACATTTAGAATGGCTTGGTTAGTATTCAAAAGCATGCTTCTCTGTCACAATGATAAGATAACTCTTTTACGGGTAAGCTCAAGTTATTATTCCCAATTTTTTCCAAATCTTTGTCTAAACAAGAATTTAGATTTTTTTTTAAATATGAAGAAAAAATTATTAATATTTCAACTTTGAGGGGGTTGAAGATGTAAATTTTCCTCCATCACTTAAGGATTTTGAAGGTCCTTATGTCCTGAGGTTGACCCTAAGGCATGATGATCTTTTTGATGTGAGATATCTTAGTTTTTTTTGGATGTTGTGGGTGAGACTCTTGTATCATTGGAACTATTTCCTTGTTCCTTCTACGGGGTTAATGCTTCTCATTTCCCTATATCAGTTGAAGTTTTGGGTTAGAATGGGTAGAATTATTATCCTTTTGGTCCTCCTCTAAATATTACACAAAGATAATGGGACCTTTGACTTCCTATTATATAGAGGTGTTACAAAAAATCCCTATACAATATTGCTCAGCAAAAAAACATGAATTTACTAAAGATGTTAGTAAGACTCTTATCCTCTTCCAAAATGTTAGGGTGAGGAGAAAATTAGGTGGAAACGAGAGGATACCGAAAGAAAGGGTTCTACATGATGGCCTAAGTCATTAGTATCATCTCGTCATTAGTACCATCTCCACATCATAATTTAGTTATAGAAGAGATTGCTGATTTGGATAATTTTCCTTCAATTCAGTCTACGCCCTTCGAGTACACTTTCTCTTGAAAATTATTTCTTTGTGAAGACAAAATATCTTTAAATGTCCATGGAGTAGGGGGCTCTAAAAAAAATTTAGCTTTCAAAAGGTTGTTTGAGGTGTCTTTATCAAATGTTATTCTTTTACAAGAAATGATGGTTCTTGGTTATAAAGCAACAAAAATATTTTTGAAGTTATTGTTGGAATGAGAGTAGTGTACTATGGATCAAATTGGTATAACTCCGTGAGCTCAGCATGGAATGGTAAAATGGATAGTTTTAGCCCTTTTTACTTGCGCAGGAATTATGTTGGAGGAAAAGGCTTAAAGACATGGCTCAACACATAAAGATGTTAAATTGTTATAGGCCATATTTACATTAAAAGGTTTTTGAGAAAGAGGCCATAAAAACTGGTTTATTATTATCAAGAGTCATGGCTTAAGGGGTGGGTTGCTCCTACTGTCAAGATGTCGTGGTAGTTCAAGCCTTTCAGAACTGTGATAGCGTTCCCTCCGAAGGAAGGATGGAATCCACCTATAATGCCTTAAAGTTTAAGGACAATGTGAGCTCCATGTCATATTATATTTATATTATAATTAATATTATTTTATTTTATTTTTTAATTTTATATCTAAAAAAATAACAAAATAACATAACAATGGGCCTATGACATTTTCATCCAATCAATATGTAACTAAATCATATTTAAATATATTTAATAATTATTGTTTTTTCTATTCATAGAGTTCAACCTTGTAAGTAAAGTCAACGAGCCCGCGTTATGATAATGTTGGAAAGAATAGAATGGTGGTTTTATTGGTGACGGAGTGCACTGAGATATGGATCACAAACTCAAAGATATAATTAAGGACTCAGGAGATGGACATTCCGGGGGGTGAATACACTGATTGACGGCACGTAGGACATTTTCTGCGTTGGGTGCCATCACTGCAACGTGTGAGCCACAATACGATACAATCCCTGTAAAAAATATGTGGGAGATATGGCAACTTGGTCGCTTCCGTGCTCTCTTCAATTTTTTCTTGTCAATAGAGGCACAACAATTCCTCTCCTAATTCGTTTTCTTGTATAACCGCGGACGACCATTCACTTACTGTCAATTATATGGCCACACGATGTTCTTGATCAATCTCTGCCTCCTGTTCATCAGACATGTAGTCAGCTTTCGATTTGGGTGGAAGAATCTCGAAGTTGTCATCGTCAGATTCTTCATCTTGGAATTCGTCATCGTCTGACTCTTCATCTTGGAAATATTCCAAGGGGTCCAAGGGATAATGCCGGAGAAGAGGACACGAGGTATATGCAGCTTGAAAAGTTTGCAAGTCATTCGCAGGACACGTTTCAGTGTCCATGTACAGTTAATGATATGTAATTTTTTTTTAACTTCCCTCACCAAACTGAAGGAATAAGGAAGGAAGGAAGGAATAACTACTCCTTATTGAGTCTTTCCTCCACATGGATAAAAGTTTTCTTAATATGGGTCACCATCCATTTTAAACCATTCTTGATACCATCTTGATACCACCAAGCCTTCTAAGAAAGAAATGTCATCAGTCTTCACTATTTGCCCCAGATTTCATGACATATGTATCAAATTGCATCGCCAAATTGACTGGGTATGGATGAGGTAAAGAGCTGACAAAACTCTTAGTCTTGCAGCTTAAAAGAGTAGTTGTTAAATCTCTGGAGCATTCTAATACCTCATTACCTTCTCAAACTCAGACCCAATGTATCTCTTGTAAGATTAATTTTCTGATTTAATCTAAATGACCCATATGAAGAGACGCACATACTGGCAGCAGAAACGTTTTTCACGGAGTTTTTGTAACGGATTCAGGAATGGTCTCGAATCTCCTACTCTGATGGACAGGTGGAGAATAACGGCCTTGGAGAAACCGGTCCTCTCTCTGCCTATAAATGAACCTTCAGAATACCCATCTTCAACCAACCTGAAAGAGTGTATGGCAGCAGGGTAAGAGAGAGAAATCGTTTTCTGTTCTGTGCAAAAGGTTTTTCATTCTTGTTCTCTGCAGAGGAATCTTCATCGCTGTTCTGTGCAAAGGAGCAGAGGGTTTATCAGCCTGGAAAACGTAGACAAGAAGAATAGGGGTTTTATGTTCTGGAAAACGCAGCACAGACTTCATCTGTTCCTAAATCTGATTCAGCCAGAGCCCTGCATGAATGGATTCAGGTATTGAATGAATTTATGTGTAAATTCCTATGTATTCTTTATTCCTGGTGAAGAACTAGAAAGTTCTAGGTCCTGAAACAGTTATCAGACATTATGTTTTGTATAAGTAAAACTAACATCTCTCTTATTCATCAAAGGAGTTGACAATCCCATTTGAGTCTTCATAAGTTATGGGTCCTAGATCAGGCTTGATAATTGTGAAGAGTCTCTATAACCGTAAGAGGCCAGGGTACAATCAGTGCCAGTTTTGAGCGGGTGATTTCAATTATGAGAAGGAAAAGCACGAGGTTTATCCTAGCTGAGTTGGGGTTAGAGAGTGGACTGTACTGGACTTGAATTTCTCCAAGGACGGGGTTAAAAGGGGCTTGAACGCTCAGCAAGCCAAATGTCCAAAGGTCCCTGTTGATTTTTGTCTGTTGTTGCTGTGTTTTGATCCGGCCACGACTTCTCTATCACTGCTTTTCGATCCCACGCACACGCATTTCGGGAATAATGATGAGTTGTAGGGAGGCCGAGAATGTGTGTGATTGTCGTCGGTGTGTAAAGAGGTTTGATGGTCGAATCAGATTAGCGGCATTGCGTGGTGGAATTTTGTGTGGTATGGGATGAACCCTTCTGTAAGCTGTTGTACTTCGTCGAAGGAACAAGGAGGGAAACAAACTGGGTTTGCAAGAGCTGGGCATTGGGCAATCCAGCCATGTTTGTTGGAACGTTACAGAGCGCGCAAGGCAGACTTTGCGCGATGGGACTGGGAAAGGGACATTGAATATTACTCATACAAACCATAACCCATAGCTGTTATCTTCTCACCACGGCCATCACCAGACCATAAGCCATTGCTGTTATCTTCTCACCACCGCCATCACCAAACCCGAGATAAATTTTGGGCAATGAAAGCATTTAAGCCGTGGACATGGGGCGGCTAGGCCGTCGAAAGCCGGAGGAGGCCGTCCCCTTAATTACACCTTCAAGTAAAGTTTAAATACTTTATATATTAATAGTAATATAGTTCAAAAGTTTAATAAACAAAATTTTATATATGAAAGTAGAATTTATACGATATTTAAATATTTAATATTTTAATATTTAATAAGTTGCATGTTTATAATTAAAATGTTTAAAAAAAATAGAACGAAACTTTAAATTTAATTAAAATGTGTTTATATTAAGTTTAAATTCTAATATAAAAGAAAGTTATATTAAATCATAAGTTCAAGCAAAGTTTAAGAGTATATATTAAATTTCAAATTTTATATATTAATATAGTTAAAAAGTTTAATAAATAGAAGTTTATATATGAAAGTAAGGTTTAAGTGTATATGATAATATCGTTTAAAAGTTTAATAAGCAAAAGTTTATATATGAAAGTAAGGTGTAAATATGTTATGGCTTTTTTTGAGATATTGCTGAAAAATACATTTTGCAAAACATTGATAAAAAATATTATTACTTATAAGTTTAAAGAGAATTTGTGGTGTGAGGAAAATTTAGTAGTTAAGAGAAAATTAAGATATTATAAGGAGGTAGAGCTTTAATATAAGTCGGTTAATTATATCATGCTTGGGAAATGAAGTTTGAACCTTTCAGGCTTGCCCGGCCCCTCGGCGTACGCTCAGATCTAGATCTAGCACCTGCGTGATGATCCTCCTCTAGGATCTGCCAAAGTTTCGATCAGATCTCCTAGTTGTGCAGGCATTTGTTCAGATTCGTGCGAGTCTTCCTGGCCTAGGTGTGATCATTGAGGCTACCAGTTCCTCTGGCTCTTGGTGATCCCTAGGCCTTGGTCTCAGGGTCTGTCTCGGTGGTGAGTAGCGTGAGGATCTTATGGTGGCGGCGGTGGGTAGAGAACCGCTTCCTGGCTCTCATTCAGATGCCTTTGAAAAGCTAATCTCATCTCATAGAAAGAGATCTGCTAAGGGAGCTCTGCCGAAATTAGTCAAAAGAATTGAAGATGTGCTGGAAGTGGCTCTTCCTCTGGAGGATACCATTTGGGTTTCCCTCTCGCTGGCTGATCGAGCTTTGATAGGGAAATTCACCGGGCTCTGGCCCTTGCCAAAAAACAATTAGAGTTGGGTACAAAGGATGTGTAGACCCCTAATCTCGAAAAATGTAGCTGCATAAGTAGTTGGACGTGGATATTTCTTGTTTGATTTTGGATCCAAAGAAGACAAGGATCTAATATTCAGAAATGGTCCCTATTTCATGGAGCCGCAAGGCCTCTACCTAAACGGATGGTTTCTGGACTTCGATCCCGATGCCGACACCCCAAAAGCAGTCCCAGTCTGGGTTAGAATTCCAAACCTACCTATGCACTGCTAGAACCCAAAATCTCTCCAAGCAATTGGGAATGCCATGGGGAAGTACATCGACATGGCAAGCCCAAAAGAACAATATGCTTGTGCTCGCATCTGTGTGGAGTTCGAACTAGAAGCTGGGTTACCGGAAGCCATAAAGTTAACAGTGGAGAGTTGGTACCACTTCCGAAATAATTGACCATGATTAGTTTCCATTTAAATGCAGAGGATGCCACGAATACGGGCACTTCATCCGAAATTTCCCTCAAAAGCTCGAGATTCTGCAAGATAAGGAGGAAGGATGGCATACGGTGAAAAGGACCAAGACTAAAACCAAAAATGGAGAAACACAAAGGAAAGGAGGGGGGAATAAAGAACCAATAGTAATCCCAGTGGAAGGAAGTCAAGAAACGTGTAATGTCCCCTTTTTGGATTTTTTTTAAAATGCCCAATTTTTCAATTTTTCTCAATTTTGGCTCTTGACTAGTTTTGATGTCTAAACCTCCAAATTGACCCAAATGCTTCCAAATTTTCTCCGAAGGTACATGACTGATAATATAACTTAAATATCATGCTCATGTATGTTTTTTGACCTCCCAATTACATCTACAAAATTGTTTAATGTTCTGTTCAAAGTAGGAGCCTTTACTAGCAAATTGGGGCTCCAATTCCCCCCGGGTAATTACCGGAAATGGCTTCACAAATGATCCCAAAGTCACTTGAATTTATTAACAGAGATTGGTTATGTGTAAGGGACCTTTTCAAAGTCTCATATGCATCATGGTTCAGTTTATATAGTCTGTTACGACTCTTTCCAAAACAACTCCCAAGTCACAATTTCGACCCTTGGGGAAAATGCACCAAATCTTCTTCCAATGCAATAAAAATGAGTAAAATGGCTTCCAATGCTTAAGTACTGAACATGAGACTTGAAAAATACATTAATTACAGTACATCCATCATACATTTTGTTGTCGCCTTTCACACACCTGGGTCACGTGGCAGAAATCTTCAAGCCACTCGGTGTGTCCTTGGGGGCAAGTCTCGAGTCAAGGCTGTCACCTTTTTCTTGACTCCTCCATTTAGGATTAACTCATAAAGAATCCAAGGGGGGTAGACCCTATTAAGTTACTAAGGCTGAATTAATTAGTACGGTGATGTTAAAATTAATGAGTTACTTAGGAGTTTGGAATTTAACCATAAACAATCAAAGATGATAAGATGCAAAAATGAGCGCACGAAAGCACAATGCTGAGGCACAATATAAATATATAACAAGAAAATAACCAGTGCCTTAAAAATGGAGTCAAAAAAGAAATCAATGTACTTGCATGTGCTTGGAGTGAATGTTTTGCAATTGCTTCTTGGTACGTTTTAAGTTAATGTGAGGTGTGAGTTGATTAAAATTAGGTGAAGGGGTGGACTCCAGATATACCCGAGAGTACTTGGAGTATGTCCAAAACTAAAACTTCACGGCTACCCACAAGGAATATGTGGGATGAATGGAGTCTCTGGGGCTATTGTTCATAACGCACCCGTTAGGGTGTGATAGAGATCGGCACCCCAAGGTCACTTTTTAGAAGTTCCCGCTTCCTTTGGGTATTTTGCCACCGTAATGGTTTGATCTAGGTGTTGGATTTTCACCTGATGGTTTGTCAATTTGGGAGAGTGAATCCTAATTATACTATTCACTCAAGTGCTTTTGATACAGCTTGACTGATTGGACAAACCGCAGCCAAGTGCAGAGCATACACACCGGAGTCTTGTCAATTTTAGTAAATTTTTAAAATTGGGTGTTCTTATTAAAAAGAAAACCCTCCAGGAACCTCTTTCGATCCAAGTGGATCTAAATTGGGGAATCAAGGAGGATTTAATTTTATAATAGTTAAAGAAACAAATGATAGAAAGGAAAACACAGATACACAATTCCGGTTTTCTAATTAGTCCTACCATGCATCTCTTTCCCCTTTCGGGTCAATTGGGAAGTCGTGGGGTAAGTATTAAGATTACTTTGAAATATCAAATATGGAAAATGAAATTGATAATGAATCCAAGTATACTATCCTGCAGATTAGAGCTACGCTAGTTTGAAAAGATATGAGCAAAAGGTAAAAAATTGACACCGACGGACCTTTTCTTTTTATTAGCAGCGATTTACAATATCAGAAAATTAAAATTGCTGCACTTTGGTCCTTGTTATCTGGGATTCAAAGGCTTACAACAAGCTTGTAACAAGCTAGAATTAAACAAGGTGGTGGGGGAAACTTCCAGGAAGCTCCGATTCGTCCAAGAGTTGGAAATTTGGCAAAGTCTCCTCCCCTTTTTTATTGGACCTGCTAAAAAACAGCGAGAAATCAGAATCAAATGTGCCCAAACACACTTTGAAATTGTTTTGGGTTACTACACTAGTTATCGAAAAAAAACTTAAGTAAAATTTTGTTAAAAGGGACTAATCTAGTTTTGCAAAGGGAACCAAGGAAAGCAAGCTTTCCTTGGGATCTTGGCTTGCTGTTTGGGCAGCCAATGAGATATGCACTTTTCTTGCAGAATTTAAATCTTTAAAGAATGAAAAAAGAAACTACCTTATGAGCAAGTTTTAGATCTATGATTTAGCTACTTGCAAAAAAGGCAATTCCTACACCTAGATCTATCTTTATGAAATGATATTCTTTATGAAATTACAGATCTAAGAAGCAAGACTCTTATGAAATAGATCTAACAATATATATTCAATTCTTAGAACTAGATCTGATCATAAGAGGGAGAGACAGGTAACCGGAAGATTGATTTTTTTTTAAGAAATGAGAAGAAGAGGAGAGAAGGTCGGCTCGTTGCTTGAATGGAGCAAGTTGAAAGGAGGCCCTTTTGTGGAGCGCTGAGGGACCAACTCTTGAGATTATTGGATAAGGAATGGCGTCAATCTTGATCTACACCTTCATCCAATCAGGAACCTGCAAATAGATAACACAAGCCTGCACAACACCTCGTGAAATCTGGATATAGATGTATAAAGCGACAAAAATGAGAGATCATGCAAAAATAATCTTATTTAAGCATATAACTGAAATTCTTGAGCATACATTATATGGATAAACAAGATCAAGCAATCTAACTTTCCTAGTTTACACCCTTACTTGATTCAACCGAATCCTTGAAGCCAGAACACGAAAGCAGCACAGAATTTGGAAAGAAATTGCAGTTACCACATTAGCAGCATAACACTGAGAATCCACACAAACACATGCACTACATGGTATAGCCTCCAAAGCTTTTTTATTCACAAATGATGATCAATACACAATTACAATAGAAATCCCTCCACTCCAGCTCTAACTAGCTTGGAAGAGGGAGCCTCAGCCCGAATATATAAAAAAAAACAGGACATCCAGCCTAGGGGGGGCCCAATTCCCAATGAATCAGATCAAATCAGTTGATGGAGAGTTAATCAATGCAGATCTGAAGCTGAACTGAGCCTACTTGTCAACCGGGGGCTTGATTGAGCTGACACATCAACCCATAAACCGACACATCAGTCCACATAGCATCCAGGAGAGTCCACACGTGTGGAGGAGAGAGAGAGGGTGCAATTTCCCATGAAGACAGCTGAAGATCAACTCTGGATCTGATTTGATCACCTCCTTCAGTCAAGGATTTGTCAGATCCATTCAATCTGCTTCAGATCTGACTGATTTCAATCAAATCGGCTGAGAATCCACTGATTTATGATTTTGGATTTGCTCCATTATTCATCAATTTATTAATTAAAATAATCAATAATTGATTTTTGGTGCTTTCTGACCTGAGTGATGGAAAATCACTCAAAACTAGGAAATAGTGGGTCCATGGGTTTACATGGTGCTCTTAGCTTGAAAATGAGCAGCTACATGACTGAAACTAATTATTCGGCCCACTTTTATTACAAAATCAATTTTTCCAATTAAACTATTAAAAAATAGCCTAAGTTTTGGAAAAATTAAATTTTTAATAAAAAACACTGAAAAAACTAAAAAATTGGAAAATTGAAAAAACCTAGGGGGACTTAGACATGTTCATATGACTCGACCATGATGTCTAGCATGTTTATACATTGACACATAGACTCTAATAACCTCAATAGGCCTAAATGCCAAGCCGACCACCCCAACTTTGGAGGTATGGAGTGAAAAACTCAGAAATTATCAGTCGTTTATTCAACAACCAATAATAACCAAGGGAAAAAACACCCTGGGCTGATCGGATTGACAAATAAAGTCTAAGAGACCGAGTCTTTTATAGACACTATCATGCTAGAACATTTATTACAATTCCCCCATGGGGTATGAACATGTGATATAGTACAACAAGCACTTCCCAGAAGTATTTCCAAAGGTCTTCTGAAGTCCGAACAAGTTATCCTTGTCCGGTTCACCAGGATCACTTGATAAAAAACCACTAAGTACAACTTAGGTGGTAACATTCTGGCTCCATCTAGGGACACATTCTTTGACTGATCTTATGTTCAAAGGAGAGGATGTGAGAACTCTAGAATCTCTGGGTCCTGCATAGAAATTAGATTTTGTCAGTAACATGTAAAAAAAAATTAACTATAAAAGCAAACCAATGTACATAATTAATCTATGATGTGTAAAAAGGAATATTTTACAAAACTAATATACAAAGGAAAATTTTCAAACATGGTACAAAATAACTATAATACAACCATATCTATGATACAACAACATGATATATATAAGATTTAGAAATACATGCAGGGCAAGGTTTAGAAATTGGCCCTGAAACCACCGATGCCAATAAAGGCATCAAACTGTCTCGACGAAAAACAACTTGAGGAGGAAACCATTCACTGGCAGGCTCAACCTTTCTCCTTCTAGGTCATTTAGATAGAAGGAGTTTGTTCCTGCTATTTCATCGATGATGTACAGTCCCAACCACAAGTTTTCGAGCTTTCCATGTTTCCCAGGTTTTTCCCGTTGTTTGTCCCAACGTAAAATCGTGTCACCTACTTGGAAGGACCGTGGTCGGGTAGACTTATCAAAGGCTCTCTTGACCTTGTCTAAATTTCTGATACTATGGTCAAGAGAGCTTCTTCTACTCTCATCTAGCTCGATCAACTGGTTTATTCTGTTCTGGATGGCCTCTTGATATGAGCTGAAGGTCTGGAGAAGCTGATAAACTGGAAGCTTTAGATGGACTGGTAAGGTGACATCTAGGCCATAGACTAGTTTGAAAGGGCTCCTCCCGGTTGAACTTTTCTTGGTGATTCTGTCGGCCCATAATGCTAATTTTATCTTGCTATCCCAAGCCTTCTTATTGTCGCCCACAATTTTTTTGATTATGGTCATTAAGTTCTTGTTACTTGATTCTGCTAGACCATTTTCTTGGGGATAGTAATTGGATGAGTGGGATAGGATAATGCCATACTTGAAATAGAAAGATGACATCTCGGAAGAAACAAAGCATGGGCCATTATCCGTGATGATTCTAGCTGGCACACCGAAACTCGTGATAATCTTATCTTCTAAGAAATCCATGACTATAGCATCGGTTTCCTTTTTGGTGGGTATCGCCTCTACCCACTTGGTAAAATAATCAGTGGCGGTAAGAATCCAAGAATAACCATTGCTCGAGTTATCTTTGAACTTACCGATGAAGTCAAGCCCCCACTGCTGGAAAGGGGCTTGGACTACTATTGGATTTAGAGGCAAGGCTTTCATTAGTTGCTTTCCGGTAAATAACTGACACTGGGGACAAACTCTGACAGCCTTGTGCACATCTGAAAATAGGTTTGGCCAATAGTAGCCTGCTCTAAGGATTTTGTGGGCGGTTGTTTTTGCTACAAAATGTCCACCACAAAATCCTGAATGGAACTCAATCATGAGTTTCTTGGCCTCAGGTTCATCGACACATCTAAGTATTAAACCATCGGGGTTTCTCCAACCCAAACCATCTTTTGTCAAAAAATACTTAGTTGCTTTCAACCTTAATGCTCTTCTTTTATGGCCAAGTAAGTGATCAGGGCATGTGAGGTTGCGGAGGAAAAATATGATGTTAGTGTACCAAGGGTGCTGCTCTAATCTCTGAAGCTCGTCTGATACACTTTGCTCTGAATCATTGTTCTGGCAGATTATTCCTAAGGCCTTTTCATTTCCTTGGGTCAATATCTTTGCAAGACCCTATCCCTTAATTAATTTAGTAGGTTTTATCTCCAAATCATATTCTTGAATCTTTGAAACCCACTTACTCCTGATTCCTAGACAATCCTGTTGAGACATGATATCCTTGACAGCTGCATGGGATACATATCCAATGATTTTGGAGTAACCTATATAAGTTCTGAAATGTTTAAGGGACTTGACAAGAGCATAGGCCTATTTCTCCATCGTGGTATACTTCAACTCTAAATTTTGTAAGGATCTACTCATAAAGGCTATAGATTGCTCTTGTCCCTCCTTATTCTTTTGAAGAAAAACACCGGCAATGGTGTCTTCTGAGGCAAAGGAAAATATCTGGAATTCTTTGGAATAATATGGACTAATTAAGGCCGGGGACATGGATATGGCATTTTTGATAGACTTGAATGCAACTTTCCCTTCATCTGTCCATTCAAACTTAGCATCTTTCTTTAATAACTTTTGTAGAGGTTTCATTAATTATGCTAAATTTGGGATGAATCTTCTTATGAAATCGATTTGACCATTAAAGGACCGAAGAGCTTTTAGATTCTGAGGCAAGGGGAATTTCTTAATGGCTTCAACTCTCTCAGGATCAACCTTGACACCATCCTTAGAAATGATGTGCCCTAACAACTTGCTTTCATCAACTCCAAAGATTGACTTGACGGGATTCAAGGAAATACCATATTTCCAACATCTTATAAAAACCTGCCTAAGATGACTTATGTGGTGAGATCTTTCCTTTGAAAAAACAGTTAAGTCATCTTGATATATTTCGATTATTTTGCCTATAAGTTCTTTGAAGGCAAAATCCATGGCTCTTTGGAAGGTGGCACCAGCATTCAATAAGCCAAAAGGCATTCTTAGAAATTTATAGGTACCCCAAGGTGTGGTGAATGTAGTCTTATGTTGATCCTCCTTATTTACCAACACCTGGTTATAACCGAAAAATCCATCCAACATGGACATCATTCTTGGTCCTGTTACTCTTTGAAGCAATGTTTCCATGTCGGGTAATGGGTAATTATTCTTGAGGCATGATGTATTCAGATTTCTAAAATCTATACATATTCTAATTGACCCATTCTTTTTTCTGACAACAACTAAGTTGGAGCACCAAGATGAATGTCTTGTAGGTGCTATGATCCCTACTGCTAACATCTTCTGAAGCTCCTTCTGCACAATGGGGGCCAACTTAGGATTTATTTGCCTAAGTTTTTGTCGGAAAGGTTTGACCTCCTTAGCTTCTTCTATGAGGGGAATAGTGTGTTGAAACACATCCTCCCGATAGGCTTTAAGCTCATCATAACTAAAGGCCAACACATCTCTATACTCTTGGATTAAGTTGATCAAATTGTTCCTTTCCTTTTCCGAAGTACCTTTTCCAATTTTTATTAACTTGGGATCCTTGTCACCTCCTATGTTTATTTCCATATAATTCCCAATTTTTATTTCTTCTTTTTGTTTTTTATGATGATCCTGTCGATCGAAAAGATTCTCGAAAGCTATAAGGCTGCCCAAGATGTGATTCCTTTCATTATCCTCGCACTCCTGATATTCTTTACCCTCCTGCTGATAACTGATCTTGCAACCTTCAAACTCTTGTAGATTGTGGATGAATCTCAAGAGTTGCTCATCATCTTTGAACACCTGCCAGTGGTCTATATTATCCGAAATTGAAGGTCTGAAATTTATTTCCATCTTTCCATTCCCATTAATCCTTTCATCCGATGGCTGGAGGGTGGATGTCGCTACTGCCAATTTATCTGCTAACCCATTCATTTCCCTATGGACCTTTTGAATGTTAAGTGCATCGAACCATTCCATAGTGTCCCATGTGGCATTTCTATAATTTCTTAGTCTGTCATTTTTGCATTGATACTGATTCTTAATCTGGTGGACAACTAGATCTGAATAACCCTTTATGTTCAACATCTTTATCCCCATATCTTTAGCGGTTTATAACCCTAGGAGCAATGCTGCATACTCAGTTACATTGTTTGATGCTTCAAACTCTAACCTGAACGCAAAGTTGTAGATTTTATTTGAAGGAGAGATGATCATGATGCTGCACCTTTTTTGGTTTTGGAATAAGCCCCGTCAAAGTACATTTTCCAAACTTCATCGATCTTTTCATTTTTAATGTTTTCCCTAATAGGGGCAATGAAATTTGACAAAATAGCATAGTTTCCAAAGTTATCAGTGAAATGAACAAATTCATTTCCAGGCTTCTTAGGGTTTTCTACATGTCATTTCCTCAGCTTTTCTCTGTGGAGAATCACCCTAGTATTATCTGATGCAGGTATAGTAGCATATGTCCAATCCATTTGAATGTGCCCACCAAGAGTTTCAGCCCATTTTCTAGATAACAACATACCCCAATTATCTGGAACGTCTATCACCACCACATGCATCGACATGTCGATATCAAGATACTTAGCCAACTTAACCTGTAAATTTAAGATTATCCCTACCACTTCAACTTCTCTTGCATCCATGGCACAAACATTGTGGTAGGGTCAGGTGACCCTTAGATTTAGCTGCTCCATTACTTTTCTTGTCATGACATTTGATGAAGCACCTGAATCTAACATGCAGATATGAAGGAGAAGTTTATCAACTAAGAGGGAGGCATAAAAAGGCAGGTGGTCTTCTCTTCTCGGATCAACACTGTTGAGGACTATAGGCATATCTATAGGTTCAATATGTTCAACTTCAAATATAGCATTGTTATTAGGAAGAGGATCCTCTTTGACAATATTATGAGCTTTACTTTGACTATCCTCTAAGGCTTTCAACAACTTTTCTTTTTGACCAGGAATTTTAAGGACATCAGTTGCATAAACATGAATCTTAGCACTACTTATCCATTCTCCCATATCAATATTTGATTCAGGGACAATAGGAGGATCTGGGAGGGGAGGAGCAGTTACCTTTGGCTTGTACTGTTTAGATGGTGATGGCTTCTCTCTTCTTTGATATACTGCTCCCTTGAACCTAGCCTCCTTCATTTCCTTAATTGCTTCCGGAGAAGGCATTACACCGTAAAAGTTGGAAAGGAGATCCTTCTCGTAACTGTAATCCGTGGCTTGCTGCCAATGCTGGTTTGATAAAGGATAGGTTCGGCCTACCATGTACACATGATCAGACTCACCTGATGTTGTTTCCTGATTACTAACCTCGGCCATTCCATGTTCTATAAATTGGTTTGCTATATAGTGAGTGCTTTCTTGGTGGAATTGATCACAAGGTCTACACCATGGAATGACTTCTTCTACCAGGTTAGTTGAGTCTAACTGGTTTGGAATCCTAGGTTCTTGTTGAGGAGCCTTCTTCTGATACACCTGATTCTATTTAGGCTGAAAGTTCCTAGGTCCATTATTTCTTTCCATTGTGATTATTTTGTTTTGAATATTATTCAATTGTACAGATTGATTTTCCATGAGTTGGTTCTGATTAGTAACAAATTTTTCTATCATGGTAGTTACCTTTTCCATGGGGTCTTTAGAGGTTTCCTTTTCCCCTAATTCAACGACTTTTCCCTTCTCTTTGTTGTATGAAGTGTTTCCAATAGTGTAACCTGGAATGTTGGATTTTCCTGAAGATTGCATATTATTTTCTATTTTCTTGGCCAAATCCTGAGCCGTTTTTAGATCGGTCAGCTCTTTGTCCCTTAACTAGTACCTAAAATCATCAGTGAAAGCTTCGATGTAAGATATGAGGATGGAGGCATCCATTGGCTTGATTTCTCTAGGGAGGTCCACAACCACACGCCTGAACTTAGTATTAAATTCATCAATGGTTTCATTTTCCATCTTCTTTCTTTTCCCCCCATTTCTTCTTAAAACCTTCCAGGAATTCATTAAGAGTTTTATATGAATCATCAGCAAGGTCGGCGTACCATTCCACAGCATCATCCTCTAAAGATAAAGCAAAGAGCTTCATTTTGACATATTCATGGTTAGAGGCAACATTATTGCAGTAATTGACCAGGTGCTTATCGAAATTTCGGAGGTGAGTCTTGGCAGTGATGGCATTATTTCCCTCGAATATGGGGAGTTTCTTGATAGCATCATTCGGAATGTCATGACTATCTGCTATCTGAGAAAAGTCAAGGGGTTTGTAAAATTCCGTCATTTATTGAGATTGGAAGGTATGACTCTCTACAAATACGTGATGGATATCTGAGAGGGATTGGTCTCCTAAATTTTCAAGGTTTCTACGAGAAGTTTGCCTATTCAATCTTTCCCTAATAAACCTTTCGAGATCAGGGAGAGGATTGAATAACTGTCGGTGGTTTCTTCGGGTAGAAATTCTTGAAGGGATGTTAGACAGTGGAGTCACCAGATGGATCGAGTTTTAATTTTTATGTTTTTTAAAGACTAGATCAATCAAAAGTTTTTATCTTTTTAGTTGTTTAGAAAAAGGTTAAGCTAAGTCGTACTTGGGAATAAAAATATTTATCCTCGGCAACGGTGCCAAAAAATGTTGCCGCATTTCACACACCTGGGTCACGTGGCAGAAATCTTCAAGCCACTCGGCGTGTCCTTGGGGGCAAGTCTCGAGTCAAGGCTGTTACCTTGTTCTTGACTCCTCTGTTTAGGCTTAACTCCTAACGAAGCCAAGGGGGGTAGACCCTATTAAGTTACTAAGGCTGAATTACTTAGTACGGTGATGTTAAAATGAATGAGTTACTTAGGAGTTTGGTATTTAACCATAAACAATAAAAAATGACAAGATGCAAAAATGAGCGCACGAAAGCACAATGCCGAGGCACAATATAAATATATAACAAGAAAATAACCAGTGCCTTAAAAATGGAGTCAAAAAAGAAATCAATGTACTTGCATGTGCTTGGAGTGAATGTTTTGCAATTGCTTCTTGGTACGTTTTAAGTTAATGTGAGATGTGAGTTGATTAAAATTAGGCGAAGGGGTGGACTCCAGATATACCCGAGAGTACTTGGAGTATGTCCAAAACTAAACCTTCATGGCTACCCACAAGGAATATGTGGTCTGAATGGAGTCTCTAGGGCTATTGTTCATAACGCACCTATTAGGGTGTGACAGAGATCGGCGCCCCGAGGTCACTTTTCAGAAGTTCCCGCTTCCTTTAGGTATTTTTCCACCATAATGGTTTGATCTAGGTGTTGGATTTTCACCTGATGGTTTGTCAATTTGGGAGAGTGAATCCTAATTATACTAGTCACTCAAGTGCTTTTGATATAGCTTGACTGATCGGACGAACCGCAGCCAAGTGTAGAGCATACACACCGGAGTCTTGTCAATTTTAGTAAATTTTTAAAATTGGGTGTTCTTGTTAAAAAGAAAACCCTCCAAGAACCTCTTTCGATCCAAGTGGATCTCAATTAGGGAATCAAGGAGGGGTTAATTTTATAATAGCTGAAGAAACAAATGATAGAAATGAAAACATAGATACACAATTCCAGTTTTCTAATTAGTCCTACCACGCATCTCTTTCCCCTTTCGGGTTAATCGGGAAGTCGTGGGGTAAGTATTAAGATTACTTTGAAATATCAAATATGGAAAATGAAATTGATAATGAATCCAATTATACTATCCTGCAGATTAGAGCTACGCTAGTTTGAAAAGATATGAGCAAAAGGTAAAAAATTGACACCGATGCAAATCCCCCCAGGGGGGATGGTGAATAGGCTCGAAAGAGCCTATTTGAAAGGAAATTTTCTTTTTATTAGCAGCGATTTACAATATCATAAAATTAAAATTGCTACACTTTGGTCCTTGTTATCTGGGATCCAAAGGCTTACAACAAGCTTGTAACAAGCTAGAATTAAACAAGGTGGTGGGGGAAACTTCCGGGAAGCTCTGATTCGTCCAAGAGTTGAAAATTTGGCAGAGTCTCCTCCTCTTTTTTGTTGGACCTGCTAAAAACAGAGAGGAAACAGAGGAAAATGTGCCCAAACACACTTTGAAAGTGTTTTGGGTTACTACACTAGTTATCGAAAAAAACCTTAAGTAAAATTTTGTTAAAAGGGGCTAATCTAGTTTTGCAAAGGGAACCAAGGAAATCAAGATTTCCTTGGGATATTGGCTTGATGTTTGGGAAGCCAATGAGATATGCACTTTTCTTTTAGAATTTAAATCTTTAAAGAACGAAAAAAGAAACTACCTTATGAGCAAGTTTTAGATATATGATTTAGCTACTTGCAAAAAAGGCAATTCCTACACCTAGATCTATCTTTATGAAATGACATTCTTTATGAAATTACAGATCTAAGAATTAATACTCCTATGAAATAGATCTAACAATATATATTCAATTCTTAGAACTAGATCTGATCATAAGAGGGAGAGAGAGGAACTACCATGCTTGCTGCTACACTACTCTAATTAACATAACCTTATTAAGTGGGGAATCCATCTCCTATACTACTTGTTTCCCAAATAATTTGAAATCAATGGGACTAAACACTATACCAAGGTCCCATTGCTTGCATTGCACTCCAATAATTAAGAGTGCTCTCCAACCCATACCATTTGGAAAGAGAATTCATGGATCCCATTTTCTTGTATGCATTCTTCCAAACATCATGAGTGCATAATATATATCATCAAAGTATATAAAAACATAATAAGAATGTACATCAAGGAGGTGCCTCACCAAGAAATCATGAAAGTTCTTATACCTCCCAATGAGTAGACTACCATTTGCCAAGTGCATACAAGCTTCAAGTGACCAATCAAATCTACTCCAATGACATAGG
The DNA here is from genome assembly GCA_001517045.1 of Pseudotsuga menziesii. Taxonomy (NCBI): domain Eukaryota; kingdom Viridiplantae; phylum Streptophyta; class Pinopsida; order Pinales; family Pinaceae; genus Pseudotsuga; species Pseudotsuga menziesii. The sequence continues at coordinate 956,382 of LPNX011061539.1, read as the reverse complement.
TGAGGATCCCATGTCCCATTATTCTACTCCAAAGATATATAATGTGCATCAATATAATCAGCCACGTGTTCTTTCATCCAAGGAGTGAATGAAGAACCTCCACCAAAGTCGGAACCAAATAATGAGCAAAGAAAACATGAAGACTTCAAGTGGATCAAAGAAGTCTCATCAATACACCCATGAATATGTATATCATCATGAAATAACAGAGGATTTTTCTTCCAATAAGAATGTTCTTCAATCACATATATCTTCACCCAAGTGTTGGATGAAGTTCCTCCAACATCAAATAAACCAAGTGTTGAGCAAGAAAAAACATGAGTCTTCAAGTGACTCAAATGAACATCATAGGTGAACCCATGTAGATGTGTATAATCATAATGTAAACAAGGATGCTGCTGCAAATGTAAATAAGATGGTTCTCTAATAATTCCATCATCGAAAGGAGAAATATAATTTCCATGCTCTTCATGTGGCACCATAAAAAAGAAACCTTTCACCCATACTTCATTAGGATGATTGCTGCAAAATTTAGAAGTGTAGGATGTAGGAGAAAGAACCAACTCACCCAAATGATCAGTAAGTGAAAAATTGTCATAATGTGAAGTATCCATAGGGGTAGGATTATTCACCTCCCTAGAAAATGCAAAAAATTCCTCATGGGTTGGTTCCAAGGTGGTCGAATTATGCACTACTTCAAAAATTGTGTAACCATTTCCAAGAGGCAACTCAAGCTCCTCTTCCACCATTACTAGTGATTGGATCTCATCACTATAATCCTCAAGCACATCAAGAGCCTGCAATTTTTCATGTTTCTCATGATCCATCATGTCATGAGAATCCTCCAAGCAATCTACCTTATGAAAATCTGAAACATCGGAGGAAAAACAAGTGTCTTGCAACTTTTCAAGAAGTTGCTCATTTTGAATTGTGAGCTTATCAATAACTTCATTATTCTTCAAGTAGGATTCATGTAACCATTCAATAAGCCCAATGACATTTTTTCTATCAAAAAGCAAAGACATGAAATTACCTTTGATGTTGCACATTGCTCTTTGGATCTTCTCCATGTAAGGAAGGATGGATCCTCCAAGGAAGTAGCTCTCCAACAAGAATTTGATACCAATGCTTGAGTGTCATGGAGTATGCTAAGGGCCTCTTGGATCTTCTTTTCATTCATCTTTAAGGACCCTTCAAGAAAATGAGGCTCTTGCAAATGAACCTCCTCATCTTCTTCCTTCTTGCTTGGACCAACTTCATGAAGCTCAAGTGGTGATGGGGAAGTTGATCTTATTTCTTCTACAACTGCTACAAGGTATTCATTTTCAGGTTTAATGGAAGTTTGGCTTGCAACAACACTTTAAAAACTGATCTTTATGTCACCAACATAGAGGTGTGAGCACCCATCGGTAGGTACTCCTTCATAGTTTAAGCATCCATTAGTAGATTCTCTTTGTTCCATGTCCATAGTAGAATTGGTTTCAGAATGATATTCAATAGTTTCAAGGTGCTCTTCTTCCTTATCATGTGATGTTTCCTCATCTTTTTCAAATTCATTTGGGGGTGAATTTCGATCCTCTTCATGTACTGCATTTTCTTCTTCACCACCCACAGAAATTTGTAGCTCCTTGGTCTCCTCCCTACTTGTGCATTGATTATTATTCCTTAATGAGTTCTTATTTGAATTATTTTTAATAAATTCCTTCAACCAATCATTAAGGTCTTCACAATGAATAGTTTTATGTGCCAATTTGAATGCTTGCTTAACCTGCCTGGACATATCATCACCACATGGCTTAATGAATTTATTAAATTCATATATACCATCCATAACTTAAATAGGTGCCAAGACCATGCTCTGATACCACTGTAATGTCCCCTTTTTGGAATTTTTTTTAAAATGCCCAATTTTCCAATTTTTCTCAATTTTGGCTCTTGACTAGTTTTGATGTCTAGACCTCCAAATTGACCCAAATGCTTCCAAATTTTCTTTGAAGGTACATGAATGATAATATAACTTAAATATAATGCTCATGTATTTTTTTTGACCTCCCAATTACATCTACAAACTTGTTTAATTTTTTGTTCAAAGTAGGAGCCTTTCCTAGCAAATTGGGGCTCCAATTCCCCCCGGGTAATTGTCGGAAATGGCTTCACAAATGATCCCAAATTCACTTGAATTTATTAAAAGAGGCTGGTTATGTGTAAGGGACCTTTTCAAAGTCTCATATGCATCATGGTCCAGTTTATACAGTATGTTATGACTCTTTCCAAAACAACTCCCAAGTCACAATTTCGACCCTTGGGGAAAATGCACCAAATCTTCTCCCAATGCAATAAAAATGAGTAAAATGACTTCCAATGCTTAAGTATTGAACATGAGACTTGAAATACACATTAATTACAGTCCATCCATCATACATTTATCAAAGATACATTCCTCCATTCGAAATAATAAGCTTTGCCATGGCATATATCAAAATGGAGTGGAAATGGTCATTGTTTGCTCATTACAAGTCATTTTGACATACAAATATTGGGAATTTAGACTTGAAAATTTCTGAGAATGAAGAAAAAATAATATTGAACTGATTCCAATCATAAATGGACAATTAAAGGCTCTCCCAATTCGAAGTCATCAGCATTACAATGGTTCACAACAAGATAGTGGGGAAATGACACTATTTCTTCATTGTTCAACATTACAAATGGAAAATTGTCCAATCATTAATGGACAATTAAAGGATCTCCCAATTTTAAATCATCAGCATTACAATGGTTCACAACAAGATAGTGGGGAAATGACACTATTTCTTCATTGTTCAACATTTTTACATGAATTCTTTTGGGTATTTCAACCTGAGAGTCTTATAAACATTAAATACAGAGCATATAAATCAGAACATAAGATAATGGGCATTATAATATTCCCCAAAGAGATAAATAGCTCACCCAAAGCGAAATCTCTCCATTGGCATGAGTATGGTGTCAAAACTGGAAACAGTGGAGAGAGAGTGCTCCAATATAAGAATCCACATTATTTCTTGTAGCTTACACCTACAAATAAGACTCCATTAAATCTCCATGAAAGACTTGAGTGGCATTTCCAAACACCAACTAGGATGGGAATCTTTCACCCTTGAAATTGGCTTAAGCAAGAAAACTAGTCATCCACTAGCTCTCACAATTCACAAATGACGATTTCACAAATGAACAAAAGCTTCTTCTCATGGATGATCCCTGTATTTTATAAACATTATTGGTATTCTATGGTTCCAAATCCATCCATAAACCAAATCCAAGTCGATTTGGTGGGGCTGCTTATGCTATGCCATGTGGCCTCTCTCTTCACCTTCCCTCTTCTCCCAAATTTGAGTAGGAGCCTCTTGGCCTTCTCTAACTCTCAATTTCTACCTCCAAGATGCTCTATTCATGCCTGACATGTCAGTATGTCAGTATGTCAGCCTTCAGATCTGACTTGGGTCATAACTATCATAGAATCTCCCTCATTGGTGTCATAGCTGTCATAAATGTAAAGGGAATCTAGCCAAGTGTCCATGAAACTCCCATTTGGCTCTTCCTCTCCCATGTAAGTTACAATTCACCCCCAATTCGACCTATGAAGTATATGGACAAGTATATTAGCCTTATAATCCATAGAAAAACATTAGGCTTCCCATATATTTGAATTTGCAAGAGAAAGATACCATTTAACATAGGAATTCTAGCTAGTGTGGGTCCCATAGTCTCCATGTGTCTTCATGCTCCATTGCCACTTCCATTTTCTCTTGTATTTATTTAATAAGATACATTATTAAATATTTATCCCCTTATAATGTCTAAATATCATTTATTATCCTCTTTATTCCAAATCTCAAAGCTTCCACCCCCAACCTAGGAAACTAGTGATTTTCCTCCTTGGCAATTATTTGACTTTTAGCATCCCTTTGACAACTTTCATGAATATGGAAAAATGTGATTTGGCCATTGTGATCCAATGAAAAATTTGAGACATTACAAAACGCTCAAGACTAATGAACCGAGGGATGCACCCAATGCCTCATAAGAGAAATCCAGTAATGAAGAGATCAAGGATCCAGAAGCAGTTCAATCAAAACAATCTGAGAAAGACTTTACAGTCTCGATCCAGATAGGTGTAGAAGTAGAGGTGATAAAAGAAGGAGAAAATTAGGGGAAGTCATAGGAGGAGTCTGATACAGAAGAAGAAGAAGAGGAAGAAGAGGATATTGAGATGACTACTCCAAGAAAGAAAAAAACCAAAGGAAGGAGATTGAAAAAAGAAGTGAGGGAGCAAGCCACCTACAAGGACAAATTGTAAGGATCCTAGTTAACTCTAGAAAACCTGCTGAAAAATACTAGAAATACTCGTCAACAAGGGAAATTCCAAAGAGGGATGCCCTCGACTACCAAAAGTAAGTAGTGAAGGTCCTCTCCTGCAACTGTAGGGGTCTAGGCAGTGAAGTCAAGGAAGAATCTATGAATGTAACACCCCGGTTTTGACCCTGTTGCATTAATGTATGTGATGTAAATATTATATGAAATCATGACAAGGAGCTCAAGGCCAAGGCCCTGTCACTGATTGATGTTCGGATATAGGCGATCATGGTTGATGCCTATGGTTTCTGTGCTAAGTCAAGCATGTTTGTAAACATCATGTAAATATGCGGAATTAAAGAAAAACCCACAGCCAACTATGTCAATGCAATTAATAATGACATGGGGGCATGATTTCCAAGGATAAGGGGGTGGGAATGTTAACCTTGAACCTGTTTGGGGAAAATCCATGTGTCATGGGGAGAACCCATCAGAACTGTCAACTACCCTCTTTCCTGTCTTTTCTTCCCAACCATTTATTCTTCCAGAAAGTGGCTAAGGTAGTTATTTCTTAGAAGGAGAAGAGTATGGGAAATTTCGAATGGGGTAGAGCACCCAGTTCTAGAGTGTCATGTTTTGCTTGCGGGGACAAGAAAACACCAGAACCGTATGTCAATCTGACCCATGCGTTCACACCTAGTTTTCCTACTCTCACGTTTTGAGATCTGCAGGACGTTCTAGCTTAGGGATTTCATTTTTTTCGATCATTCATTCACCACCTTTACTCCCCGGTCGTCGTGTGGAAGCGACAGAACAACAGAGCTTTTCTGTGTATGTATCCTTCGCGTTCTATGAGTGTGGTTTTCCTGGACATTGTGGTATTTGCTGTGTGGCCACGTTATCCTAAACTACAGAGCATATGAGACCTTGTTACTCGTGTTCAGAGTAAGCTTGTGATGTAGAGTCTCCCTGTGGTTGTTGTGTTGTGAACCCTGGTTCGAGTCTGACTGTGTGTGAGACTTAGGAATGGGAGAGACGTAGAATGCACTTGATAAACCTGGTGTGGAACCTCACAGTAAGATAAGAGTGGCTGATGAACCTACCATTCACATCTTGAAGAGCACTGGAAGGGAAGGTGTAGCCTGAGGGACCATGGAGCAAAGAAGGGGACACTTCCTTGTGTTGGGTGTGTAGGCATAGGGGGGTCTAGGCCAGATAGATATTGTGAAGGTGTCATTAGCTCTGAAGATGAGCTCACTATATTAGCAATTCTTCCTACTCATTTCCTTAGAATATTGATAAAACCAACTGGAAAGACAACTTGGCTAGTATCCTATTAAACCCATTTGTTGTCTTGGCTGTGTCTATTGCACTTTACCTTGTGAATAACCTTTGGTTGGAAAGTCTATTAAACCCAACTGTGAATGCTGGCTTGGCCAGGTAGCCTGATAAACCCAGCAGTGAGATGGCTTGACTGTGTATAGTTTGTTAAACCCATCTGTTGGCTTGACTGGTCCTTAAGGTGAAAGTTGGCTTGATTGTGAACAGTTTGTGAAACCTAACTGTGAGATGGCTTGGCTGAGTGGCCTGTGAAACCCATCTGTGGCATGTTTTCCCTTACAGCCTATGAAACCTAACTGTGTTGGCTTGGCTGAGTTTGATTGCATCCTTGACTATGCATGAGTCCGCTAGTGTTCCCTTATCCTTGTAGGAAATCATGCCCAACTCAGGGGTGGCAGTGTTGCTGAGAGATTAAGGAGCACATTGGCCTATGATTGGGTGGAACGTTGCAGCAACATAGCTGGTTGCGGGACAAGCTTTCTTCAAGATAAGTGTTATTGTCTACATAATTCTCTGTAACTGTAATTCTTGCATTGTATTTTCTTGATGGAATGTGATGAACATGTTGCTATGTAGAGTTATGCATTGTTCCCTGAATAACTGCAATTATAGGAATATATGTATGTTTTTCCTTCAATTCATTTTACTAAGTTGCAGGGTAGTTTTGCTAGTTTGGTAATGTCTTGGATGATTAGATCGATGCAAGAATTTAGCTGAAAAGTTGGGTTTTCTACTAGAAATCCTCATTTGTGCAGTTTCCGGGATTAAGGATTTTGCGGGATGCGGGATGCGGAACATCGTTTCACAGATTTTGGTTTATGTAGATTTTCCTTCCGCAACTTTCCTACTGCAACTTGCGGGATGTGGGATGCGGGATCACAGTGTTGCAATTTCCGTATTTCCAATCCCACAAGTTAAGTTTTTCGCACCGTCTATCTTCGCAGGATGATTCTCCATCGTTGATTTGTTGCTCATGCGAGGTGCAGGGTGCGGGTTGCGAAAAGTGTTATTGCAATATTTTTGTAACTTTCAACCTCACAACTTGGGCTTTTCACACTTTTGATTTTTGTTGGTGATTTCTGATCTGTCGATTTAGTTCTATCTGCGGGGTCACCTGTGATTGTTGATTTTAGTTGCGTTTTCTCTCCATCATTCGATCTCCTCTGATATCCTTCCTTTCAGATCATTGGATAGATCCATGGAAGATGGGAGGGAGCGTGGCAGTGTTGGAAATGTTGAGATGTGGTTCAGCCATGCCCTGTGTTCAATGAACAGTGAAGGTTCTCTATGATTTTTTTTTTTAATTCCGCAAAACGTTGGGGCATGGGTACGTGACAATGAAAGTTTTAATATCTTTGTCCCAGCCAGAAATCTTACTGATCCAGGAGACCAAGATGGAGAAAGATGCATTTCTCCAGGTTAGTGCAAAATTCTGGAAGAAAGGAGGAAGTGCCACAATCATCTCCAGGGGAACCTCTGGAGGCATTGGAACCATTTGGGACAAGAAGAAATTCAAAGTTACTGATATCAAATATAGTTCGAACTGGATCCTCACCATTCTGATGCAGAAATAATCTAAAATACTCGTAAGAATTTTTAATATTTATGCTCCAAATTCTTATGCTGAAAAAATAGTGTTTTGGAACCTCCTCCGTGAAGAAAAGAGTAATCTGCAGGGTAATGTCATCCTTTTTGGTGACCTAAATATCACTCTAATCCAAGATGAAAAAATACGGGGATCTTTGGTCAGAGACCCCATTAGATATCTAGTTGATGAGATCATCTTGGACTGGGATCTTTCAGATGTTATCCCTTCTAAAGGAAAATTCACCTGGAATAATAAGAGGTTAGGCCCTGGGCATATAGCAGCCAGGTTGGATCATTTCCTGGTTCAAGACACATTCCTCCTATTGGGTCTGAATACTACCTCCAAAATCTTACCTTTTGGTGGTTCTGACCACAAACCAATTTTGCTTGAGATGAGAAATGACAAGAATTTAGGCCCGATTCCCTTTAGATTCATTCCCTTGTGGGTCACCTACAAGGATTTCATGGGGATTGTGACTGATGCTTGGTCAGTCCCGGTCATTGGCTCCCCATTTTTTGTCTAGGAAGAGAAGTTAAGAAGATTGAAGAAAGCTTTAAAGGCCTGGGAAAAATCGATTGATTCTCCAAATCAAAAGAAAGCCCAAGCAGTGTTAGCGCTGGAAAACCATCAATCTGATATGGAATCTAAAAGTATTGATAAAGAAGATATTAAAAAGGAATTAAAATTGTAGAAAGAGATTCAAGTGGCCTGTAGACAGGAATCTGAATGGTGGAGACAGAAAGCAAGGTGCCGCTGGCTCAAAGATGGAGACAGGGATTCTGGTTATTTTCATAAGCAGGCTAAGCAAGAAAGAACTTCAAAAATGTACATGAAATTCATGCTAATGACTCTGTTATCCAAGACTTTGAAGCCATCAAAGTGGATGGATTCACTAGGAATCAAATCTATGTGGGACATTTCAGTATGGGAAAACAAGGTTCCAAATCGTTGGGCCGGCTGGTGCCTTCCCAATTTCCCTGTAAATTTCAACGATGACAATAATCAATTACTAAATTATTTAATTGGAATAGCTCCGGTGGCCAAAAGGAGAAAGGATCAACGTGTTTGGGGAAGAATCTCAGGCAGGTACACAATGGTTGAAGGTTTCAAACACTTCCTTGCTGTTCCAAATGTTCCTTGCAACTTGGTTGTCTAGAAATATTTTTGGGATTGTAGCACTTTACCCAAAATTGATGTGTTCTCCTTGACGTTGGTGCATGGAAAAATACTCACCAACGATAATCTGAGGAAGAGAGGATTCACTGGTCCATATTGTTGCTCAATGTGCTCATCAGCCAATAAAAATATACAACACCTCTTCCAAAATTGCCCCTATGCCATCTTAGTTTGGAATGAAATGATGAAACCTTGGGAGGTCAAGATTCAGCTGCCAGATAATATTCAGTTGTGCTTTCTCAATTGGGATAAAATGTACAATGGATATCTAGACTAGAAAAATGGTCTTAGTGTTTGTTGGATGAAGATCCAAAAAGTCATTTCTTGGTGCATATGGATTGAGCATAAGCATAGAATATTCCAGGAAATAGCTCAAACTGCTTGGAAAATAGAAATCAAGGAAAACATTTTAATGGGTGAGATTGTAAGTGTCATGAGGATTCCCAATAACAAAGTTAAGTTCACTGATAAACAAAGTAATTGGTTGCAAAGCTTCAATTTCTTTGCCAAAGCATCTTTGGCTAATAAACAGTTGGAAAATTGGGAAATTAGATTCGATAAGTCTCAGATTGAGAATTGGCTGAAATAAAGGAAGATTTTCAAATTGTTTTTTGATGGAGCTTCCAAGGGGAATACAGGAAGAGCAGGAGGTGGAGGGGTTGTTATTTTCCTAGATGGAAAACATGATGTAGATTACTACTGGGATATAGGGATATATTCCAATAATATGGCCAAGGATTATGGGCTATGGCAAGGTCTCAAGCAATTGAAAGAAAAAGGAGTGGGTGAAGTCATGGTTTTTGGAAATTCCCGGTTAATAATCCAAGCAATGAATGAAGGAAATTAGTGTAGGAATTTAAGGTTAGTAAGGTTGATTAACTGAATCAAATCCCTTTCTAAGTCGTTTAGGCAGATATAATTTTTTCATATCCTTCGTGAGTTAGATGCTATGGCGGATCATGCTACAAATAAATCATTGGCTATTGGTAGAAATGAATTGTATGTAAATAAGATATTAAGTCTTGATTTCCCCCCCTTAGCATGATACCGGTGTAACTGATGTGGTTACCAAGCATGAAGGAAGTAGGCTAAGTTCTGGTTGTTCAAACCGATTTGTAGTTTCAACGGTTTCATTGCTGAGCTCCAATATATAACAACCCATTTTTGTAAAAAAAAAGATATTATAAGGGGGTCATTAACGCCAATTTGGAAGATTAAAAGTATCTTTAGAATGAACTCTCATGAACTCCATAGTGAAACACGACATTGGTCTAATGCTAAAACTCCACGGGCGGAAAGAGTTTTCCATATTTGTGAGTCTATGAGCATTGAGGATGTAAATCACTCTCTTAGAGTGCCCTGCTTATATCCACATTAGATCTGAGTTTCATAGTATTTGCTACAATACAAACCTTTATAACCTCCCAACTTGTCAAAACTATAGTGAATTTGGAAAACATCTTGGAAATCTTTTTGAGCACATGAACACGATTTTAAAGTAAACCAAGTATTATCCTTTTTAAGGTTTGGTAGACCAAAGTTGGTCTGAATGGACCTTAATCATCATCATCGTCATCAGCAAGTTTAATAAAATTAAAGTTTATGTATATGATTAATTTTAAAGTAAATTAAAGTTTATGTTTAATTTAATTAAAGTTAAGTAGGAAAATATTTATAAAGTAAAGTTAAAGTATGTAGATTTAATTATTAATGAAAATGGTTAAAATTTATATAAATGGTTAAAGTTTAAATTAAAGGTTATTTAAATGATTAAAATTTAAACTAAAGTAAAGTTGAAGTGTTTACTAACCCTAAATAATATATAAGGTAAAATAGATATCAAACCCATTAAAGAGGAAATGAATAAGCTCATAGACTTAGACCATGACTGTAACAAAAGAGCTTTAAACCTCATAATTTTTTGTTTAAAAGAGGAGGAAGAAGAGGATACACTAGCCATTATCAAGACATACCTTCACAATAGGTTACAAATTGAAACTATTGGTCTCATAGGATAAAACAGGTTGGGAAGTGAATTGAGAATGAAGAAAGGCTAGTATTGGTTAAAGTTAGCTCTACTGAACAAAAATACAACATACTAAGTAAGAAATCAATTTTAAAAGGCTCAGGGATATTTGTAAATGAAGACCTCATTCCAAAGGATTGGGACAAATTAAGAAAGGAGGTCCAAAAGGTAAAAAAATCTATGAAGGAGGAAAAATGGGCATTAATCAGAAACATGAAAGTTGTTATTAGAGATAGAAACCAAAAGGATAGTAATAAATAGAAATTTGACACACTCCAGATCTTATCCTAGAACTGTCAAGGATTTCCATGAACCAAAGGCCCTAAGTTAAGTTGGATCATGAGCGAAATTGATATTATATTATTGGTTCAAACTTGGGAACACAAGGAGTCCAAGGTCCCTAATATAGACGGATATGTCCTGTGGTCAATATGGAATAAACGATCATGTCGTAGAGGCATTGGGGGTATAGCTTGTTACATTAGGAAGAACATATCCCCACATGTTAGGTTTTATAAGAAAGAACCTTACAACCAATTTATTTGGATAGAGATCACATACATTAATGATGAAAAATTGTATATAGCCATTTGTTATTTTGCTCCTATTAATTCCAACTTAAAAAAAAAACCAATTTAGATAAAAAAATTCCTTCTGATCGTTTAGAACATGATATTTATTGTTCAAGGAAGGAAGGAAATATAATTTTGATGGGTTATTTCAATGCTCAAACTTCCAGTAACCAACCTATTCTTTTAAGCAACTATTCCAACCCTAATTCTCTTTGGTTAGACGAAGACCTTGAGCTAGCTAACATGGACTAAAGAAGTTTTGAAGATCTAGGTGAAAAATTATTCAGGTCTGAGATGGTCAAATTTTGTAGTGCTCAACATCTTATCATTTGAAATGGTCTCCCAAAATGGCCCAACTCTAGTTGGATAACTTGTATCCATGGGATTCAAAGTAGTGTGGTAGGCTATGTTATATTTGATATGACTATATACAACAAATTCATAGATTTCAACATCTTCACTGACCATGAGCCTGACTTTGATCATAGACCTTTCATTATAACTCTCAATATTTTCATGCATAACAATCCCAAGGAGGAAAAATATCATTGCCAAAAGCACCCGATCTTCGATAAAAATAAAGTTGAACATTTTCTCCATAATATAAAAAATGGATTGGTTCCTTTATCTAGCATGAAGAATATGGAAAATATCTACCATAATTTTTCTACAACCATCTCGTCATCCATTAACAAATTCTCTATTGAAGTCTTGACTAAAACGAGAAATAGTAGAACCAACCCTTGGTATGATCAAGAGTGTAAAGATGTGAGAAAAGAAATTAAGCAAGATACTAAAGATTTGATAAAAATGGACAAGATAAATTACTACAAAGTCTTAATTAAAAGAAAAAAATTACATTATCTAAGTAAAGGAAGGAAAATCTCCTACACCTCTCCAAGGTGGCTCCTAAGAAATCCTGGAAGCAAATTATTGTTGATGTATTAGTAACTTCGGAATGTATTTAATTGTATATTTCATATATTGTATTTCATTGGTACCCAATGTTCCTATCGGGAGAATCATTAATGTAATCAAGTCATGTAAAGTCATAGAGGTTAACCCTCCTTGTTGATCAGGGGGAAAATTCCCCGCAGTTGTGGGGCACTAGGGTTATTAGACTCTCCTAGAGAAGTCAACCCTGGTAAGTAATTGTCAAGTCGAAAACTAGTATAAATAGAGAGTGAGCCTCTCTATTTGATACACACACTCACACAGCTATAACGCATAGGTGAGATAGGAGAAGCTCTCTCAAGTGAGAGAGAGAAAAGCTGTTGGAGATCATCTTTTTGTCTTTGGGTTTTACTGTTGGCATTGGTGCTCATTCTATCTCTAAGGAAGTTGTGCGGTTTTCTCCTTTATGGTTTTGCTAAGGAAAATCTTTGTGTCTATTGTCTCTTTTGATTGATTGATGTGCATGTTATTCTCTCAGATAATATCCTAAGATCATATTCCTTAAAGGATAAAATTTTAACATGGTATCAAAGCTAACCTGAGAAGAAGACACTGTGCAGATGCAGAAGTTAGAGCTTCTTAATTTTTGGGTCTCTCTCCACAGATTGTCAGCAAACGGAGGCTAGGCTAACTCTCCATTGAATGGTGCATCTTTCTGTCGAAGCATAATTTGATTCCAGCCATTTTCAATCACTACTATGGGAAATTAGGGCTTTTCATAGAAGAGGAATTTTTGAGTGAGCTCAACATAGGATTTTTCTCCTCCTCAAAATCAAAATTTTGAGACCAAGATCTAGATTTTTGGTTGGGTTAAACTTCGGGAAAGTCAAACCCTAATTTGACCCCAGACCAAGAAAACCCTAAATTACTAAAACTAGTAGTTTTGGTACATTCTCTATATCTAGATATTGGAGAAGGATCAGGAGTCAAAATGTTTACAGGACGAAGAACAATTCCCGATGTACCCTGTGTAAAAATTTCAGCCTCATATTCACTATATTCGTGGAGATATGATTCCTCCAAATCAAGGTTCCAGCCTCTTCCAGGATTCATCCCTAAAAAGGACACCTAGGGAGAATTGCTATATCTCGTGCTACGAAGGTCCAAATGAAATTTCACAAGTTTCTCCATATAGGGCATGGACTGTACTTTTGTGGTAATAGTTTCAAACCCCGAAGATGAAATAGTGACACATGGCAGTCTGTACAAGTTCGATATGATGAATAGTCTGGAAATAAGTCACTTTGGGAAAACTCTCATAAGTCCCAATTGGTGAAACAAATTATGCTCAAACCTAGGGTGTTGGAAAGAGGACAGACGAGGATACCTCAGCATGAAATTTCAGACATAGAGGAGTAGTAATTTTGGAGATACTTCAGAAACAATATCAGGAATTTCTGCAGAAGAAATTGGAAAACTAGGGCTTCATGCTCCGGGAGCTTCCCTCCACTGTTTTCAGAAAAGGAGTAAATTGGACAGATCGTCTTGAAGAGGCCCATATTTCTATCCAATAAGAAGTTTGAGATTCCAATTTTTTAAAATTAGGTTTTCTCTAACAAACCCTAGATCAACGAGCTTCAGAACCAGGACGGACACCTCAAATCGGTAAGATCTAATCTTTTGCTATTTACAATTGAGGTTTTCATTTCAAAATGACTAATCACACTAGCTTGATGACAAGCTTGGTGAAGCTAATAACTTCCAAGCATGGAAGTATAGTATCTCACTAGTTCTTGAAGAAAATGACTCTTGGACACCTACATAAGTGGAGAGGTTCCGGTTCCAGAGGGAGATGAGGCTAAAGCCTTACACAAGAAGAACTTGGTCAAGGACAAGAAGATCATTGTTGATTCAATCAAGGATCACCTTATACCACAGGTGTCTTCCCTAAAGACACCTAAAGAGATTTTTGATTCCTTGACCAAGCTATTTGAAGGGAGGAACATAAATCAGAAGATGACTTTGAGAAACCATTTGAAGAATGTAAAGATCCAAAATGCAGAGACCATACAATCATAATTTACAAGGGTCTCTCAAATCAAAGAACAACTTGAAGCAGTGGATGAAGAAGTAGAGAATATAGAAATTGTGATAACCATCTTGAATGGCCTCCCAGGATCATGGGATTCATTCATTCGAGGAATGTGTTCCAGAAGGAAGTGATTCTTTCAATAGACTCTGGTAAGAGTGCACACAAGAAGAAGCTCGACTCATAATAAGAGAAGATGAGAGCAACTGAAGATCAAGCTCTCATGATCCAAAGAAGTTCCCTCAAGTGATGAGGAATGCAAAGGACTCAACTCTTGAAGAACCTCTTATCCATATTAGCATTTGGATAAGAAATGCTGTTGTTATGAATGAAGAAGATGATGAAGCCAAAGGCTCAAGAAGGAGTCTACCCACAAAACAAATAAAGTTAAGTATTCAATTTTCATTTCATGATATTTTTTTGTTATGCATTTGTTTATATTGAGTTGATGTGTTATGCATGATAGAATGTTTGCATTAATGACATTATACTACTAATATGCATGTGATGGGTAAGTAGCTCATGGTGCTATACAATTCTCCATTTCTCCTTATCTAGAATGAAACCTCTTTGCTGACATATTGTATTAGTGCACAATCTCAATGATGTCATGGTAGAGATGGAAGGCATCTAGAAAGTTTCTGTGAGCTATGGATGAATGTTGTATTGGCTAAAATAGTTGCATGATTATATCTTTATGCATAAGAATTTTCCATTATTAATATGCCTTATGAAATGTTTCTAACCATACAACTAATGCATTTGACTTGTAGAAAAGATCGCGTACAATCGCCTACAAGAAAATAAGGATGAGGCTTGTTCCGAAGAACAAGTGACGATAGTTCAAGAAATAATCCAAAATGAAGAACAATATGACGAGACTTCAAGAGGACTCAGACACAATGTAGTTATGTGACACTGTTGAGCGACAACATTGACACAAAACCTTCCACCTATGAAGAAGTAGCCAAGAAGAAGGGAAGTAGAGTACCAGTTCAAGAAGAATGATGTCTAGGATGCGGTATCTGCAAGTTCCAGCATATAGTAGATGGAAACATCATGGGATACAAGGAAAGATTCATAGCATGAGGCTTCTCACGGAAAGAAGGAATAGACTATGAATAGACATTTGCAGCCACTAGAAGTTAAGACACATGATAGGAATACTCATGTGTGCAAATTAAAGAAGGCCTTGTTCGAGCTCAGAAGACACCCATGGGACAACACATAAATGAGGAGCTTGGACATCACCTAGAGTAATGAAGATCTTAACCTTTTCTACAAGGTTGAAGATGAAATCCTATAGAGGATGACAAGCTCATAGATGGGTGCGAGAAGAACTTTTGAAAATGTACAATATAGAGGATATTGGTATCCAGTGACCCTAGATGGATACATAGAATATTAGTAGCAGAGGAAGCTACTTGTCACTCCAGTATAGAATGTTTCAATACATAGAGTATGAAAGGAAGATGGATAATGATGCTCCACTTCAAGGGGACTGCAGAAGATCTCGAGGTTTGACATGGTATGATAGGATGTACAGCTTACTGATGGCTCTAGGCTTCACTGAGAGTAAAGTAGACTCCAACCTTTACTTCAATGTTGAAGGTAGAAGACCAGTGATGCTCCTGTTATATGTCGATGACTTGTTCCTGACATAAAAGAGGAACTCATTAAAGTTGCAAGAAGGAGACTTGCTTCCGAGTTTGAGATGAAAGACTTGGATATGATGCACTACTTTCTAGGCATGGAGGTGTGGCAGAATGCGGATGGAATATCCTTGGGACAAGGGAATTTTTTAGTGGAGATCCTAAAGAGGTTCAGGATGATGGATTGAAAGGCCATGACCACACCTATGGCATTGAACCTGAAGCTATTGAGTGATACTTCATCAGAGATGGTTGATGCCACGATGTATCGTCAGATGATTGGGTCATTGATGTACCTAATGAATACGAGACCGTTTTTTTTTTTTGTTGTGAACACATTGAGCCAGTTATTGGCAGATCCCAGACATGTTCACTTGATGGTTGCAAAGCATGAAGTGAGGTACCTGAAGGGTACAATTGACTATGGGCTCAAGCATGAAGCAAATCAGAAGATTAACCTGGAGGGTTATGTGGATTCGAATTGGGCAGTGCCATTGATAGGAAGAGAACTTTGGGGTGTTTCTTTAGTATGGGATCAGGTGTGATATCTTGGTTTAGCAGGAAAGAGTATTGCATGGCACTGAGTACAACTGAGGAAAAATATGTTGCCACTTGCTCGACTACTTGGGAGAGAGGAGCAGTGAAGCTCCAGTTTGTGATCCAGATCGAGATCTCTTGAAAGAGGGAGTTCTAGCATAGCCATTGAGATAGGTTATCTGAGCATAAAATCCTAGCGAAGCTCATAGGTTTCTCAGACGTAAACGGTCATGTAGGTTGTCCTCGGGTGTAATTGGTCCTGGCGAAGCTTGGAGGTTATCCTTGGACGTAATCAACCTTGATGTAATTCTATTCTTGAAATGGCCAGAGTGAAGTTTGAGTACTTCAGGGAGAAGCTTGGTGTTCTCCAGATCGAGGTTCCCTCAAAGGGGAAGTGATGACTCCGTGTGCCTTTCTCACATGGTGGCAGAATGTGTTCCTCCCATGGTCATATGTGAGTGTAGTGCCTTTTTGACATGGTGGCAGGATGTGTTCCTCCCATGGTCAGATGTAAGTGCAGAGCACTTTTGACATGGTGGTAGGATTGGTTCCTCCCATGGTTAGATGTAAGTGCTAAGCCCTTCCAACATGGTGGCAGGTCAGGCCACCCATGGTGGGATGTAAGTGTTGAGCCTTTCCGACATGGTGCAAGTTGGGGCTCCCATGGTACAATATAAGTGATGAGCCTTTCTAACATGGTGGCAGGATGGGCCTCCCCTGGTCAGATGTAAGTGCAAATCCTTTCCCTGGATAGTAGATGGTGTGTCCTACCATGTCGGTGGATGTAAGTGCAGAAAATTTCCCAGATTCTATATGGTGTGTCCTACCATGCCTGTGGATGTAAGTGCAGATCCTTTCCCTGAACGGTAGATGGTGTGTCCTACCATGCTAGTGGATGTAAGTGCAGATCCTTTCCATGGATGGTAGATGGTGTGTCCTACCATGCTGGTGGATGTAAGTGCAAAGCATTTCCCCATATGGTAGATGGTGTGTCCTACCATTCCGGTGGATGTAAGTGCAGAGCCTTTCCTTGGATGGTAGATGGTGTGTCCTACCATGCTAGTGGATGTAAGTGCTGGCCCTTTCCTCAGATGGTAGATGGTGTGTCCTACCATGCTGATGGATGTAAGTGTTAGGCCTTTCTAACATGCTGGCAGGCTGGGCCTCCCATGGTCAAATGTGAGTGTAGGGCCTTTCTGACATGGTGAAAGGATAGAGGAGCTTAAGTTTCCTTTTGGGTTGAGATCTGTCGTGATAAGGTTATATGAAAAAGGTCATTTCCAAGTTTAAGAATAATGAGGGGTGGACAAAAGATATAAATTGTAATATTGGAGTTAAACAAGGTTGCTCCCTCTCCCCTACCCTTTTTGGAATTTACATTGATAAGCTAGAAAAGTGCTTAGAAGAAGTAGGTTACACCGATACAATATTAGCTGGGATAGTATTCATCCTCCTACTTTATGCTGATGATATTGTTCTTATGACAAGGTGTCCTTATGATCTCGATAAGCAATTAAGAATTCTTAATTTTTTTTTTCTCTAAAATGGGTATGACTGTTAACACCAACAAGACAAAAATGATGATTATAAAAGCTAAGAAAGGCACCTATGCAAATTTTATTTATGATAATATAAATCTAGAGGAAGTGACTTCTTACAAGTATCTCGGAATTGATATTCATCACAATCTCAATTGGAACTATAACATTGATAAAATGATTAATGGAGGGTGGAAAGATTATTTTGGTCTTGAAAATAACTGTAAATCAACTAATGTGGTCATGTGAGATAAAAATAAGTTCCTCTTTGAAACTCTTGTCATCCTTGCTATCTTGTATGGTTGTGAAGTATGGGGGTGCAACATTTCAAGAGAATCTTGGAGGAATATTGAGCAAATCCAGAAGCGGTTAATAACTAATAACCTTAAAATTAAAAGAAATACACCTTATCCTATTCTCCTCATAGAAGTGGGTATTTCCCCCATCGAGATCATTGCTATGACTAGGTACCTAATGTACAAGCATAAATTAAATAACATGGGAAACAAGAGGCTTCCTAAAATTGATTTAAACTCAAGTCAAAACCAACTACACGTCAAGCAGTGTTGGTGTAAAGATACCATGGCTTGGTTAAACCATTGGGGCATTAATGAAAACAAAATTTTGCAGAACATTGACATTTTCAAAAATAATATTACTTCTAAGTTTAAAGAGAAATTCTGGTGTGAGGAAAATTTAGCGGTTAAGAGAAAATTAAGATACTGTAAGGAGGTCATTAATCCTAACTTGGAGGATCATAAGTATCTCTCGGTAGTAACTAGCTCACTAAAGAAAATAAATATAGCCAAGATTAGAACGAACTCTCATGAACTCCATAGTGAAACAGGGCATTGGTCTATTCCTAAAACTCCATGGGTGGAAAGGGCTTGCAGGGAAAATTTTAGGAGCGAAATTTAGCCCATGGGAGAAATTATAGGGGTCACAACAAAATGGTGGGAGAATTTTTAATATAGAAAAGTTTTTTGAAATTTGGTATATTAGCCCCATATTTATTTAACCCATAGTTGTGAGAAATATAATAGCCAAAACCGTGAAAGAGGGAAAAACGAATTCTGCCGTGTCAAATACAGTAGAAATCAAGATTTCACCCCCTTATTTTCAGTAATGGAGGCCAAGAAAAACTGCTTCGCCTTGATTTTCTAGTAATGGAGGGAATACCAATTAATTCACCTTCGATTTTGTTGACTAGAGGGTAAAAATTAGATAGTTCTCCATCGATTTTCGGTAATGGAGGCCAGTTCACATTTTGCTCATTTTACTACATCATTCCATTTATGACTGGATGCATTACGTCTGGCTAGCAGTGGGCTAGGGATTTCCCCGCAAGGTTTATTAGTTGGTTTATCCTTTTTTAACCAGGCATCTAGTTCATTACCATTGGTAATAGATATGTATTGTTCCAGTAATGGAGGAAGGAACAAATCATTTACCCACAATTTCTGGAACATAGGTAAAACATAAGGTAGTTCACCCTTTCATTGAGGGTGTGAAGCAGTTATTTTATACCATATGGTTGGATTCGACCTAAAATTCAAATTTCTACCTTCTTTGGCCATCAATTTTCATTAATGGAGGTTTGAATGGTGATTTTGCTCTTTGTATTTCATGGTAAATTAGGAATTCGATGATTTCAATCCAAAATATGTTAAATGAAGATTTTTTTAATTCCAAAATGGTGCATATTTGGGGAAAATGTGAAATCAATTTGACGGTACTCGAGTGGAAATTATTTGCATTTGTTAAAAGTTCGTTTCCACCTACAGTCTTTTCAGAGGTTAGTTTCTATAGAACCAGATATAATTTAGTGAATTTTATGTGTCTGTCATTTTGTCCTTCAAATTTGAGTTTCTCAACTTCTGTATCTCCTTCAAGGCACATTATAATGCACAGAGGAATTTTTTCCATGCTCTATACCCAACAGCTTTTATTAAATTATATTTACCCTATAAAGTTTAAACTAAATTGTTAGGGATTTTCATCTCCTCCGAATGATTTTCTTGAATACAAATAGAGTGATGAAATAATTCTAGAATTCGTGGTTAAGAAGATCCATGATGCTATCAGGGTGGTTCATAAGGGTTCACATTCAATAAAAATAATTCTTTAAATGGTATTATAATGGCAGGTTTTTAACTCTAACAAGAAATTAGGTCAACGTTTCTCATATAGGATAGTTTTCCTAGACCGATTTTCATACAGATAGGTTGCATGGTATTGTCATAGAGCAACAAGATAGCGATGAAGTGTTGTATGGGGCATTTTAATTGAATTTAGTGATGCTAAAATCAGTGACATCCATAGGGTACAACTGTGGAGTGTTTATTTGAGGCTCGGTCTAGTGTTTCAGGGGTTCATAATTAACACCGGCAACATAACTTTTAGGGGAAGCACAAAGATTGAGCTCACTGAGGTTGTTTTTTATCTAACCATAAATTGGAAAAATATTTCTCGTTTAAGATTTTTCCTAGACCGATTTTCATATAGATAGGTTGCATGGTATTGTCATAGAGCATCAAGATAGTGATGGAGGAAGTGTTGTATGTGGTGTTTTCAGTGAATTTAGTGATGATAAAATCAATGACATCCATAGGGTACAACTGTGGAGTGTTTATTTGAGGCTGGGCCAGCGTTTTAGGGGTTCATAATTAACACCAACAACATAACTTTTAGGGGCAGCACATAGTTTTGCTCAGAGAGGTTTTTTTACCATGTTTAGTTTTCAATTATTTTGAAGAGAAATCATTGATCCAGATATTGATTATTGCAAAGTTTCCCATGAAAATTAGCATCAGTAAAAAGAGTTTCTAATATTGAGGTATATTCAAATCAACACAGACTGCCCCTACCTCCCACATGTGCATTCTACAGGAAATTCTGAGCGATAATGTGAAATAGAGGATAGTTCCCTAAATCAGTGCCCCAAGCATTGATGATCTCAAAACATACTCTATAGGCTCCTTAGGTAGATGAAATATAGTGGATGTTGCATCTTCCATGCAACATCTTTATGATTAGGAGTCTGATCTTCTAGGTTCAGAACATGCAAGTGAGGAAAAATTGCATCGCAAAGTTGGGATTCTTGTAGAATTATTAGAAGATTTTTCAACAAAAAAGTCTTAATTATGCTAACTTACAGAACAATAGGTCAAATGAGGTAGTGTGTTCCTTATTAAGCATCACTTTTACTATATTTAACACACCTTATCTTATTCTATTTTTTCCTTAACATTTCCCTTGCATCTCATAACTTTGGAGGTTTCTCTTATTAGGAACTTCACCAATTTGTCTAGCATGAATTTCAGCGAGTGGCCATTAAGGAGAGTAAATTTGGCAGTTTCACTTTGCTCTTAATTTCCTTCTTAATAAACTTTCATGTGGTGTGCCTTTACTATTAGATCATATGCATGTAGGATGATAAATTTTTGGTGAAATTGATTTGGTTAATCAATAGTTCTAGTGATAGCAGTGAGTAAAACAACAGATAAGGTAGAAATATAGTAATGTCGGCACCGAGGTTAGGTATATTTGATGGGTTCTATCATTGGAAAATTAGCATAACCAATAGTCTTACAACATCTACATGTTTATCACAACAATATAATATGGTATCAGCATTAAACAATTAGTTGCAAGCTCAATGTAAACAAGGAGTTAGTGATATGACTGATTTTTAAAGGGGATCATTGAGGCTTGGTATAATCAAAACTGATAAACAATTATTCTCTACCATAGAACATCATTTGAATTTTGAACAACCAGTAACTATCAGTTACCATGCTCTACAATATTTTTCTCTCTGAGTTGATTCTTTCCTTCTCATGCATAGCTAGGGTGTTTGGGCCTCTGCTACGGAGAAGCACTCCATACCCCCTTGTTCCCACTCCTGAAGCTCACTTCCTAAACAATCCCAGTTTTGGGAGAATTCTCACAAGACGTTCCTAGGTTGATCTTTTGATGACAATGTTATAAGTTGTTATGGTTAATAATTTGATGACAATGTTATAAGTTATAACTACTACATGATTGATGTTATATGGTTGAATCCATGTTTTTTATAGCTAATTGAACATCCTACCTGTTCTTTAGATATAAATATATAAAAATATACTAAACTATATACTATTCCTCGCTCCCCACTCCCAACAACATAGGTTTGGGCCTTGTCTCCATTCATTAGGCTTCTATATCTACAGTGGTGAGAGGACTTTTCAAGGGTTAGATAATATTTTTTTTTAGTAGATTGCAACAGAGGAATTCCATCGTCCTCCAACCTTAGGGATCTAACAAATTGGTTCAACCACTGCACGCCATCAGACTTATTGCATCCTGTCATATGTTTGCCATTATGATTTATTTCAATCTCTTGAATAATATAATAGTTGTGTACAACTATGTCATGTTTATGGCTCTTTGAATCTCACGGTTGAAAACTTGTTCAATTGTATTGTAGTGGTTTGGATTGGTTTCAGTGCACTTATTTTGAATCTTTCTTTCACTTAGGGCACACACTCTTTATTTTCATATATTTGAAGTTTTAAAACCATTGTAATTTGGTTAATAAATCTATGTCAACCTTTTCTTATTTAATCCATTGTTAGTCACTGTTCTCGAGTGCTTTTGAGCATTTTGATGGCACCCTTAATACAGATAGGTTGCAAGGTATTGTCATAGAGTAGCAATATAGTGATGGAGGAAGTGTTGTATGGGGTATTTTAAGTGAATTTAGTGATCATAAAATAAATGGCATCCATAGGGTACAATTGTGGAGTGTTTATTTGAGGCTGGGTCATAATCAACACTAGCAACATAACTTTTAGGGGCAACACAAAGATTGAGCTCACCGAGTTTGTTTTTTTATCTAACCATAAATTAGAAAAATATTTCTTGTTTAAGATTTTTCCCAGACCGATTTTCATACATATAGGTTGCATGGTATTGTCATAGAGCAGCAAGATAGTGATGGAGGAAGTATTGTATGGGGTATTTTCAGTGAATTTAGTGATGATAAAATCACTGACATCCATAGGGTACAAATGTGGAGTGTTTATTTTTAGGAGTTCATAATTAACACCAACAACATTACTTTTAGGGGCAACACATAGATTGATCTCAGAGAGGTTTTTTTTCCACGTTTAGTATCCAGATATTTTGAAGAGAAATTAATGATATAGATATTGATTATTGCAAAGTTTCCCATGAAAATTAGCATCAGTAAAAAGAGTTTCTAATATTGAGGTATATTCAAATCAACACAGAATGCCCCTACATCCCACATGTGCATTCTACAGGAAATTCTGAGCGATAATGTGAAATAGAGGATAGTTCCCTAAATTAGTTCCCCAAGCATTGATGATATCGAAACAAACTCTGTAGGCTCCTTAGGTAGATCAATTATAGTGGATGTTGCATCTTCCATGCAGCATGTTTATGATAAGGAGTTTTTGATCTTCTAGGTTCAGAACATGCAAGTGAGGAAAATTTGCATTGTGAAGTTGGGAATTCCTGTAGAAGTATTAGAATATTTTTCAACAAAAAAGTATTAATTATGCTAACTTACAGAACAACAGGTCAAATGAGGTAGGGTGTTCCAATATTGACCTTTGAGGTTTTTCTTGGGTCCCATTACTACCTTCTATGGTTGGAGAAAGATACAAAGAACCCTGAGAAGAGATAGAATACAAGCCTCTTTTTTTATTGACAAACGAATCGTTAAGTTCCGGCCTCCAATATTTCCAAGTTTTCATTTTCTGTGGTGTGGAGGGGGACTGTGAATGTGTGGGAGAGGGTAGATATTGAGCCATAAGATGCATCTGCTCCTTAGGTGCTAAGGCATTGCAATGCTCTCCAACATCGTACCCACATTTTGTTGAGCTTTTCCTCATGGTGTTTAGGAGAAAGGGGTATTTTTTCTCATATATATCTGATGTATCCAGGTTTCTGAGTGTTGTTTCAATGTTAAAATTGCTGACAGTCTCTTCTGTTTTCTTGGAAGATTTCAAGAAGGAGAAATTCCTTTGTTGATGGAAGCCACCAAAAACATCATCCATTTTCTTCCTGCATGTCCCATTGCTGAATTCTCGAGTCTTGTTGAAATGGGAATAAGCTACACCATGTGGCTCTATAAATTTAGTTAGGGAAGGAGAGGAACAAGTGCTTGAAATAACAAAAACATCATTTGAATGTCGAGAGGGATAGCTCACTCCTCGTCTACAAAAGAGGCCAAAGAGGAGACACCTATCCTGCTTTGGAGAGAGAGCAATTGACCTGCACAATCATAACAACTATTCAAAACATTTTCTTAGCAAAAAAAAAATTTAAGGCTCCACCATCTAGATGACAGAAGGTATTTGATATTCTTATCTACAAATTCATAAATCAACAGACATTCCAGAACTGAATGGTTAATATAAGATGAATATAATTAATGGTTATTTATTGGTCCAATTTGCTCCAAGACTTAAATTTTGGTCATTATGCATAGAACTGTTTAGTAGCAGTACGCTGATTTTGTCTGATGCAAATATTTGAGGATCTAATTCAGAGGGGGATTTCAGAGTGCCCTTTATTTTTCCATGTGTTGGCATCCTAACCCCAACACATTTTCCTTTCTGATATGCTTTGTACATTATTTCATTATTAATAGAAATTTAGAAGCATATTTTAAAAATAAAGAGTATGATCATTTTTACAACAAAACATAGGCATCTAATAGGAGAGCAGGAACCTAAGCTTTGAATTGAATGCAGACAAAGAATGGTCCCCTGCCATCCAAGAGAATGGAGGCTGATGCAGGATCGGATTCTCAGAGCTTTTATGCAAAGATGATGATGATTTTGATTTGGATCTTGAGGGGCTTGAAATTGAACTTTTTGTTGTTGATGCTTCACAAAAACTACTAGAAACTTCATCAACACCTCTAAAAATATCACCATAGAAATCATCACCAGAGGCTTTGGGCCTAGTAACCATGCCACCCAAATCCTCCAAAGAAGAAACCTCATAAACAGGCAACTCTGACCCTCCAAAGACAAGGAGCTCAAGCACTGGAAATGAAGAGTTTTCATACAGGGGAAGCTCAAATACATGCAAACTAGGGCCTATGGACAGATTCAATTCCCTTTCAAATGCTTTGAATACTTCATCATATGACATCGTAGAATGAAAGAATGAGGTACAAAACAAAAACATAGCAGAATGAGTTATGAATTCTCAATTGAATACTATAACA
Source organism: Pseudotsuga menziesii (assembly GCA_001517045.1). Taxonomy (NCBI): domain Eukaryota; kingdom Viridiplantae; phylum Streptophyta; class Pinopsida; order Pinales; family Pinaceae; genus Pseudotsuga; species Pseudotsuga menziesii. The sequence goes on along the minus strand of LPNX011061539.1, from coordinate 931,385 downwards.
CTGACAAAAAGATAGATGCATAGGTAAGGAACGGAGAGAAAATGCCCTGTAGATATGCTTGAAGTGCATACATTGAAGCGACTCTCTAGGGTGGACGCTCTCCATAAAACAAAGTATCACCATGAATTTCCCTCAATACATACTATGTAAGCACATTAAAGAGGGGACACCTCTATTGATATTTTTCTATAGGAATTATGGATTGGCCTTCATTTTTTATTTTGGTCCTCAATCTTATCTCAATGCAAAAGGCATGCTACAGGAGTATCTTATGAAAATGTTTGGCACATATAAATGTCTTTTTAAGGCTGTTGCTACACAAAGATACCATAGAGACTGCTCAAAACATGTCTATACTTAAATTTGGTGTTGTTTGTAAATTTGTCTCAATGCATAGGTCATCCCATAATCATCCATGAATGTTCCTTTTTGTCTCTTTCTATGGTCATAATTTGAAATGATGATGTTTATCGTTATTCCAGTCCACTTACTTTCTTAGAATCATTGTTAGAAGGAGACAAAATAGGCATGAGCATTTACTAAAAATTAGGATCCCATATTTTCTATCAAATTTGAGGTTTTTCCATCACTTAAAAGTTTGGGTTCTTCTTTCAACTTATGTCTACTAAAGCAGACCACATGAGACCCTTTTTCTAGAAATAGCCTCCAAAAGTACACTCTGTTTTTCCAATAGTGGCAAACTTTTATTAGTTTCTAGAATCAACAGCATTTGTATCCTTAGAACAACAACTCAAATGTCACTATGGACATATTAAGATATATGTGTTATCTGATGCTTGTGAAGATCAGATCTGGATTAAGAATGACATCATCAAAAACAATGTTTATCCTAAACAAGTCCTACAGGAAAAAAAATGCATAGTGTTCTAGGATCATCCCTCAAGGTTCCAAGAAGAAAGACCATCTCATCGACATACTAGGGCATCAACAAAGCTAGCAATAAGAATATGAACCAATCCAAGTTTCAAAATTTATAGACACTCAAGTGAACACCCATGCAATATGGGGGTTAATAGGGCAGATGGAAAACAACTCTTTTTACCAAGTAGGGATCGATATAGAATAAAGTTAGTCACCCTCCTTTTGTATTTGATGATATTCTCAGCTAGAGCAACCCCATCATCAAACCCAATTTAATTTTGTTCAAAATTTAGAGTTTAATGAAAATGCCATGGTCCAAGTACTGAAGGAAGAGCCTATAGTAATTCTTAACTTATTTGGGCGTGGAAGATATATTGAATGTCACTAGTGATGTGAAAGCTCACAAGCCTATCTTAAATAACAATATTAGTACCCAATTTTTGATATTACATGGGACTTAATATTTTATTAAGATCCTTAGAAATAGCGAAAGAGGATTTTTTTATGGTAACCATATGACATACATCTAGTCTAAATTTTAGAATCCCATCATTCAAAAATTGAATTATGAACCTCTTCATTTCTTAATCTATTAGTAATATCTAATCTATATGTGTCTCTATCTATAGAATATTTATGTTATTGAATGAACTAAAACACACTCATTAAATGCTTGACGCTTTATGATATGCTTGGATTATCTAGTTTTTTATTTGTGCATAAAGTGATAGGTTGTTTGAAACATGATCCAGCTACAGGTAGTGCTCATCATACATTGGGTTTGTACTGGGACAATAAGGTTCAAAAGAAAAGGTTGGTATCTTATTAAGTAAGTTGAAAAAATTACAGTCCCGATCATATATGTTCATTTGGCACATTTATTAGTTCTTTGTATGTAGAAAAGTAATACACGTGTGTCTTAGAAGATGCTATAATTGAGGAATTTCATCTTGTAGTTTTTTCTCCCACAAAAGGTTTTGTACTCATTTTTCTAACTAGTGAAGAATATGCAATGCTCATACACTTTCCTTGTTCCCTTGAAAGCATTGAAAGCATTTATATTTTGTGTAGTAGCTTTAATGTTTTTCGATAGGGTTAGTATGAAAAAACAATTATCCTAAATTGTAGTTTGGTATGATCTTGAAATAGGATTCAGAATATGGAGGAAAAGTTAGTTTGATGGTTGATAAAGTTGACAACATGTTAATTTATAGGGTAGTGCAGTGATTGTCATGGTGTGAACACTCTTGAACAGACACATTGTTTCTTCTTTTTGAACAATTTTATATACTTTCATCTCCAACATGTTCTTATTGACCTTCACTATGAAAATGATATTAAAATAGTGATCTTGGCCGGGAAACTTATTTTGTTGAATATTATCATATGGATAATTAGGTAAAAATATTTTCTTCAAATGGACTTCACCTTGACAATCACTTGTTCTAGAATTTTAAATGTGAAGCTAGATGGAATGTCTTGTATGCAAGAAATTAGCTGTATTATTTCCAATGAAAATTCAGTAATTTTTATGATAAATGCAGTTGGAATCTAATTAATGGATTATAAAAATCCATTTTTCTTGGATTGTATGGGTTAACATTTGATAAGCTCAATACCCAAATACCCAAAATGATGCATTGTTTAAAGTTTCAAATTGAACCCTACAAATTTTTAGTATCATTTCTTTGAATGATATGCTTTGTGACATATAATGATGTTGAGTTTTGGTAGTGATTTTTCAATGCATTTGTATCTCATGTGTGATTTTTTATATTGATTTTGTAGTGTGATTGTATGTTCATGGCTAGAATGCTATCTTTTTGATGTTGTGAGAAGGTAATCTATGGAGTTTTGGTAGTTGATTTTGTAGTGTGATCTCTATGATATATGTTTGAACATGTATCTTTGTATTTCTATCATGTATCTTTCAATGGAGGGTTTATGATTGAAGTTTATAGAAACATTTTGAGGATTTTGAGATCCTGAAACATAATTTTTCAATTTTCATGTTCTTTGCTCATAAAAAGAACAATTTAATGTCTTTAGTCCTTTATGATTCAACTGGATTGGGGATAATCTATTCAATTATATTGTCTGAAAATGTGGTTATTGTATTTGTGGAAAATAACTTTTAAACTAGAGCATGCCTACCCTTCCAAGTCTTATTGCATGCAACATTTAGGTAATTATTTATAGTTGTCCACTAGTACAAAATGAGGAATTAGCTACTAGGCGACTAAAAATTCTAGTCACCACAGGTTTTTCAAGTGATTTACTACTAAATATGATCAATTTTGATTGACCCAACTATAAACAACTAAAATTAACGACTTATTTAATCACCAGTTAACAAATATGACTAGATAATATGTGACAAAGTTAAAAATGACTAACATAAACGACCAATTTAGTCACGACATAGAAATGACTAGCTAGAAGAATATGAATTAGTCATTTATGTTAGTCATTTTTAATTGTGTCATGGAAAATTGCAATTTTGACAATGAAGTGTAATTTTTGTAATTTTCTACCTTCTATTAGTAGTATTGGTGCCATGCACCTCAATCTTCAGAGATCCAACAAAACAATTGCACGAATTTGCTATTGACCATCTTTATCCTTGTTGCACCATTGAAGTAAACCGTTAAGCGCGTGCCAAATTAGGTTCCTACGTCAATTTCGAATTAGGCAATAGAACTAGTACCATATTGATATAACCTAGAAGAATCATAGCTATTTGTTGATCCTTCAATGTAAGAGTCCCAAGTCCCATACTAGCACCTAAGCACACTTTTACATGGTGGTGACACCGTTGTGAAAATTTACGTGTTTTTTTAATAGTTAAAAAAACTAAAAAAAAATCTTGAAAAACAAAAGTGACGGTCCACCATCAGTGATCAAATTTGAAGCGTGAGTATTAATCTTAATTGGAAGGGTATTTATTCTCTCAACGCTTTAGAGATGAAGGGCAATATAAATAATTGTACTTCAATTGACAAGTATAAATTAACTAAACATTTTCATAAAAAAAATGCAAAACACGTCAAATATTGTTCTTTCAAATTTTTACAATTTTAAACAATTGAGCACTTTAATATCTACATGAAAAAATGATATATTTTCATTGAAACTTATTTTGAACACATTAAGTTGTCATATGTGTATCATTAATTTTACAATTCAGTAACATAATAACTATTCTATTGTATTTTTTAGAGTTGGAGCACACTTCATTATACAAAAAAACTACTTAGACTGTGCCATAATCATATTGGGGCATCCACGTGCAATCCAAGCTTGAGAGATGTAAGAATGATATGTATTGGGCACCTAAGACAAAATAATACACAACTCATAAAAAAATTAAAAAAAAATTCCTACATACCAAGCAAGTTAGCAAAGCTAGCATAATCGAGGTTGGGGCATCAAATATTTTTGTTCAACACTTGTCGTGAAAGCATACATGTATGTGATGGAGGGGCCTAAGTCAATTGAATCCTTGCAACTCACTGCATGTCTGAGGCTCAACACTCTGCCTTTTAAATTGAACCAAAATACCAAAAGAAGTTTATTAATGGCTAGATTTGAGAAAGTTCTAGGTGTGAGTAATTAAGGGCTCAAGGCTCTAAAATTTGTTTTGTTTTGTACCACGATTCAATGAATCGAAAATCATGGGTAGGAATTTAAGTTATTCAATGAAAACATTTAATCTGTATAACCTCTATGTTGAAATTGTTTTCCATGTTGATGCAGGAAACTACCCTCTTTATTGTCTTACCAAAAGGCATGATAATGAGGAAGAAGACCTAAAATTATGGACTTCACCTTCAAAGAATTCCTTGCAATCACATTGGTAAGGAGTGATAAGAATATCACAACAATCCAACGTGTCAAATCTCAGTTGATTGTGTTAATTAAAGACTTAAATGGTAAATTTAATATAAGACTTACTTATAGTTATATCTTACTCTTTATGACACATTTAATATTTTATGGTTGTCTTTACGCCTTGACCCAATTTGTATTATAAGGTGAGGATGTGCATGCATAATTATCCTTAGTTTTGACTATGAGATGAGGATTTAAGGAGAAGAGGATGTAAAGACAAGTAATTTTTATATGTATTTTTGTAGCACTCAGGACAAATGTTGTGAGAAACCACAAATATTTGGAAGGATGGAGGGAGATTATATCACGATAATGCCACCCATCAAATTGAAGACTATTCTTGAGCCAACAATTGTTTTTTTAATTTTATTAATAACCATTGTTTCTCCATATCATGTTCCCAATGACACCTCTCTATAGCAATGCATAAATTGACTTCTACACAGTTTGTGATCCTAGCTACATGCCATTATTTGTATTTGCATGACATCGATTTTTTTTTATAGTTGGACTTATCAAACCGGCCTTTTGAATTTCAATTTGACGAAAAAAGAGTGGACATTGGTAGTGAGGTTCACATAGGTAGTAGGCACAAATTTTTGAGCTCGTTTCAGGCCTAGTAGTAGACTAGTAGTTGTTCTTTTTTGTTATAGTAGTAGTTGTTGACACATTGTCACACTTTAGATTGCAACCCCAACTGACTTGGGAGTCAGAGTTACATCTCGATGGCTAGGGCCTCGTAGTCATCAATGATTACTTGTCATATTGCACAACTAAGCAATGAGTGCATGACATGAGTGAGAAAGTGATTATAATTCATCATATTTTCAATATTTTGAATGATGAGTTGAACTTTATAGCATAGGAATTTCAACATCTTGAAAAATTTATATCGATGGGTAATTTCAAATATTTCCCTTCTTTTGAAATGCTGATATAAGTTATGCCCTTCCTTCTCCTTAAATATTGATATAAATTATGCCCTTTTTAATTGAAGGGTAAAATTCAGATCTTAATTTTTAAAAAAAATTTAAGAGCAATTTTAACTTTACACTTCTGGCAAGCACTAGAATTCCTTCTTAATTGAAGGGTAAAATTAAGATCTTAATTTCTTTTGTTGAGAAATTTTAACTTTACACTTTGGGAAGCCCTGGAACCCTTTGGAAGGGTTCAATTTTGAACGCTAATAGGAGAATGATTGGAGGTAGAGTGAAATATTAGATCTCAGATCGAGTGGCTCAAAGATTCAGAGTCCTTGGTTTGTATTATGGGCATCTGATACCTGAGCAACAAGGAATTCAACAGTTGCAACCGACGTTAATCAAAGCCAACTAAATTTTGGCAATCTGCCTTGTGGCGAAACATATTTTGGCAAAGCAACAGGGCGGTTCTCTGATGAACGATTGACAATCGATTATATCGGTCTGTACTTTGAACCTTTTGAAAAATAGAAATGGCTTATTAATTGTATTATTTTCGATATCCATGATTCATCTTTGAAAAACAGTAGGGCATATTAATTGTTCTGGTTATATACATTCACGACTGTGCAATTTCATTTTCATTTGGTAAAATTTGATTTGGCAGGACAAGCTTCAAGTATGTCGTTCTTAGATCTCTATCTGAATATAAAAAACAATTCAAAATTCACCGGCGGTGTTAACTTCGCAGTGGCTGGAGCCACATCCTTGAAACCGGCTTTCTTCAAAGCAAGAAATTTAGGGTCGCATTTGACTACTCGATTTTCACTGGACACTCAGATTTCCAGTAATGGGTTTCGAGTGTTTTGGGTACCAAAGAATTTGAAGGCATTCCTAGATCCAGCGCCCGATTTGGGGTATTGTTAGCGTACCATTTTGATGGCCTTGGGAAGCTTCGCCGACAGTGATCTTAGCACGTAGATTGTGGAGCTGGGTTTTATAGAGTTACTGACTGAAATCTTAATCCAGAATTTTGTTTTTTAGATAAGTTTCAGTAGAGATGCATCCGTGAGAGGGGATAGAGATCTTGGTGGAGACAATTTAACATTTGAACAGCTTAGATAGATGGCACACCAGGCATCTAACTTGTGAAGCCTCGGAACTCTTAAATTGACAATGGTGTCGCTGGGAATGTCATTGGCAATCTACATTTTTTGTCCTCCCCTGTATTGGCAGTTGGTAGATGGTTTGGCATTTGTAAGACATGCAGCTGCTTTCCCTTCTTGCATCTGTGATTGCTTAGCTAAATCTCTATCCACTATTCCCCTAGGTATTCTTCCCACTTAAACTTTTTAAATATTTCAGGATAGAGGCTAGTTTGCTGTTAGCATTTAATTTTCTTATCCAATTGTTTTCTATGGTTCCTTTCATAGCTCTGTAGCTTTTTACAATTGCTTCAGACAATATTAGAATAGAGAAGAGTAATAATTAATGCTAATGAAATCCCACCATAGGGATATTCCATTGTAGCAATAGATTGTCATACATCACATACATAACAACCTCAAGCCAGAGAGGGCCCACAATGCATGGACTTGATACCACCAGCCTTGAGAGCACCATCATTTATTGCACTAGTTTGTAAGGTGTTCGATTTATCTACTGCCAATGTTCTTCAATTAAATCATTGACTTTCTAGATAGTGCTCCAGGATTTGTCATTAGTAGCATCACTCTTTTTCTTTAACCATGCCTGTAAATAAATTACACCTACATGCAGGTTCGTTCTATTATCTGCTTTCGCTTCCATTATGGGTGATTTCTTGTTGCGTGAATAGAAATTTGACTTTTCTCTTACAGTCGTACAACTTAGTATAATATTTACTGTAATACCATGTGAACTTACATTTTTTCTTGATTGATTGTTTGATGAAAATTTCTTTTGCAAGTAGCTTTTCAGAATATAGAGCTATAAATAGTGTTATTCATCAGTTGAACCACAGCTACCTTTTTTTATTTAGTCGAGTTTAATTATAGATACTAATTTGTTTTTCTATCACAGTGCCTTAATTTTCCTTAAGAATGCACCCAAAATCCCCCCTAAAAACTTTCATGCATTGACAAGGCTGGATGAAAATAGAGCTAAATGTCAGGTACTCCAACTTGTTATGTCCAAATAAACATGCATGACTCTCTTATCATAAAATATTTCATATATTGTTGTATTGAGCAATTTTTGTTATTTTTCTTTTTCCATTAGTTGTTTTAGTTTTCAGTTTGATTTGTCAATTTAAGAATTTAGTTTGTAAAGTTCAGCTGCTTGTTTTTCTCTAAATTTTTTTGAACAACAACTTGCGTTAAAAGCTCGAGTGTTCTATGATAAGGTGTCAAACATGACAATATGGGGAAATCATTCAACAACTTAGGTTAGAAATATCTGGCTATTCATTTGAGATCCTATCGATTATAAGATACAAAATTTGATTGCAGGAATCTATCAAATTTTGCTGAGGTTTTGAATCATCTCCCTCTTCACTTGAGAGCTGGCTATCTGATAAATATACTCTGCCTGATGAGAGAGGTGGAAGATATTTTGTTCATTTTGCATGACCATGAATTGCCTGTTCTCTGGCTAATTCATATTATCCAAAATCTCAAGTTCCAGATTTTCTCAATGCGAAAATTCATGGAAGACCTGTAAAAGAGATTATCACAGATATTAAGTGGTTGGAAGATGAATTCATTGAAAAGGTTCAAATGGTATGGATCTCAAATCTAGTCTTCATACTTGAGTCTTGCAGTTGAAAATATGCTTTAGACTTTTAGGCAAAATTCAGTTGTCTAAGTATGCTTCTAATGTCGGGATTTGATGTAGTTGCAAGCTTACTCACATGAGAGTATAAATTTGTGGAATTAACAAGTAATTATTATTGATGGCATAAACATTGTTCATTTCAACATGTTTAATTCTATCATTTATTGTGTTTACTTCTACAACATGGAGGTGTCTTGATAAAGAAATGGGGAATATATTCAACTGCATCTGCTGCTATCTCAATTGTGGATGATATGAAATCACTCGCCATCCCCAGTCCTGAAGGGGACTGGTTTTCTTCGGGGGTGAGTTACATGTTCAATGTCATATCTCTATCACTTCCACATAGTTTTACAGAATGTAACTACTTGTAAGGCTCACCATCATTACAGCAGAAACTACCAATAGAAATAAAAGCTTCTGAGTGTAATATAATAATTCTTTAGAAATTTTGTCGCTTGTTTATCTATTGAAATTCATGTTGATATTGGACCAAGTGTAGTCCTATCATTCACTGTGAAGCAAATTTTTTTGCAAAAAAACATTTTGAGAGCTCAAAGAACTCTAGATACATGTTCATAAGTTGTGACTTTGAAATATAGCTTTAAATGACTTTAAGAAGTTAGAATTAGTTGATATGTCATTAAATCTCAGATCAAAAGCACCAACTGTTCTTGGGAATATCTCGAACAACTTTGCTTGCTTCAGAAGTGATGAGTTCTTTTGCATGTGATCCAACTTTCTGGACTACCAATGTTTTAATTTTATCCAACATCAAAACATGTGAAGCATGCTCTAAGTTTCAATTCCTCTCGTGATTACTATGTCAAGACTCAAGACTTGTAAAGCAATTTACAATGCATGTTACTGGAATTTTCTTTCTGTCAAGAATTCTATGTAACATTTTTCCCAGTGCTGGATTGGAAATATGACACTTTCCATTGCTCCATTCCACTAAGAAATTTGAATCCACTAGCACCTGAAGTTCCTTGATACCTCTTTTGATAGTGTAGCGTAATTCATGAGGGTCCGGAGAGAAAAAGTTTCAGCTCTGTTGTTTCCGCTGTGCCCTTCTCCATATTTTAAGGTAAAGAAATGATCTTTTCTAAAAAAAGAAGGGCTCTAGATATACACCTTCCTGCCAAACTTTGGAACGCCCCATCAAAAAATCTCCATGCTTTGCTTTCGTTGATAGTTGACTCTTTGAGGATCCTGGCAGGCTTTGATTTCTTGTCCTTTGCTCGTTCTCTGTAAGGGGCCCTGATCTTATTTGCCACAATGGGGGAATTCCATAATCTATCTTCAAAAATAATTTTATTTATGCAGAGTCACCAATCCCATAAAACATAGCATGGTAAATATGCATGAGACTTTGATGAAGGTTTTGAAATCCATTATTCAAAGCATTTTATTATTGTATCTTTTACCTACTTCCCTGGACAATTGACCATCTGAAGAACATCCTACCTCACAAGTTTTGTGAAAGTACAAGTTATTAACAAATGTTTCATTGTTTCTTCCTCCAGTTTGCATAGAATATATCTATTTGGGCCATGTCAAAACATTTTTCGATAAAGTTAACCAAGTGAAAATTCTTATATTGAGAGGGAAAAATAGTTTCCAAACCCATTTCCACCACCAGTACCTTTTCTCAGGCAAGTCATTTGCAGTCAAAGCTTCATAGCCTAGATTAGCAGTGAGATTTCACATAGCTTTGTTCCATGGTCATTTTATTTCATCCCCTCTATCTTGTAACTAGATTGCACTGTGATTCAAAAGGGCAGTATTTGTTTTCATTCGTTTATTTGTTCTGTTTGTTTGGCTTAGGACTGTTGAGATGTTTTGAAGGAGCACTGCTCTCTCAGACTCGAGGTTAGTTTTCCTCCATGATTTTCAGACCATCTTATTTGTCTGTAACTGAATGGTGATTTTTACTATGATTGTTAATGTTCAAGAGAGTCGAACGCATTAACTCTCCAAGTCTGAGGGAACATTGTGTATATCATGTCTGGTTTAGTACATATAATCACTAGTTCATCAACATGAGAATGAAATTGGAATGAATATGCATTCATCCAGTCCACCAAGAATAATAGCTTCACCAGACAAGAGGCACAATATTTAGTGTTACTTCACTCAAATTTTAACTATCTATCTCAGAAACAACCATTGTACCGAGTTGGACCTACTAGAATGTGGTATTATGGTGTCTTGCAAAATAATGGTTACAATGTCCTTCTTTTGGAGGTTTCTGTAACAAACAAAATAATAATAAAATAATAAATAATTATAATAATAAACATACTAATGCTAATAAATCATACTTATATCAATCTCGTAATAAACATAATCTGTTTATTCTAGTTTTCATAGGACAATGAAAATTGAATGTAAGATTGAACTCCTCCAAGGAGATTAGGGTCGAACTAGTGGCTATGTTCCAACACTCTATCAGCACAAACTAATGTTGCAAGAGATGATATGGATCATAATGAATTAGATTACTAGTCTACTCTGACCAATCCACAAGATTATCTGATTTTATGTTATCAACTTATCACTGTGTAGTTTTGAATATGGTTGACTATGGTGTTCTCCAAACTATAAATGAAATGCACAGATAGTGTGCGTACCATGATAAATTCAATGCTCTAGTCTATTATATTGTGAAAGCAATTTGTTTGACATTGACTGAAAACTTTGAGTAGAAATATTATGTGGTTCAATGTTCCTTTATGATGTAGTAATTTGTTTTAAAACATTGATGAATTGCATGTGGGTGTTAGGTTTTGAATTTTGAGTTTTGAAATGGACTCACAAATTATCTCACATGAGCATAATATTCATAATGTCGAGGGAAATGTTTCTTACACTAAAAAACATTAACACCAACTTCTCATTTTGATGATGTTTCATAGTTAAAAAATATACTATATTAGTGATATTACACTAATGACATAACATATTAAATTAATGCCCTGAAAAATTACAATTTACAATCACCAGTCAATAAATTATAAATTTGTATTCAATGGTTAACTTTACTCAACCTTGGTCCATCCTCTAGTGTAAGCTCCAAATCAACCTCTGGTCCAATTTCAAGTCACTTAAGAACCAACCAATGCAAAGTGGCCAAAATATCTAACAACCAAGCCCAATTTATTTCAAATTTTATTTGACTCAAAATAAATCTAACCTTTTCTTATGGAAGTAAATTTATCAGTTTTTGTTACTTGCCTTCGCATATTTGTTATAATAAGAAATAATTTGATAAAAAGGAAGTTAACACTCATGATCCCAAAAGGATATTTAAATTACTAATGGGAAATGCAAATTCCCAAAAATAATTATCCAAAATAACGTTTTTTCTCAATAGCCATACATAGGTTACAAAAGGATCAAACTAGATTGGTGTGATTGACCAATTAGGAACAAAGGAAAATAAATACTGGAAACACCTCCTATTAGTGGCTAGTGTAGATGAAAGGGACTTGGAGCTTCTGAGCGACTGAAAGGACAAACCTCATTGGTCCAAGAGATGACATCAACTTTAATTTCAATCTACTTTGATAGAAAAGAATTAAAACAAAAGAGACTGATATGTTCCATCCTTAAACCAATGACAATTAGCCAACGCATGAATCCAATCACATATAAATATGACAAGAATTCACCCAACATAAGGTATTATCAATTCTTCATTAACCAACTAGTAACAGTGTGAGCACTTCAAAATAAGGAGCAGATTAACAGGTCTGCTAAAGAAGTAAATCAGAGGGTTTGGGTCCTATGACCTCCATCTTAGGTCAATGACTTGTGTTAAAACATAAAACCCTCAAGAAGGAAATTAATCCCTTATCTATACTTTGGTGGTAGGTTTGAAGGCTGAAATGACCTTGGATCCTTTATGAGGACACTCTCTAGAAGAGGGAGGGCAATTCATGCTAGTGAGTAAGTGACAATGAATTCTTCATGCAGAACGACAACTAAATATCTTTGAGACAATATAAGAAGCATCTCTATGCTTGCAACAGTACCAAGGGAATTCCCTTCTTCTGAAACTGCTCATAACTGTCAAGGAATAGTTTGGCCAAATTCCAGCCATGGAGGAGCCTGAATACCCATAGTTGTTATATTTGATAACATAATCCTCCATAAGGCATCACTCACTAGATCAGATAGCTTACTAGGTTTTTGATTTATTGACTTTGTATCTGCATAGGTCTTAGCAATTTCAAATATTCATCTGACCGATGAAGATATATTTTAGCTTTGTAAATTATCATTCTATTAAATTTCTCCAGGACATCTTTTATCTTGCATTTTACTAGAATTTATTATTTATCCATGTTCCTTTTTAGCATTCATATGTTGAAATTTATCTATCCAGGAGATATCTTCAAAAATCCATTTAAAGTTTGCACATAATACATCTATAATCACGTTGAGCCCTTTCAATTCTCAAGACTTTACTACAAAATTGTCATTTTCTCTAATGTTCTTATATAATCAACAAGGAAAGGAATTAGAAAATAATAAATATCTACGACTCTCCACTTTTGAAGAAGGTATCTTGGAATCTTCACATTCTAGAATCAGAGATCACAAAGAGACTGGAGAAAAAACCACAAACATGCATCCAGTCTGTTCATATTGACTTGAATTACAAAACAGTTTCACAATTTTAGATTTCTGGCCAATTATAGACCTGTAGATCTTCAATCCTTTGTTTAAGCTTGCGTTGTATGTTCAAACCATCAAGTAATGCATTATGATCTTCTTGTGAATGGTAACACATGAACACCCTTCAGCACTAGTAAAGTTATTTTTCCTCCTTTGAAAGCATTTTGTCCAGGGGTATAGAATAAAGTAGATCCCTTTCCAATATAAAATCCTTCCGCCATTTTCATTCATTAAGCCTGTCAATCACAAAATATTAATTCTTAGAATGATGCTTTGATATACAATAAGTGAAACAGTCATATAATAATATAAGCATGTATAGAATTATGAAATGTCAAATGCCCTACTAGATAGCAAGCTGTAAATTCTAAATTTTCTGGTTCTGAAGTCAAGATTGTAGAAACATATAGTGATTTGCTTGTACATGTAGCGAGTAATAATATGGGTGCCACATTGAAAACAAAACCTTTGAAATTGCATTCAAGTACAAGCATCTCATGTGTGATGGGCAAAAACTCGAGGGCACAAAACCTTCTTTTGGCAACCACCTTTGAAGATCTTTTTGGGCAAAAATCTAATCCATGCCAATATTGAGGAAACTTTAAATCCTATATTACTTGCATATAATCATGCTAATAAAGTTGCTAGAAACATCGAGACAAATCTCCTAGTAGTGTCCATTTTTCTGAAAAAAAATATAAGAACATTAATCCGAGTCTTCTAATAGAAACATTCGTTAGACAATTGTATTAGATGAGACACATGGTTGTATGGGAAAGTTGCTGCTACTTTGATATATAATATGGGGAATACCATCCATTCCTCATAATGAAAAATGTGGTTTCATTTTCAATTTAGTGGAAAAGGTAAAGAACTTTCCTTCATTCATTAATTCAAAAAAAAGAGAAACTTTCCTAAACAACAAATAACCTGTCCTTTATTTAGGGAAATTAGCAACCCTGATCAGGGCTAGAGAAGGCTCATGACATATTTCTAGTTGGAAAACATGAACAGGTGCCCAGATCTGTTGCTGCGATTGTCAGTGATACACTCACTAAAAATCTGGACCAGTGGTAATCTTTCTTCCCTGCCACTTTGTAAGCCTTCCACTGTCTACATGGAACTAGCAAAGCATCTACTAGAGAAAGTAGAAATACAAGAACTATTTCACAGTTCTTAAAAAAGAGGAGAAATAATAAAGAAATTCCAAACCTAAACACATTAAAGAATTAGTTCAAGGCAAATCAAAAAGCACTATTGTCATATATAAGGACATTGGGAGTAGAGTTTCATGGTTTTGATGTCACATACATAGAGATGTTTCAACAAAACATATGCCTCACTTCATATGAATTTGTAGCATTTAGCTAAAACATTATTTTTGTAGTCCTGTATAGATTTTCTTATATGAACTAGTGGAAATATTTGTTCCTTTTAAGCCTTCCATTCTATGCATGGAGCTAGCATGTACAAAAGAAATTAGAAATACAAGAACTGTCCAACACTTCTTAAAAATGGGGAGAAAATAACGAAACAATTCCAAAATTAGACGTAATAAATAAATAGTTGAAGACAAATCAAACATCACTGTTCATTAATATATGGACATTGAGAGGAATTAAGCTTCAAATTCTGATGTCACAATGAATTCCACAATAATTATATGCAAGAAAGTCATTGATCCCATGCTTTGATAAAAATGGGTTGTTAGTAGTTACTGCTGGACATCTTTTGCCAAGGATTGGAGGAAATACAATGGTGCTAGCAAAATGTTGTATTAGAGTTTGCAAGAAAATGCATAATGCAAAAGAGTAAGTCTAGCAAAAATATGCCTGCTAAATATGTGTTACTGACACATCATGCAATATACAGGGTTCAATTCGACTTTACGACAGGGAAACATCACTCATCATGAATGCATTCAGGTAGCTTTTTATCTGCAATATTTTATTGTTTTCCTTTCCATTTATGCACATTTTCCTTTGTTAAGAATGAACATGTAAATTTGACATTGCAACAGGTTGGAAATGGATGAGATGTTGGACTAAACCAGATTGATTTGTTTGAGGGTAAAGTAGCCCAGTGGAAATGGAAAACATGTTCTCAGCAAAGATATGTATAGACTTGGACAGCTCCTTGACTTTTTCAAAATGTTGTCCTACTTCACTACTGTTGGATTTTATGTTTGTACGATGGTTAGTAATGAGTTATTTTCTGTAACACATTACGTTTGCAAGTGTTTATGGTTTCATGAGGAAGGTTTATGAAGAAGGACTTCTAATTCGTCAACCAATTGGTAATGGAACATATTAAGTGTTTCTTGTACCACTTTGAAAATTTGATTTGATTTGTACAAAAGAATATGATAATTGTTGTTGCATTACTTTGGAAAATTGTTTCATAACAAGTTTTGGGTTCATATTAGGCCGGGAATATGCCATGTTCATGGTTTTTCTTGCTTGAATAAATTCATTCATAAGTTTTGTCCTTGGGCATTAATGACCGTGTGTTTTCTTGTACGAGAAAGATATTTTCATGGGGTAAAATCATCTCCATAATTTCTGCAAGTAAACCATTAAGAATCTGATTTCATGGAGAGAAATCATCGGCACATAATGCCTACAATACAACCCAACAAGCAAGTTATCTCATTGAGGAAGAAACTTTTCCTGTATTGATTAAGAATGTAGCCTCCCATGCAACCAGTCAATGTGTTTGAAGAAATGATTCAACCAACCAAGACATTATTGCAAAATGTTTTAGGCATAAAATACAATACTGTGTTTTCCTTGTGAATGGTGCATTTCCTTTGCCAACATAACTTTGGGTGGGAAATGGTTGTGGGGTTAATTCAAGACATTTTTGGGCATGGAATCTCTTGACCTTGGATGTACTTACCTTTCTTCCTATAGATAATTGTGACATCAATCCCTTTATATGGGAAAAACACTTCCCACAAAAACTTCATAACATTGATGGTTATGATCTTTTGAAAACGTTTTTGGTTGTGAGATGAAATCAATCTTATTCATATCCTTTCATTGCAAGAAATATTGCTTATAGTGGCACTGAAATAGTATAAGCATTCCAATATCTTCCCCTTGTCTTCTTTGAAGTGTTTCTTCTACAATTTTTTGTTATATATGTTGGATTTGAAAATAGTTATGTTAGTATCATTTGATTTTAAGAAATATTACATATAGTGGCACTCAAATAACAAAAGCATGCCAATATTTTCTGTGATGATTCTTATATAATTTTTGTATATGTTGGATTTTGGTTGAAATACATTATTGGGGACAACTTGGAAGTTTAAAAACTTGATCATTGCATGGAGAGAATCTATAACATTGCAATTAAATTGTTTACTCAAGGGGGAGATTGGATTGTCGAACACACTAATGCTTGGATTGGTTATCATTGAAAATATTTGTTTGTGCAGAATGTGATGAATTAACATACAAAATAATGATTATCAAGTTACTATAGATACATAATGGCTTACCTTGTAATAGTCCTTCAAGTATTTCAAATGCATTTATTAAGTGCACAAATGACTTGAAGGACTAGTACATGGTAAGCTATTATGAATCTATAGTAACTTGATAATCATTACTTTGTATGCTTGAATGATGCAAAATTTGTTTGAATATCATCATTATCAAGTAATAAGAACTTCTTAAAGGGTGTTAGCTCAATGGTAGAGAACCTGCCTAATTATAGGCAAGAGGTTGGTGGTTCGATTCCTCCATACCTTATCATAAATTTGTGACTACGAAAACGACTAAATTCGCATATATACGACTATTATTAGCTAATTTCTTGTATCTTATAGCGTGACTTACGTTTAATCGTATTTAGCTTAGTCATTAATATGTTGTAATCTAGTAGTTTATTTAGTCGTATATTTGGTCATTAATTGATGCAATCAGTTACTAAATCAGTGACTAAATCAATGACTAAATCATTGAATATCAATGACTAAATCAATGATTAATAAGTCAAGCTATTAATGACTAAGTGAAATATGACTAGCTATAAGATAGTGGAAATTAGCTACTATTAGTTGTTGACTCAAAAATAGTCGTTTATACCCTGATTTTAGTCATTAATTTCTCATTTTGTACTAGTGGTCTATTGCGTAATTTGTGCATTTTTTGTGGGACAATGTATTTCCTATATCATTATATTATCTAATTACAATTTCATTACTCTGCTTCCTTTTATAGAAGTAACAGTCTTGAATAAGCAAGAAGCAATTCATGCACAGTTAATGGAGCACAAGAAATATTTGGGAAAAATCGTGGAGCTAGCAAGTGTTTTGCATTCTTTTAAGAAATTTAACATCAAGGGAACTTTAAAATCCTAAGCCTTATTTTAATGTCACTGTATTATATTTAGACTTTCTTGATATAATCTTTTGCATTCACATGATAGTTTGTGTTTGAGGATGCTAATTCAATTTTAAAATCATGTTCATGTTGTTTCAATGATATATTCTTTATGTTACTAGATCCACCTATAGAGGAACTAGGTTATGTGTTTCAATGGTTTGGATCTAGACCTTGATTTGGCAGGATCCATCAAGGATTTGTTTTTGTTTGGAAATGCCAAAAAAATTGCTTGGGATTTGTCAAGACAACATATCCTCCAATAAACAATTTTTTAAACATGAGAACATATATATTTTTTTTAAAGTGCAAATTATGGATATATAGAGTACTAACTAATTCCCCTACAAAATAGTCCTTCCCACCATTCTAAAACAAAAAGCTAAATTTTTATAGCAGACAACTTTTCTGAGTTTGTGAGAGCAATTTGTCATTAAATGTAGTTGTAGATTTATTCTTCTATGTTTCTAGTTTCAATGTTTCTTTTGACGGTTCTAGTGATTTTTGTTTGAATTTATCCTAAATTCAACTATTATGTTTCTATTAAAAAATGTACTACTACAATTTACACATAATTTCATACTATGTTTTAGAGAATAGAAAAAGAATATAAAAAGGTAGTCAATTACATAATAATAAAATGAAAAGATGTGTATCACATCTCTCATGGAGGATATGACCAAGTACACAATTTACTACTATCGAGATTAAGACATTTAATTTGAAAAGATGTGTATCACATCTCTCATGGAGGAGATGACCAAGTACACAACTTACTAATACGACATTTAATTTCTCACCATCACAATGTGTCTCGACTCTTAACCCCTATCTTTTCTCAAAGGAAACAATCGTGGGGAAACCCCCAACACTTTCCCACATTTCATGGATGGCACCAATTGTAAATCTATTGTGTTGATTATGGCATCCGACCTAGTAGGGACAAAGATTAAGGCACACAACAAAGGAAGCAATCCCAAAGGAATCAACCTTGATATCTCTTGTATGAAGCTCAAAACACTCAACCACTTGAGCTAGCCCACTAGGCCAAATCCCCACCTTTTATGTTGTGTGACACTTTATTAGTTTATATATGTTGCATACAATTTTGGAATGTGGGGGCCGAGGAAGAGGGGGATAGGGTGATGGGTTTTGATGACAGCTAAAAGTTTCCCTCAAATTCTTATGGGATATCATAAACATATTAAAACTTTGAAAATTATTAAAAAATCCAAAACCTTTTCCCCCAAAAAAATAACAAGCAGTTTTAAAAATCAAACATAACACATCATAAACAATATATGCATGACATATACAAATGACCATGCCTATTCCATAAGCATTACCAATAATGAGTGGGTACATAATCCCAAGTGTCAAAATTTTATAGTTAAGTGAAAAGTTTGTTAAGATTTTATAATTATGTGAAAGACTCGCTAAGACTTTCACAAGGTTTTATAACTTTGTGAGAGATTTTCCATGATTTTATAATTATGTGAAAAAATCATGAAGACTTATACAAGGTTTTATAATTATGTGAATATTCGCCATGGTTTTACAAGATTTTATAATTGTGAGAAATATTCGCCCAAATTTTACAAGATTCTATAATTATGTAAAAGATTCGCCAATTTTTTTTATATACATATCATATTATTGATTAAATAGCCTTCACACTTTCTCATATATCATGGGGATTCGCCCATTTATTATACATATAAATTTAGGGGGGTTCTTAAAATTTTCCCTGGAAAGGGGTTGCCATCTATGTGAGTCTATGAGTGTTGAGGATGAAAATCACTTTTTCTTAGAGTGTCTTGCTTACACCCACATTAGATCTAAGTTTCATAGCATTTGTTACAATACAGACTTTTATAACCTCCTAACTTACCAAAATTACAGTGATCTTGGAAAGCCTCTTGGCAAGCTTTTTGAGCACAGGAACAATATTTTAAACTAAACCAAGTATTTTCCTTCTTAAGGTCCGATAGACCAAAGTTGGTCTGAGTGAACGTTAATCATCATCATCATCAAAGTAAAATTAAAAATAAAAATAAATTTTTAATTATAAATAAAAGAAAAAGTAGAGAAGTTTTATATTATAATATTTAAATAAAAATTTAAATATATATAAAATTTAAGTTCAAATTATATTAAAGTTTAAGTTTAAATTAAAGTAAGTATACGTATATAATTTTAAAGTTTATATAATAAGTTTAATAAAATTTAAGTGTATGTTAGATTTTTAATTTAAAAATATTTAAAGCAAATATTTTATCATTAATTTTATAATAAAATTTTTTTTGAACAGAAACTAAAAGAAGAGTAGTATTGATCAGGCTGTGCACAACCATTCATTACAAAAAACTGCTGCTGAAGTATTCTTGTATATCAAAGAAAAAAGAAACAAAACGTGGCCAGAAGATAGACCTTAGTATGCCACAAAAGGTTCTTATATTTGGATTAATTATAGACGAAGTATAAACTCGAACAAACTGCTGATTAAGAAAGATACAAAAAAACATAGACTGTTAAGAGACACATTAAGGATTTCCTAGGTGCCCCACGGGATGAATGACATATTCCTCTTCCATATTTTGGATTGCTCCTGTTGGGTTCTCATGAACTTGGCTTCCCTGATTCATCTGCACCAAGTGCTGCAAATCCTCCTGAATGCGGTCGACTTTTCCCATGATTTCCTTCGGATTCATTTCATTATCGTCTATTCTGGCATCATGATTGCTAATATGGTAAGAAGTGTAGCCCACTACATTAACAAGGTTTTTTACCTCTTTAGTAGACTCTCTGTTGTCCATAATCCCTATGGCCACCATTTCATACAAACGCCGAATATTCACCTTCAAATTTGCAAGACCTTCATTTTCCCCTGTGTGTTCCATTTCCTAAATTTGGTGAAAATCTTGACCAAGACCATGGTTGTGAAGGCTTAGGCTTGACATCTGATTGAGCACCAAGCTAGATAAAAACGAAAACCTGTCCACTATAGAGACTGCAAGACTGACTTCTAGAGCGTTGTTTGCTTGGAGGATGTGAAAAAACTGGACTCAACTAGAGAGAAGGGGAGTGATTCTATCATACATCCTTCTGCAATTTATGGATCTTGTGGGATAACCATGGATCATTTTGTAAATGATTTGTCTCGAGTCTCCGAAGACTGCAAGCCTGGGGATAGTTATTGCGTCTGTGAGTTTAAGACCCTGCAAGAAAGCCATCCATTCTGCTTCATTATTCGTCTTATGGCCCAGCCCCAAGCGAAGGTTTTTTTTGTTTGTCCTCCAAGATTCAATAAGATCCCCGCACCTACCACCCCTAATTTTATAATAAACTTAAAAGTTATATAAAATTAAATTAATTTTAAGTATTAAATATAAAATTAATTTAGTAAAATAAAATTTAAAAATTTAAATACATACGGTTTTAAATAAAATTTATAACGGTGGATTTATAATTAAAAGTTATTTAACCAAAAATTTATAAAAATGTATTAAATATCATACAATAAAACTTGAAGCTACGATTTTTCTCCTAATATTTATAAAATATAAAATATAAACTAATCATTATAAAATATATATTTCGTCATATTTATATTATAAATTTTATAAACTTTATAAAATATTTATAAACTTTAAAATATTAAAAAAACATTATAAAATATAAAAACGTTGAAACTCATTGACCTACATTAAGGGCCTATATAAAAACATTAAAACTCAACATCATAAAATATAAGAACGTTGAAACTCATTGACCTATATTAAAATATTAAAGGCCTATATAAAAACATTAAAGCTCATTGTGCAGAGAAGCAATTTTTTTAACTCATTCTGCAATTTTTTAAGGTTTTGTGGTCACGCCTGGCACTAATCCAAAGAAACAGTTACTATCAAACTTAGCATATGTTTTTGGTTAGAAGACAGAATTAAGCCGACTTAGTTGTAATTATTTACACAAATAATGATAATACACAAACATTTTTCAAATATACATGAGAATAAAAAATAAGTTACAGTATATTTTGTAAGAAATAAATAAGCATAACAGTAAACTGGAAAATCGACATTGAATACACACAATAACATATTATTATCATTTGCGTTTATAAAGCAATCTTAGAACCAAGATCATAGTAAAAATACACATGAGAATAAGAAATAAGTTACAGTATAGTTTGTAACAAATAAATAAGCATCACAGTAAACTGGAAATTCTACATTGAATACACAATAACATATTATTATCATTTGCTCTTTATAAAGCAATCTTAAAACCAAGATCATAGTAACAATTGGTAATATTTTGTACAACACATTTGAGATGTAAACACAACCTGACGAATAAGAAAGACCGCCCTAATACCAATAGGGCGGGCAGGGAAAATAAACAAACAAGCCAAATAGGGCCCGGAGTGAGCTAGCTATGGAGCAAACCTCCCTCCATCGGATGGAGGAGGAGCAAAGTCAACGCTAACTTTGCTCCTCCTCCGTCCGATGAGGGAGGATTGCTCCATAGCTAGCTTACTCCATAGGGCCCAAATAGTGAGAGCTTTTTTTTATGAAAAAAAAAACAGTTTGTTTATTAAAAATTGTAATCATAATTACAAAGACACTAAAGATATCAGTTTTCTTAGCAAAGTTTGTTCATACAAAAATACAAGTGCAGATGTATATCTACGTCTCTAATGTAACCAGTTATAGAAACTGTAATAGCCCAACAATCATCCGCAAAATGATAAATAACATATTGATATTTCTGATCAAAATGCTGAAATAGCCCTTATCCACCACGACCCAGTTTAGTATTTCCTCATAAAATAAGCATGCAAGTTGTTCAAGAATGGCCTTTTTCAATAATGCATAAGCTTCACTAATGCATTATAGCAGTATGCGGGGAAAGGCCAATAATGCATTTGGCCTTGTTCATCTAGTGTGTGAGGTTTAGTGATCGAATGTGATGCTTCATAGTAGCCTAGTTCACAATTACTTTGGAATCCCTCAAAACGAGACCTCAACTGTTTTTCGTACGTGAGCAAACTAAAGAAGCCCCACAATGCCACTAACTCAGCCTTAGTGTTAGTCCCAATTCCCACGGCCAGATTAAATTAATGATTTTGATGAAGTTCGAAGAATCCAGTCACCATAGGCCTGTCACAAATCGAATGCTGTGTAATTCTCGTGCTACATAGTAAGTGTCCATAGCCAAAATTCTAGAGTTTCATCATGATTTCTATGCACACCTATTCAGTCTCAAGGATGAAATCATGAAAAATAGACAAATTGCGAGCATGCCAAACCTCCCATACCGTGGCTAATGGAATGTCTATCAACAAAGGATATGAACCCTTCCATCTAAGGAGATTGTCCTTAAATACAGTGGGCTCTCATACGAACTATAAATGCAGTAAGTCCACAATCTTTCTCCAACTACATCTACCGGGCCCGGTAAATTCGCTGGACTATAAGGAATCCCATGCCAAAATATTTGTATTCAGAGCAAACCAACATAAACATTGATTCTTTTGTTGCGATATGGACTGATTCTTTCCTATTCTTACCCATTCTTCCCTATTCTCTCTATGATTCTTTCCAATCTTGTAGATGGTTGTTTCCTATCCTTTTTTAGGATCTGTAGCTTGATTATAGGATCTTGAAATTGATCCATTGATGTATATGTACCTGTACAATTCACTGTAATAAAACATAATTATTTTTCTCTTGAACTCTGTTTTGAACTTGGTATCAGAGCCAAGAAGCTTAAATCGTTAGTACTCTCCAATGAACCATGGCCGACTCAGATTCTAAAACATCTGGGACCAAATCTGCTCCCATTATTATTCAATCTGAAGGTTTGTTGTTCAATCCATGGATTGTACTCGATAAAACAAACTATGATTTGTGGTCTCAAATCATGGAGATGCATATTGCTGAGAAGGAGAAACTCTCTTTCATTCATGGTAATTCATAGTCACCTACCGAGAAGGATGATGGATATGAGAAATCATGAAGCGATATATTCGCTTATCTACCGCTTGAGATATTTGGAAAGCTCTTTCAAAATATTTTTATGATGGAGCAGATGAATTGCAGGTGTTTGTCTTGAATCAGAGGGCCTTCTCTGTGAAAAAAATGGTAGAATACTCTCGGTGTATTATGGAGAATTAAACGAGATGTTTTGTGAGTTGGATCATTGTGATAAGGTGATTATGGAAAGTGAGAATGATGTTGAATCTTACCAAAAATTAGTTCAGCGACAAAGGGTGCATATTTTTCTTGCTGGTTTAGATGGTGAATTCGAACAAATCCGTGGTGAAATTTTGAGAAAGGATCATATCCCAGAATTGGAAGCATGTTATGCTTTGGTCCGCCGTGAATCTGTTCGACTTGCAATGATGAATGGAGAACCAGAAAAATATGAAGCTTCAACCATGGTGACTTGAAATCGGTCTAATCAGAATCGATCTTCCCAAAGCTAGCCTAAGAACACTGATGGTGCCGATAAATCCACCTACAAATGCACTTATTGCAATCAAACTGGTCATACCAAGAGCCACTGCTTTGAACTTGTGGGGTATCCAGAATGGTGGGATCATAGCCACGATTCATGGAAGAAGAATTCCAAGAGGACCTCCAGTGCTGTAGTTGTCGAAACAAAGACAGCGAATGGTGTTGCTGGTCAGATCTCGGCATTAGCAGCAGCAGCAGGTAATGGTGGTAAGGTTTTAAATATTTCTACACTTGTTTCTAATAGTGCATGGATAATTGATTCCGGTGCTACGGATCATATGATGTTTGATTCTAGACAGGTCTCACCTCTTAAACCATCTGCACAAAAATTTGTTTCCACTGCCAATGGCTCTTCAACCCCAATTATTGGAGAAGGGTCTTTACCGCTCACTGATACTTTAAATCTAGATTCTATTTTAGTTGTTCCGTCTTTGGATTATAATCTGTTGTCAGTTTCCCAAATCACCACTAACTTACTTTGTATTGTAATTTTTTGGCCTGATTTTTGTGTGTTTAAGGACATCCGAACGAGGAAAACGATTGGTTGTGGTGTTAGGTGAGGAAAGTTGTATTACTTGGAATTAGTGTCAAAGAGTTCGGACAAGTTACATCAAGATTTAATGGTGGATGGCTCAGAGGGGGAGAAGAAGAAATCTGAAATCTGGTTATGGTATCGACGTTTGGGGCATGTCTCCTTTGGTTACCTGAAGAAATTATTTCCTAGTTTATTTGTAAAATTTGATGTTTCTAGTTTCCGCTTTGATGTTTGTGAACTTGCAAAAATCCAACGTGTTTCGTTTCCATTAAGTTTGAATAGAAGTCCAGTTCCTTTTATGGTCATACATTATGATGTTTGGGGTCCGTCCAAAGTCACTACCTTTGGTGGATCACGTTGGTTTGTTACTTTTATTGACGACTGTACCAGGATGACTTGGGTGTGCTTGATGAAGTCTAAAAGTGAAGTGAATTTGTTATTTCAATTTTTTTATAAAATGGTTCGTACTCAGTACAATGCACAGGTTCAGATTCTCCGCAGTGACAATGGAGGAGAATATTTGGGTTAATACACAAACATTTTTCAAATAGACATGAGAATAAAAAATAAGTTACAGTATATTTTGTAAGAAATAATTAAGCATAACAGTAAACTAGAAAATCTACATTGAATACACACAATAACATATTATTATCATTTGCGTTTATAAAGCAATCTTAGAACCAAGATCATAGTAAAAATACACATGAGAATAAGAAATAAGTTACAGTATAGTTTGTAAGAAATAAATAAGCATCACAGTAAACTGGAAATTCTACATTGAATACACAATAACATATTATTATCATTTACTCTTTATAAAGCAATCTTAAAACCAAGATCATAGTAACAATTGGTAATATTTTGTACAACACATTTGAGATGTAAACACAACCCGACGAATAAGAAAGACCACCCTAATACCAATAGGGCGGGCAGGGAAAATAAACAAACAAGCCAAATAGGGCCCAAATAGTGAGTGTTTTTTTTTTATGAAAAAAAAACAGTGTTTTTATTAAAAATTGTAATCATAATTACAAAGACACTAAAGAGATCAGTTTTCTTAGCAAAGTCTGTTTATACAAAAATACAAGTGCAGATGTATATCTACGTCTCTAATGTAACCAGTTATAGAAACTGTAATAACCCAACAATCATCCGCAAAATGATAAATAACATATTGATATTTCTGATCAAAATGCTGAAATAGCCCTTATCCCCCACGACCTAGTTTAGTATTTCCTCATAAAATAAGCATGCAAGTTGTTCAAGAATGGCCTTTTTCAATAATGCATAAGCTTCACTAATGCATGATAGTAGTATGCGGGGAAAGGCCAATAATGCATTTGGCATTGTTCATGTAGTGTGTGAGGTTTAGTGATCGAATGTGATGCTTCATAGTAGCCCAGTTCACAATTACTTTGGAATCCTTCAAAACGAGACCTCAACTGTTTTTCGTACGTGAGCAAACTAAAGAAGCTCTACAATGCCACTAACTTAGCCTTAGTGTTAGTCCTAATTCCCAGGGCCAGATTAAATTAATGATTTTGATGTAGTTCAAAGAATCCAGTCACCATAGGCCTGTCACAAATCGGAGGCTGTGTAATTCTCGTGCTGCATAGTAAGTGTCCATAGCCAAAATCCTAGAGTTTCATCATGATTTCTATGCACACCTATTCAATCTCGAGGATGAAATCATGAAAAATAGACAAATTGCGAGCATGCCAAACCTCCCATACCGTGGCTAATGGAATGTCTATCAACAAAGGATATGAACCCTTCCATCTAAGGAGATTGTCCTTAAATACAATGGGCTCTCATATGAACTCTAAATGCAGTAAGTCCACAATCTTTCTCCAGCTACATCTACCGGGCCCGGTAAATTCGCTGGACTATAAGGAATCCCATGCCAAAATATTTTTATTCGGAGCAAGCCAACATAAACATTGAATCTTTTGTTGAGATATGGACTGATTCTTTCCTATTCTTACCCATTCTTCCCTATTCTCTCTATGATTCTTTCCTATACTGTAGATGGTTGTTTCCTATCCTTTTTTAGAATCTGCATCTTGATTATAGGATCTAGAAATTGATCCATTGATGTATATGTACCTGTACAATTCACTGTAATAAAACATAATTATTTTTCTCTTGAACTCTGTTTTGAACTTGGTATCAGAGTCAAGAAGCTTAAATCGTTAGTACTCTCCATTGAACCATGGCCAACTCAGATTCTAAAACATCTGGGACCAAATCTGCTCCCATTATTATTCAATCTGAAGGTTTGTCGTTCAATACATGGATTATGCTCGATGAAACAAACTATGATTTGTGGTCTCAAATCATGGAGATGCATATTGCTGAGAAGGAGAAACTCTCTTTCATTCATGGTAATTCACAGTCACCTACCGAGAAGGATGATGGATATGAGAAATCATAAAGCGATATATTCGCTTATCCACAGCTTGAGATATTTGGAAATCTCTTTCAAAAGCTTTTTATGATGGAGCAGATGAATTGTAGGTGTTTGTCTTGAATCAGAGGGTCTTCTCTGCAAAACAAAATGGCAGAACACTCTCGGTGTATTATGGAAAATTAACCGAGATCTTTTGTGAGTTGGATCATCATGATAAGGTGATTATGGAAAGTGAGAATGATGTTGAATTTTATCGAAAATCAGTTCAGCGACAAAGGGTGCATATTTTTCTTGCTGGATTAGATGGTGAATTCGAACAAATCCATGGTGAAATTTTGAGAAAGGATCCTATCCCCGAATTGAAGCATGTTATGCTTTGATCCGCTGTGAATCTGTTCGACTCGCAATGATGAATGGAGAACCAGAAAAATATGAAGCTTCAGCCATGGTGACTTGAAATCGGTCTAATCAGAACCGATCTTCCCAAAGCTAGCCTAAGAACACTAATGGTGCTGATAAATCCACCTACAAATGCACTCATTGCAATCAAACTGGTCATACCAAGAGCCACTGCTTTGAACTTGTGGGGTATCCAGAATGGTGGGATCATAGCCACATTTCACGAAAGAAGAATTCCAAGAGGACCTCCAGTGCTGCAGTTGTCGAAACAAAGACAACGAATGGTGTTGCTGGTCAGATCTCGGCATTAGCAGCAGTGGTAGGTAATGGTGGTAAGGTTTTAAATATTTCTACACTTGTTTCTAATAGTGCATGGAAAATTGATTCTGATGCTACAGATCATATGACGTTTGATTCTAGACAGGTCTCACCTCTTAAACCATCCGCACAAAAATTTGTTTCCACTGCCAATGGCTCTTCGGCCCCAATTATTGGAAAAGGGTCTTTACCGCTCACTGATACTTTAAATCTAGATTCTGTTTTAGTTATTCCGTTTTTGGATTATAATCTATTGTCAGTTTCCCAAATCACCACTGCCTTACTTTGTAGTGTAATTTTTTGGCCTGATTTTTGTGTGTTTAAGGACATCCGAACGAGGCAAACGATTGGTTGTGGTGTTAGGCGAGGAAAGTTGTATTACTTGGACTTAGTGTCAAATATTTTGGACAAGTTACGTCAAGATTTAATGGTGGATGGCTCTGAGGGGGAGAAGAAAAAATCTGAAATCTGGTTATGGCATCGACATTTGGGGCATGCCTCCTTTGGTTACCTGAAGAAATTATTTCCTAGTTTATTTGTAAAATTTGATGTTTCTAGTTTCCGCTGTGATGTTTGTGAACTTGCAAAAATCCATCGTGCTTCATTTCCATTAAGTTTGAATAAAAGTCTAGTTCCTTTTATGGCCATACATTATGATGTTTGGGGTCCGTCCAAAGTCACTACCTTTGGTGGATCACGTTGGTTTGTTACTTTTATTGACGACTGTACCAGGATGACTTGGGTGTGCTTGATGAAGTCTAAAAGTGAAGTGAATTTGTTATTTCAAAATTTTTATAAAATGGTTCGTACTCAGTACAATGCACAGGTTCAGGTTCTCCGCAGTGACAATGGAGGAGAATATTTGGGTTCTGAACTTTAGCAGTATCTGGAAGCACATGGAACTATTCATCAAACTACTTGTCCCAATACACCTCAGCAGAATGGGGTGGCTGAGAGAAAAAACCGCCACTTGTTAGAGGTTGTTCATGCTTCATTGATAGAAACCCATATGTTGTTATCCTATTGGGGAGAAGCACTTACCTCTGCAGCATATTTGATCAACCGGGTACCCTCCAGCACTATTAATTTCCGGACGCCATCTCAGGCTCTCGCTGAAGTGATTGTTGCTCCAACTGTCCCAAATTTATCTCCTCACATCTTTGGTTGTGTAGCTTTTGTACACCTCCATAAACATCAGTGCAACAAGTTGTCTCCTTGAGCGCTACGATGTGTCTTTCTCAAATATGCTGCTTATCAAAAGGGGTATTGATGTGGAAAACTGCTCTTTTCAACAATCTATCCACTTAAATCCCACCAATATCTCTGTTGCACTGCATAATAAACACATGATGAAACAACTTAATATGACAATTGCACATTACTTGGAAAAACAAAGGAACAAACATGCCCAGGGATCCATTGACGACGAGCAGTTTCCATTAAAGGTCCTTCTTGTTATTGGTCAACAAGTCATGTTAATTGCTAATTTATGGGTTCAAGCAGGACTTGTTAATGGCTCACTTGGAAAATTCATTGACATTGTCTACAAGTCCAATGAACAACCTCCTAACTTACCATCTTTTGTTGTTGTCGAATTCCTCTATTACAAAGGACCCTTATGGGATGTTTTAAATCCTACTTATGTTCCAATATCTCCTATAACAAGGGGAACCCATAGACAACTACCACTTCGTATGGCATGGGGTTTAACAATTCATAAAGCCCAAGGTATGACAATACAAAATGTTACAATAGATATTGGAAACACTGATAGACAAGGACTGACATTCACTGCAATATCAAGAGTTACATCTCTTTCAAGCCTTCACATTTCTCCAAATTTCTCTTTTTCCACATACTCTCGAATGCAAGACAATCCATTTGTCCAACGTAGGAAACAAGAGGAAAACTTAATTTCCTCAAAGTCTTTAAAAGAAAATAGTGGTTGAACCTTCTCATTATTTGCTCTACAAATGTACTATTTTTTTCCCACTTGTTAATCTAAAACATCATTGTAGTTGTGTCGACCTAACTTATATACTCCATCAACTACGCTTCGAATAGTTGCAGATGCTTAGCAAATTTTTCTATTGCAATGTGAAGCTCTACCTGTGTAAGTGCTATAATGTGAACCTAGACAAGTTGAAACAGGACTTAGCAGACGCAGAAAACACGTATCAACAATAAATTGGTAAATTGAAACGAGAACATCAAGACAGAGTGAACAATGGAAGATGAGTTTTCTCTGCCTTAAAGATTGCCGGTTTCATATTTCCGAATTCCGATTATTAGTTATCGCAAACTAGAAACTCAAGTTGTTGTTAAGGTTATTTGGGGACTCTGCTATTTCCGATTTCCGATATTTCAGATATCGGAAGCTCGTTACTCAATTTTTTTTTGAAATTATTTGTTGACTTTCATGTTTTCGATTCCCAACATTTCGGATATCCCAAATTCGGAATCCACCAAATTATTTCAACAAAAACGTAAATCTCAAGTTTCTGATATCTGAACTTTCGAAAATCGCAAATTCAGAATAGCCCCGGAAATCTCTTTTTATTTCTAACTTCAAATATTACAAGAAATACAACAGTTATTATATATGACAAAATAATTAACATATACAAATTTTAGATCAACTCTTATTTTATTAAATCAACTTTAAATAAACAATAACTTTTTATTTTCAAATTTCAATTTTTCAATTTCCAAAACACAAAATCTAATTTCCGTAATCCAAAATCAAAAACCGCAAAGTCAAATTTTACCTATGGGTGATTCTCTTATTTGCGATTTCTCATTTCCAATATTTTCCATATCGGAAACGTGAGACTCAAGTTACTGTTTAAATTATTTTTAAATTTTCCATTTACAAAACATCATAGCCAATTTCCAATTTTCAAACAAAGATAAGTCAAAAAGCTTCAGTTTCGAAAGGACAGTTCTGTTCCGCATTCGTGATTTTATATGTCCAATATGGAACAAAGCAAACACAAATTTTTTGCTCAAATGAATTGAAATGATAAATATCCCATTTCGAATATTGGAAATCTTTGCAAAATATCGAAAATCAGAAATCTGGTATAAGTAATATCTTGACCATTAAAACTATGATTCTGAAATCCGAAATATCCACCTTATTAAAAGTTAATAATTAACATAAGTAATATTGAATATTGGATATAATATTAAAATCGAAAATTGCCTATAAGTAATATCTTAACCATTAAAACCTCTAATTTTCTCTTCTGCCACAATCTCCGGAAATATTAGCTTTTCCAACTTCCCGATTTCCGAGTAACAATTGTACATAACATTAAAGCAGAAAAAATCTAAACCTTTATATAATATTTGTATATAACATTAAAAAAACAAAAGAAAATACAAATGTCTAAGTAATATTTGTATATAACATTCAAAAAATATTAACTTTTCTCTTGTGCCACAATCTCCGAAAATCTTAGATTTTCCAGCTTCCCGATTTATGAGTAACATTAACTTTTCTCTTGGTGCCACAATCTCTAGATATCGAAAATGCGCAAAGCAGACACAAATTGTTTTATCGAAAATCTTTGCAAAATATTTACAAAATGTTTGATTTTTCAATAACATGTTTACAAAATGTTTATATTGTAATTTTCACAATCAAAGCATATTTTTCGGAAAACATCTAAATATATAAAAACAAATAGCTAGCGGACCATGATAAGAGACGTGTCCTCAATATACCAACGATCCATTTCCTATTTCTGATATCTCTGATATGGTAAAATGCACATTCAAGTTTTTGTTCAAATGATTTGTTCCAAAACCGCAAACTCAAATTTTTGTTAGAGTATTTCCCTTAATCGCGATTTCCTTTTCCCACTATCTCGAATATGCACATGTTGAGAATCACAAATCTATTCGCATAAGATGTTATCTCCAGAAGAATCACACTCCTCCTTAATGCCATCCTAACGGGGCCCATTTCTTCTATAACGTCATCATATTAATCGCAGAAATGACTGTTACTTCCACTTGTTGTCAACCTTAAATTATGTCATAGTGTCAACTTGACATTTGTCTCCTCATTGATGCCTTCTTATGATGCTATAAATATTTATAATGCTGTGATGCTACAAATTACAAATTTGTTTTTATTTTCCTCTGATTCCTGAATTTCATACAAATAACACTCCCGAACACATAATATCATTTAGTATATTTCCCTTTTTGGCGATTTCCTATTCCCGATATTTCAGATATCGAAGAACGGACATTCAATGTTTTTGCTCAAATGATTTCAAATCTGTCTTATCGTGGTCGCATTCACGGGAAATTCGAAAATACTAATTCGACGTTTCTTTAAACAACTGTCTTCAATATACCTCCCCGAAGTCAATGCGACCACGATAAGACAACTGTCTTCAATATGCCTCCCCGAAATCATTATGGACAAATCTCAAAATCGTGAGAAATAATGACTTTGAAATCCAATGTGCAGAACGATGAGACTCGTATTTAATGCATCATAACCCCACCCATTTCTGCTATAAAGTCATTGAATTAATCACAGAAGTGACTCTTACCCTCACTACTTGTCAACCTTAAATTATCTCATAGTGTATCAACTGACATTTGTCACTGATCGATACCTTCTTATAATGATATAGAAATTTCCTTATTGATTAACGATTAAATATATCAGCAATCTTTGTTGATCATTAAATGATCGTAAATATCACACACTCCAAACACAGAATGTTTCAATAATCTGTAAACTTCATATTTTTTAACATAAATATTTGTTATTACATCTTTCCTACAAATCAATAAATTCTGCGAACATTATACCAACAGTAAAAATAAAACATGAAAATCAATTTTATATAACGACAAACTCCATTTTACTACAAATCATACCATATTATATTTTGGAACATGTGCAATTTATAGTTTATAATTTATATTGAACGTCCACAAAAAGAACTCTGTACACCTCTACGTGATGTTCCAATTTCCGAGTCCCCAATTCCAATTTGCAACATTTCCAATCTCGGAAGTTTTGTCTTTTCAAATAAAGAAAAAACAAAGTTCCATAATTTCGAAAAAAATTTACAGTTCAATTGTACCGAGAATAAAAAGCA
Source organism: Pseudotsuga menziesii (assembly GCA_001517045.1). Lineage (NCBI taxonomy): Eukaryota > Viridiplantae > Streptophyta > Pinopsida > Pinales > Pinaceae > Pseudotsuga > Pseudotsuga menziesii. The sequence continues at coordinate 898,483 of LPNX011061539.1, read as the reverse complement.
TACAAAAAATGAACGTTGCTGCCTAAGTAAAGGTTATAGAAAATTACAGACATATTCAAATGAGCCACAATAACCCATGTGATATATGGGGGGCTACGTACAAAATTACTATCAACAAATGTTTACGAAGAGACCTTGCAAACTAAATAAGATAATAAACTTAGAGGTAAACAAAAAGAAGCAAAAGTAAAACAAAAAGAAAGAGAAACAAGATCATGAGTTAGCACCACTCGTAGTGACAGCTAGATCCTGCGTGTTCTGCATTTGCGCTTCCTCGGCCATAAGAGAAGGCCCACAGAGTTCCTCATCTGACAATGGTAGACTGCGTTTCAAAGGCAGAGCAACCGCTTTCTCTACAGACTCATCGGTTTTCCCCACAGAAGGAATGGCTTTTTCCACATAGACAATCGCTTTCCCCATAGAAGCTTGACATTTCTCACCTACTTTGAAAATCTTGGTAATTGTCACAGGAACTGTAGATACAGCGAGTATCGTAGGAGCAGGGTCGACATTCATTTCTAGATCCATAGAGACATTTTCGCTATCTCCATCAGCCAAAGAATCAACTCCCACAGCTAATTTTTTCCACATGTCCATGATATCTCTCTCCATGATAAGCATATCTAACTCCAGCATATTCGATGTAGCCTTTGAAATTTCCAACTTACTATTATTCCATTTCCCTAGCATTTCTTCCATGACTAACCTCGTCATGTTTTTTACAATCCAATAGTGATTCAGGCTTACCCCATCAATATCGTGAACAATATACTCGTTTACCATCCTCCTCTCCTAGACATCTATTATAGACTTAAATTGCAGATTATCGTTGTTGTAACCATCTACCTTTGTGATGCGCGCCCCTCATTTCCCACGACCAGCACAACGAGACGTGGCACGCTGCTTCGACATAGTATGATGGTTCAGATTGAAAACAAAACGGAACAAAGAAAGACAAAATAGTTCTACAACAAAAAGATGGAACAACAACAATAAACCAAGACAAATCACTTAGGCAAGAAATAGCTGTAAAAAATCACCATAGTAAAACCAACAGGAGGCCATTAATAGAGAAAAAACATTGTTGTACCACATCGAGTTACTGACCAAGCAAAATTGTACCGTAATGACATAAGGAATTGACCGTTGTCTCAAATCATGCCTTAACTCGATAGCTATAGTGTTCGCCATTCAAGCTGATACGTGCTCAAAAAGCTTTGTCAACGACAACAATTTAATGTCGTCTCCAACAAAATCGAAGTAAAGATGTCATTACCGAATCAACTTTAATCCCAACATTAAAACGCAACTCATCACAAACTTGGCCACCCCGCACAAAAAGGCCCACTTCATTAATGTGTAATGAGTGCAAGATACATCACAAAAACAAGTACAATGTCAATCTTCGATAATTAAATTATAAATTTTAATTTACTGTATAAATTAAATCATATAATTTCGAAAGTCCATATGAAATTTCCGAAATCGGATATCGATATCGGGAAATTCCAGCTTTAATTAAGGTTATTACGCCTATTGAACATTTCCGATTCGTGATAATTTATTCTGAAATATCGAAAATCCAATAAATAAACATTACAATTAAAGATACAAATCTTTCCACTTTCTCATATCCAAAATTTAAAATCGCAAATCTGGAAAATTATTTCAACAAATCTGTAAAATATCAAAATAACCTTAACTTCCAAATTTAAATTCCGCAAAATCCAATTTGCGACATTTCCAACCTCGGAAGTTTTCAATTTTCAAAGAAAGAAATGTCGAATATAGTATTTATGATTCCCTATACCCAAAAACTAGAAAATAGAAAAAAAAAACATGGGAAATCTTTAAATATTCGAGCTCTTTCCTTAATTGTAATATGCAAGACTATTTAAAGTTAAATTCACAGTGTATTTTAGGTCGCAAGGGCCACCAGCTTGAAAGCTAAGTGTATTTCATTAACATATTCCAAAACAAGTTAAAAAGTTACAATTACTATCAGCAAACATGCAAATTAATGTACAAAGATACAAATCAAATTAACTTATTTCAAACTAATTTATATCATATAACTGTTGAAGATACACAAGTTGCAAAAAAAATTGTTTCTTGCACTTAATAAGTCCAAATTCACACCAAAACGTGCAATTACACAAATAAATAGTTTCTAGTTTTGATTAAGGAAAGAACGCCATTTGGAAAATATATCCAGAATGTCATTAACTTCCTGAAAATGAGCGTTCCTCAACTGAATATCGTTCTTGCAAATTTGGGACAAAATTTCCACCCTTGTCATTTTTTTCCATTCTTTGATGAACAGTTTTATCCGAGCTATGGAGGCATGAGGAACTTCTATCCATTTCTCCATTTCTTCCACGGTTAACTGACTAATTTGTTGAATCAACTCTTTGCTATGATCAATCTGCTTTTCCGCTTCTTGCAAATGAACTTTCGGACAAACTGCCTCACTGAGAGGTTCCAAAACAGGTAAACTCAAATAAGTTAACAAATTGTTTGAGGCAGACCACCTGTTTTTACAAACCTTTTTCCCTCCATTGACTACAGCTTCAACTGAATCGCACATAGCCTCCCATATCTCAATGCAAACTTCAATTTTCTTGAGCTCTAACTTGTTTAAAATTCCCACGCCATCAGGTCTTTCCTTAATATCCTTTTTCCAACCTCTTACTTTCTCTAAACCACAGAATGCTACTCTCATCCGATGATGGTGATCCAAAAGAGTTTTAGAATGCTTGATAAACTTCTCGTGCACACCTTGCATCTCATCAAAACAGCTATACAAATCTATCACATTTTGCCCAAATTCTTCCTGTATTTTACAGAGTACGTGTTTAAAATCCTTAGGTCTCACATCAACAAAGGAACAACCTTTTGAGGTCAAATGGAGATGTTTCAATTCTTGATTGACAAGAAGGATTTGTTCTGCTTGTTGCTGATTAGAAACCTCTACATTCCGAAGCTGATGCTTTTCTTTTTCAACTTTCTTTTTCCATATCTCTATTTTCTCTTCATGTTCTTGTTTCAACTGCTCAATCTGTTGTTCATCCCTCTGTTGTGTTTTTGCTAGGTAGCATTTCAACTTTTACAATTCTTTCTGTTTTTCACCAAGAGCCAAATTTAATTGTGAAACATATTGAAAATTAGCTCCAAAAAAAACTCCCATAGCAATTTTTGTGTCCACTGCCCCTTCTTGCATATCACTTGCGTCTGCCTTCCATATGAGCTCACCAATAGTAGGCACATTTATGCCTGAACTTTCTCTTGCTCTCTTGGCTCCCCTTTTAACCATGGATTTATACTTTTTACTCCAATAATATTTGCCAAAGGATACAACTGCATCTTCTCCAAAGTCTGCGATAACTACATAAGATGAAATGTTTTTTTGGTGGACGCTAACCAAAGGATCACTTTGCGTTTGATTTAAAGGAATATCCATCCTAACAGGGACAATATTCATACGACAAGAGACCGAGGTAAAAGCAAGTGATGTAAAAGAATAACATATATAAAATTCCCTCTTTTCAGGAAGGTTATACAGGTGGAAGGAATGTCGTACCGGCATGTAGTGATAAGTTGAGCTGATGAAAAAGAAGAAACATAACTATGAATAGGTGAATCAACTGAACTGGTGAACATGCTAACAGTAGCTGCCATTATTGATGACAAATTTACCTCAAAAAACAATGTTGCAAACATGATGTACCTAACATACTAGAAAACCTTTGGATATTGGGGATAGATGACACAACGGTAGTCATAACATCCTCAGCCTCTTCTCTCGCTTCTTGTTATGTCTTCTCCTTGTCAAGATCTTGTTTTAGTTCAAATTTATTTGCTCTTTCTCGCAAAATTCTTCTCTTCAGATCCTTTTCATACAGTTACTGATGCGACTTTGTCTCTGGATCACTAATTTTACGAATCGCTTCTTGAAAATTCGAATCTCCTTCCATCATGGAATCATTGGGCTCATTTTCATGAACATATTGAAATTTCACATGCTCTTGAGCAAATACATTATGCAATAACCCCAACAGATTACGCATTCTTTTGAATACCTCTCCCAAGCTATAACATAAATCTCCTTTCCCAAGAAACACGCATGACCAACATTTTGTACCGTAAGATTTCCAAGATTCACAGGAAATTTAGGCCATCCCTTCTTCTTATGTTTGGTCAACTTGGGGAAATCCCCATCAATCACAGTATGATAGGAAAATTCTTGAAGCACCATTTGTTCTGGAACAATTCTCAGAAGCAAATTCATTATATTGCTGCCCCAAATCCTTATGTAAGAGAAATATTCCCCTACATACCAGTCGCCATAATCATAAATAAGTTCCCTAGCTTTTTCACAAAATGCAGGAGCATCAACTTTAAAAATTTTACAGTACATTGACCTGAGAAACAGGTCATAGAGCTCATAAACACGAGGTATAAAAATTTTGCCCCACATATCAGCGCAATATATATGAACAGGTGGACATTTCTCCTTCCAATCCCAATTTAACTTCGGGAAAGAGGAACACGCACAAAATGCATCCATAATGTACCCTGACATGTAGAAAGAGGGTTTCCGCTTCGCTGGGGTTCTCTAATATTTTTCAATTCCCCCCTACAAATTGCAAAATAGAATTTCCGCCCAGTAGAAAGAATCATCTGTAAGAAAAACATGGTTCTCCATAGGGACCCATTTATTTTTGAATAAGGAACAATTAGGTAAACCATATCACCTGCAAAACATGGCCTCCAACAACGAGAAAGGCTCTCTAAACCAAGAAAATGGATATGCCGAAAGTGAAACAGGAATCACTAGTGTTGGGTCTTCCAGCCAACATTTCACCACTTGCTCATATTTCGATTTGGAAAGGAATTTGTCGAAAAATTTCCCCGAGAAAAACTGCTTAGGAGTTTTCAAACCATAAGCCCTAGCAAACACTTATGGAGCAAACGAAGCAATACATACATTGTCAATATCATTAAACATTCGTTGGTTAAGATCAACGTGATCCAATGCCCAGTTAATAGGGTCCGTGTAAGGCATAAAAGCAGGTCTCGACGTAATACAATGGAGCTGAGAATTGCGTATGTTAATGTAAAAATTTTGGTCATTAGTAACAGAGGAAAAATCATCACTATCAAAAATAGAATAAATTATGCACTAGTCCACGTATGAGCAATCAGACACATACCCACTCGTGTCACTGAAAACACTGACATTGGAATCTTTGATTTTCTTCTCTTGAAGAACCGTTTTAGATCTAGTATCCCTAGTCGTAGCAGATACCTTCTCTGATTGAATTTTAGCAACCATCTCTAAAAACGACTGAGTGTTTAAATTTACTATGGGCACAGTAAAAACTTACAGGTCAAAATCATGAGTCTACGCACATAATAAAAACTCTGGCCACACTGAAAAATATTGACCTCAATTCTTTAAAAAGCCATCTAAAAGGGCAAAAATAATCTTAACCCTATATTTCTTATGGATCAACGGACAAGTTCAACCAAACACCAAACATTTACATTTCCAATTTTTAGGTTATTTAACGTTTCCGCTATTTATAATATCATGTTATTTTCTTCAATATTCACTTAACCAATCCTTTTTTTATATTGGTTATACAAAAATTAAAGTTTAAATGTCCTATCATGATATTTATATGTCCGAAATAAGAAATTTACACAAATCGCAAATCGGGAAACAATTATTCAGTCAAAAACCATGTGCGAAACCTACTTTCTGATATGCAAAAGAAAAAGTGTAAAATTGAACAAATGAACATTATTAAAATATAAAAATACATTGCCCATTTCGGATATCCGAAATATAGGTATTCAGAAATAGGGAAACTGAAAAATTACTTGAAAAAAAACCTAAATTCCAATATCCATTTCACGATCTTTCGATTTCGATTGAGGGTTTCAGAAATCGCAAATCTCATAGTTGATGGTACGCAAATGCAAATTCATAAATGTTCTATCATAATATTTATATGTCGGAAATAAGAAATTTAGACAAATCGCAAATCAGGAAACAATCATTCAGTCAAAATCCATGTGGGAACTTGGGTTTCCGATTGTCAAAATCACGAGTCTACGTGCTCAGACACAGGAAATACATAGTAAAAAACTTTCGCCAAACTGAAAATTTTTAACTTCAATTCTTTAAAATCCATCTACAAGGACAAAAAAAAATCTTTACCGCGTATTTCCTCTAGATCAACGAACAAATTCAATCAAACAACAAACATTTACATTTCCGATTTTTACATTATTTCACCTTTCTGCTCTTTTTAATATCATGTTGTTTTTTGGGAAGCTAGAAAAGCTAAGATTTCCCAAGATTGTGGCACAAGAGAAAAGTAGAGATTTTAATGGTTAAGATATAACTTATACCCAATTTCTAATTTTATATTATATCCGCTTTTCGATATTACTTAACTATTAAAGATTTTGTTTTAATAAGGTGGATATTTCAGATTTCGGAATCATAGGTTTAATGGTTAAGATATTACTTATACCCGATTTCCTATTTTTCGATATTTAGGATATTAGAAATTGGAGACTCAAAGCTGGAAAAACTAAGATTTCCAGAGATTGTGGCACAAGAGAAAATTAGAGATTTTAATGGTTAAGATATTACTTATACCCAATTTCCGATTTTAATATTATATCTTATTTTCGATATTACTTATGTTAGCCATTAAAGAGTTTAGTTTTAATAAGGTGGATATTTCGGATTTCAGAATCATAGGTTTAATGGTTCAGATATTACTTATACCCGATTTCTGATTTTAGATATCGGAAACCGGAGACTCGGGTTTTTGTTTATGTAAATATTATTTAGATAATGCTTAAATAGGAAATAAATTTTTTAGAGAAATCACAAATCGGGAAATGATCATTCAGTCAAAATCCATGTGGAATCTCTGCTTTCCAATATGAAAAAGAAAAAGTCTACAATTGAACAAATGAACCAATATACGAGATATAAGAAATCGAAAATCGGAAAGCGGACGAAACTTGATTGTACACAAATCAAAATTCATAAATGCCCTATCCTAATATTTATAAGTCAGAAATAAGAAATTTAGACAAATCACAAATCAAGAAACAATTATTTAGTCAAAATCCATGTGGCAACTCCCGCTTTCGATATCGAAAAGATGGGACTTAGGTTTTTGTTCAAATAATTTCCTGATTTCCCTATTTCTTATTACCTGATATTCCGATTTCGATTGGGCATTTTGGAAATCGAAAAAAAATCAGTTAAATTCACCAATTTATTGTTGAAATTATTATAATTACTGTTACTAAGATACAACCCTATGGAAATGCATAATGCAGCAAGTACCAAAGTCACAAAACTTGGCTTACGAAAAGACACAATATTTTTACCGCCTCGGTGTTTCTTTGCACCTCTTGGTGCAAATGCTAGTTAGTAAAACTATGAGGCAACTCATTCCCTGCAAAGAAGAAAGCAAAATTTCACTAGTAGAAAACCCAACGATAAAAAAATTGAAAGAAACAAAAGAGATTTAATGGAGAATAATTCACCCACTTCTTGTAAGAAGCGTCTTTCTATTCCCCGTGCTATGATATAACAAAGCTTGTGAGCAGTGGAGAGTGCCAATGTAGCATGGCACAACCACACATGGTACTTTGTCGCACGTTCAAATGGATTATTTGCAAGGCGTAAAAGGATTGATCCCCTTCCACAGGAAGGGAAAGAAATCCCAAGCATAAAAGTCTAACTAAACCAAGCCAAAGTCATGAAGGTTGCAACATCATCAAGCCTAATACAACATCTGATACAACTGGTATGATGTTTGATTTGAAACTTTGTAATTTCTGGGGATTTTTCTACACAAGATGTTAGATAAAATGACCAAATACTTGGACAACTACTCCAGAGTATTTTTTGAGTAACATGAACATGCATTTTCCCTCCCAGTTGGTGTCAACACAAATTCCAAATGACAGGCTCTTAAGACTCCACGTGCTATTGTTGAACAAGTATGTTCTACTCTTTCCACTAGATGTTCCAAAGATCCATGATTGTATATTCCCAACACCATAACAAACAAGCTTCAAATATCACTTCAAATAAAGACTTAAATTATTATTATAATTACAAGCAACTGAATAATCTCTATGATACAAAAACAAAACCACATCTTAAAATTATAAGGTCATTGAAAGAGTGACAAGGTATCTACGAAATTCACCTATCGATACATCTTTCCTTACATCTAGTAGTTTGATACATTTAGGCCAATATTCAAACATAGTGGCACATAAGTGATTACGATGACAAGAACTGCTATAGAAGCTAGAAAGGTTGTGTCTAGATTTCCATTGAGCATAAAGTTGTCAAAGTAGTTTCCATGGTGCATTGAACACCTGATTCTGAATCTCTTCCAAAAGATGAATAAAAGGGCCATGTAAACACCAAAAAATGTTCACCTAGCTCTCCATGGTCTAAACCATACTCATACATCATATTCCCACCATTATTTCCTCGGTTTTGACCTTCACAATTAAAAATCCACCAATTATGGTCCAAAACATTATTATTCCTTCCCCATAAATGAAGGGAAGTTGAGCATTTATTGTGATTTATCCCCACTTTCATCAAAAAGGACAAAAAAACCCTAAAAATGAGAATGGTTCAAAACCATAGATAAATACCATGGACAATAAAATATCATGGGATGATTACCATGGGTAAAAAAACCCTGGACCATCCTATAAATACATTATGAAGGTCTCCTCGCAAACATTCCTCAATTCTTTCATGCCAAAAATTTTTCATCACTTGCCATTGTTCCTCCATTTTTAGCCATATGATTCCCACGGTATACGTTGAGCTCGCTCCGTACCCATTTGGATCCATTCCTCCATTTGACAACCATTCATGGAGAAGAATAGAGACCTAAACCATGGAGTTGCGGGACCATTTCCTCGGACGGCTACGGTGGCCCACTTTGCATAAAAATGTATGAATGCTTTCATGTTTGTTAGTTAGTAGAATATATCTTAAAAATAAAAAAAAAATATTGTTATTCTTGTTTTTTTCTATTTCCTGTTATTATTGTTGAACTCTATCCTATGATCAATATGATCTAGGGTAGGTGCTTTTGCACATAGTAGGGGAGAAATCCCCACTACATTTTTGGTGACTCCGCTTGGTCGATCCTTTCAGATCTTTGTTTTTGCGGGTGTTTCTATTGGTTTGTTATACTTTTCTACCCTTAGTCGTCACAGATCTGACCCCCTCATGGTAGATCCGAACCAGCCTTACCTCAGTTCCTGCCCCCCTACCCAAGCCGACAGTTCTTTCTTAAAAAAAATTCACTTACAGTCGGATCACACTTATCCGAAAGAAAGTTGCGACTAGGTCGCACCTTTTTTTCCCGATAAGCATGACCTAGGGCACGCTTTCTGCCCCGATAAGTGCAACCCAGACTAAAACTCCAGATTGTGCTTGTCCTAGCTCTCAGAGCGACCTCGGTCACTACTGTGACCCTGGTTTGTGCGACCCGTCGCACAAAATCCTCTGTTTTGTGTGACCTGAGTCTGTCTGTTGTTTTTCTATCCCGATAGCGACTGTTTCACAATTCTGTGTGACCCCGATCGAACCTGTCGGGGGACAGGTGTGACTTGTAGTTTTTCAGCCCTTTTTTATTGTTTGAGATCCTTGTTCCAAACCCCCTATCTGTGTTTTACCCCTTCTCGACCTGTTTATGTCTAGATCCGATCTATTACAACCCCTTGGTTTTGTGGTCCTACTGACCTTGTATGTGAGCCCTTTCAGTCGAGATTTGTAGTTGAGACCCCATGTGTGTTTCCTACACGTGATTAGTTCCTTATCTGCTCATTTACTTGTGTATATTTTATTTCTGGAAGAAAAAAGTTATTTTGCATGATATTTACTGTCATTTACTGTTATTTATCTGCATTTTTTGCGTCTCGACCATGAGATCACTGGGGTTTATACACATCATTTGCACACATCTTACACCCTAAAGTAAAAGACTTTGTTCATGACCCCATGCTAGCCTAAAAATTAACTTAACTCCAACCAACATTGTAACCTCATTTGAGAACCAAAACAATCTTGTAGCTGAGTTAGGACATTGGGGATAGACATCCAAATAACACCCCTTTGTCACT